>CM064908.1:52258079-52693324 GCA_032727855.1 Quercus ilex subsp. ballota
TTCCATCAACTATACTCAAATTGTGAAATGCATCCCGAAATGTAAGAGCTGTCTCAATCATTAAATATGTTGAGTTCCATCTTGTTGGCACATCTTGTCGCACTTTCTTACTAGTTAAATTAGGGAGTTCTTGAAGACATTCGGCGAATCTTAACTTCCTCATATCATTGCCTCTCACATATTTAACACTTTCACGTATGTTGTGCACAGCATGCTCTATAATTTTCAAACCTTCCTGTACAATAAGGTTTAAAATATGAGCACCACAATGAACACGAAAGAACTCACCACTACAAGGCAAAGCTGATCTAAAAGAAGGGTTTTTCTTCAAACTATTCACCAAGGTATCATTGTAAGAAGCATTGTCTAAAGTGATTTTAAATACTTTTTTCTCAATGCCCCATTCTTTTAGAATGTTAAACAATCTTTCTCCCAAAATCTTACCACTACGAGGAGGTGGCGTATGAGAAAAACATAAAACCCTCATTTGCAACTCCCAATTTGCGTCAATGTAGTGTGCAGTGAGAACCATGTACTCATCTGTTGTGGAAGATTTCCACAAATTTGATGTTAAGCAAATCTTGCCCGGGACTAACTCTAAAGCACGTTTGAGATTTTCTCTTTCTCTCTTATAGATTTTCAAAACATCTGACTTTGCTGTATTCCTACATATTGGCTTAACATAAGGATTTAGAAAGATATGAAGCTCTCTATTAACCTCATGCTCTGCAAATGAAAATGAGTAATTATGCCTAATAATTGCCATTGCAATCTTTTCACGATACATATCTTGATCAAGGGGAGGATAGCAAGGCACACTATCATTTTCTTGATGACATTTCTTAGCATGACGGCGTAAATTACTAGTCCCATTCTCCTTATCTGCCGTTAAAATATTAGTACATTTTCTGCACTTAACTTTTCGATGGCCATCTTCATATAAAGGTAATATTTCGAAATCATTCCACACTTCAGAATTCCTACTCCTACTTCTTTTGCTACCACTTGAAACTGTTTGTTCAAATTCATCCATCCCCTCGGTTACAGACATGGTTCACCTTAAAAGATAAGACAATCAAAATGACAATTTCTACAAATATATATTTCAAATCAACCAAAATCACAAAAGGCAGAAACATAGGTGACAATTTGAACAGAACCCAAAAGGTAAAAGTGGATAGATGTAAATCATCAAACACCCAGAAAAGAAAATGACATTAACTTAGAACTCAAGGATCTTAATCTTACCTTGAAAATCTTAACGAGTCCAAAGCCACCTTCACCGAGCTTGTGAGTTTGTCTACACTAATAGAACAAAGTAAACTATTACTAGTGGTTTTTGTTTTCAATCATTATACAAACAATCAGTTTAGAATGCTAGAGTAAAAGTACTACCTACACAACTAGTTGTTGACTTATAACCCAAATCCCATTTCTCCATTTCAGTTCGACACAAACAAAGAGAGCATTATCTTATGCTAAGCATTTCATCAAACACGTAATTTACATTTCAAACCCACAAACAAAAACAGAAAATAAAGACAAACCCATAAACAAACAAAAAAATCAAATGAAGAAGAAGAAGAAGAGTTGAGAGAGAGACAAACCTGAACGGTGTTGGCGCGATTGGAAGAGAGCGTGAGAGATATCCCAAATTTGAGCATTCACATCAACCTTTGTCCACAACCACCACCACCACCACCGAGCACAACCACTGAGCACAGTAAATGCCAAAATCCACTCAATAAGGTCAGTTACCTAATTGTAAAATTGAACCACCGATGAAATGATTCAACGGCCACCGCAGTATTGTGTTCCGATTGCGAATCGGAGATCAGGGATTGAATCGGGAAGCTTCAGAGAGAGAAACAGGTGTACACGCAACGCGAGAGAGAGAGAGAGAGATAAGGAATATAATTTTTTTTTTTTTTTGTAATTACTTTTGTTTGGTTATTGAGAAAATCTGAGGGAATGTTTTGGCTTAGAAAATCCGAGGGAAAGGGAAAGTGTCTAAGTTATACTGTTTATGTAAGTTTTAGATTTTAGAAGGGTTTAGTGGATATTTGTGGGTTTATTTAATTTTAAAATTTAGATGGGTTTAGTGGGTATTAGTGGATTTATCCATTTAGACCTATCTAATTAAATAACCAAATGGGTCTTTACTCATTTAACCCAAATATTCAAATGGGTTGGGTTAAGACTTATCTAAATAAGGTGGGTAATGGGTGGGTTCATAGATATGGATAAAAATTGCCACCTCCCTAATCACAAAATATAGTAATACATTCCTGCAGTAGACACTGCTATTTGATGCCTACTGGTGATGGGCATAATACCAAGTTTGAGTTTGTCTAAGGCCAATTGGTTCTGTAGAACTACATGGTCTTATGACATTGAACTCATGCTGATGTTGGGATTTACCTGCCATGATTGGTCTGATTCTTACTAAGTTGCAATTAAAAACAACTCTTCATGGACAAAAATTATATAAAGACAATGAGTTCTACGTCAAATGGCACCCCAACCCACCCCCCCCCACAAAAAAAAAAAAAAAAAAAATTGGGAATGGGGGTGGAAGGTAGATCATGGGTTCAAGACCCAATTGGTGCATGTTTAATGTTACCAGTAAAAAATGTTAATACAATCATAAAATAATATCCACAAGGCTGTAATGGGCATTATGATTTTTTCATAAACATTACTGTTTGACATTTTCTTTAATTGTCATCCTGTTATGTTTTTCCAACAATGTTGCATGTTTTGGTGAAAATTTTTGGAAATTGTTTATAGTTTGATAAGAAAAAAAAATGTTATTAGATATGTTTATGTTGCAACTAAACACAAATGTGTAATTTCCTAACTAATTAGAGAACTTGACCAAAAGAAAACTGATATAGAACATTAATACAGGTCACTGTTCCATCGATGGCATCAGTCTTCAATGAGTATGCTTTGAAGAGTCAATTTGAGACTAGCATTTACCTTCAGGTAAAGGTTCTATTGCTGCCTGATATTTCTTACATTTTTTTTTTTTTTTTTTTTTTTTTGCTTCAAGTAGGAGTTTTATTTGCTCATGAAGTAGTAAAATTATTCTTACCTAATCAAAAAAAGAGCTGTAGAGAAATTATGTCAAGCTAAAGGTTGAGATCGGATAAAGCCTGTTTTTGAAATATTTACCTTTCAATTTCAATTCTCCATTACTTTGTGTTTGCCTCCACATAACCCCATATTGAATCCCGGGCAAAACTAAATTGGATATTGGACCACTTACAGTGCTGCTTGTTTTATTCCATCTTAGGATGATTCTGTAACTTTCTCTGCTTGTTTACTTTTATTTTGGTTTCTAAAAGCTTTAAATGATTATCTCTGCTACAATCAAGTTAAATACTCTCATCAAGAAGGCACTTTTTGCATTTTGCAGAACTTGTTTCTATATGGTTATGGTGCCATGTTCAACTTCCTAGCTATTCTTGGAATTGCCATTTTCAAAGGTAAGGCATCAAACATAATTTAAATTTATTATGATTGAAATTATTGAAGATCTGAAAGGGTAATGTACACAATGCCTGTGATAAATTTGTAATATTTAATGGAAAATATGCTGTCAATTAATAACTTTTATCGTTATGTTAATGAGGCTTTTTCTAATCTTGATTTATTTGTTCTTAAGTGAATAATTTAATAGTATTTGCACATGCACAGACACCACAAACAGAAGAGAGAGAGAGAGAGAGAGAGAGAGATTTAACAGTAGTTTAATGTTTATTAACCTGACAGTTTGTATTTGGAAGAAATTCCTTTTCTATGTTATTTCTACCATCTTTTTGCCCCCACACCCCCTTTCTTTTGCTTCTATAGTCCAATAGTCATACTTGGGTTGAGTTATGCATCACCCAGATTGTAGGACAAAAACGTGGATGTTATTATCAAGTGATAGGAAAATATGGTTAAAGATAATAAAGCAATACAGAACTGTATAGTTTAAGTTGGAATTATTGCTTTAACCTCTGAAACTTAATGTTTTAAGGTCCCGGCAGCTTGGATATACTACAAGGACATTCCAAGGCTACCATGCTTTTAATTTGCAACAATGCAGCTCAAGGGATTTTATCATCATTCTTTTTCAAATATGCAGGTGACTACTTGACTACAATCTATTTGTTTAGCAGCTCATATTTTATCTAATTGCCATACCATTGTTGGCAGTGTGCTTCCATTCTCTCTCTCTCTCTCTCTCTCACACACACACACATACACACACACACACACCAGTTAAATCTAACATATCCTCAACTGCTAATTTTTGGGTTTATTTAATATATTTATTTGAAAGTAAATAAATGCACTAGAAGCACTGCAACCCAAGTATGCAAGAAGCATCCAATAGAGAAACTAGAATCTTAAATGAGTTGAACTTTGACTAACACAATCTCTGCTGAAACTAAACATTCCTATTAGAACTAGTATGTATAGTTTTTGAGTTAATTCAAGATTGAAGCTTGATGTGTCTATTTGACCATCTCTGGGATGGCTAGTTTCTCTCTCCTCTAAACAATCTTGGTCAAAGTTCTACTTTGGGTGTTTGATCCTCATCTGATGTCTTTTTATGCAAAGAGATTAGGCACTTTATTTTTGAGGCCTGACTACCTCTAATTAGCCTGAAAATTGTTTGTTATCATATTCAACGATAGATATGTGTGGTATTTGTAGTTTCTTTATTGAATTGAAACTTTTTCAATTGGTGGTAGAGGAAGGGGGGTAGTTTTTTCGCTGTACGGATTTATGAAAGGGGTAAGTACTTCATGAATTCAGTGTTTATGGGTAAGAAGGCAGCACAATGGTTAATGAAAAATATTGAGCATACCGTCTGTGGCGTTGGTCAATCCTAAGCAATTCTTTATGTTTCGAGATGGCGATACTGCATACACTTTGCAAAGGTGTTCTAATTCGTTTGGTCACTATTTATTTCTGGCAGACTTGAAAGTTGGCAGGCTAAGGAGGTCTATCATCGTTCCTCAAGGCAAGGCAGTGTGGTTGGAAGGGCTTTGGGCTTGAATTGAGATGGATGTTAGATCCAAAGCAACATGCGTTGGGGGTCTCAGGTACTGCAAAAATTACTACACAGCAACATAATACAAAATTAACACTTCAACGTTCCCGATCTTTTGCAGAGACGATACGTCAAATAGTATGGTTAATAAACATCAGCCTATTGTTAGTGCTAAAAAGGCAAGAGTAGGATGGGGGTATTTAGAGGTGTCTAAACCTGCAACGGTGGTGGTGGGCAGCAATATTGGTGTTAAATTTGGTCTGGAAGCCGTGAGGGGTGGAGATGGGTGCTTTAAAGAGAAACCTAATTTAGGGGCAAAAATCACTCAAGGAATTAAGAAAAGATTTCCGTTACTGTTTGGTTTGAATTCAAAAGATTCTGATAATGTAAAATTGCAAGAATTTCAGGAGAAAGAGGAGATTTTTCAGGTTGTTAGAGAAATGGATGGAGTTAAATCTGTAGGTCCGGATGGTTTCTCTATGGCTTTTTATCACCATTGCTGGAGAGTAGTGGAGAAAGACGTTTTAGTTGTCTTTGAAGAGTTTTATCAACATTGTAAATTTGAAAAATTTCTCAATGCTACTTTCATTGCCTTAATTCCAAAAAAGAATGATGCCTCCAATGTTAGAGATTTCTAGCCTATCAGTTTGTGGGGAGTGTATAAAATCTTGGCTAAGGTTTTGGCAAATCGTCTGAAAGTGGTGTTAGATCAGTTGATATCTAAATCTCAGAATAGCTTTGTGGGCAGAAGACAAATCTTTGACTCGGTTCTTATTGAAAATGAATGTGTTGATAATCGACTGAAGAGTGAGATTCTAGGGGTCATCTGTAAACTCGAATTTGAGAAAGCTTATGATCATGTGAATTGAGAGGCTCTCCTGGATTTTTTAAAGAGAATGGGCTTTGGGGAGAAGTGGTGTAAGTGTATTTGAACTTGTATATCCACGGTTCAATTTTCTGTACTTGATCAATGGGTCTCCAACTGATTTTTTTGGTAGTTCTAGGGGATTGAGACAAGGGGACCCGCTCTCTCCTATGTTGTTTTTGATCATGATGAAGGCTTTTAGTAGGATGTTGAAGAGAATGGAGAGTGCTGGCTTACTTCGTAGTTTCAAGGCTGATGGTAGGCAGGGTGGTGGAGAATGTGTTTCAGATCTCCTGTTTGCAGATGATACTATTATTTTTTGTGATGCAGATGTGGAGCAAATCCTTTATGTTCGGATGCTGCTACTTTGTTTTCAGGCAGTGGCAAACTTGAAGGTTAATGTGCAGAAGAGTGAAATGGTTCCATTAGGGGAGATAAATAATGTGCATGCTTTGGCTAAGATTTTGGGCTGCAAGATTGGAACTTTGCCTATCTCTTATCGCATGAGATTGGGGGCTTCTCATAATCTCTTTCAATTTGGAATCCTATTCTGGAAAAATTAAGCGAAAGTTGGCTGGGTGGAAGAAGTTGTATTTGTCAGAAGGTGGTAGATTAACGTTGCTCAAGGGTACGTTATCTAGTCTTTTTACTTATTTTCTATCGTTTTTTGCTATTCCTACTCATGTGGCTAACAGAATCGAAAAGTTGCAAAGGGAATTTTTGTGGGGTGATAATAAGACTCATTTGGTAGGATCGGACAAATCGTGTG
Organism: Quercus ilex subsp. ballota; assembly: GCA_032727855.1. NCBI lineage: Eukaryota > Viridiplantae > Streptophyta > Magnoliopsida > Fagales > Fagaceae > Quercus > Quercus ilex. The sequence continues at coordinate 52,264,764 of CM064908.1, forward strand.
TGCCTTTGGCCAAAGGTGGTTTAGGTATAAGGAAATTAACTACTTTTAACAAAGCTTTATTAGGGAAATGGCTTTGGAGGAGGGTGGTAGCTTTGAAGTTTGGGGAAGAGTAGGGGGGATGGACTTCTAAGTTGGGTAGGGGTGTTCGTGGGTGTGGTTTATGGAGAGGTATCCGTATGGGTTGGGAGGATTTTAGCAAAAATACTCAGTTTGTTGTTGGGATGGGGATTAGAGTGTGATTTTGGCAAGATGGGTGGTGTGGGGATCAACCTCTCCAACAGGCTTTCCCAAGGCTATATGGTATTGCCATTGATAGGGAGGCCTCTGTTGAGTCTTCTTTGACAAGACTGGGGGCAGGGGAAGGGAGAAGTTGGGATTCGATTAATTCAGGATCTTAATGATTGGGAGATGGGTATAGGGAATGGCTTTCTTCGTCTTTTGAACTCTAATACCTTCTACGGATAATGGGGACTAGGTGGGATGGAGTCTAATGGAGATTTTGACATCTGTTCGTTTTACAATAAGTTGCAAGGTTCTTTATTCGTCGTCTTTCCTTGGAAAGGTATTTGGAAAGTTAAGGCCTCTCGGTGTGTTTCCTTCGTTTGGACTGTAGCTTGGAATAAGATTTGTAGAGGTGATAATTTGAGACTTAGGGGTTTTGATTTTTTTGATTGGTGTATTATGTGTCGTCGTTGTGGGGAGACTGTGGATCACCTATTGTTTAATTGTGAGAAGGCTCATTTATTATGGAGTTTGGTTTTTAAATCTTTTGGGATTTCGTGGGTCTTACCAAGAACGGTTCTAAATATGCTTTTTGGTTGGTGGAATTGGTTGGGGAAGCATTCGTCTAACATTTGGAATTTAGTTCCGTTGTGCATATTGTGGTGTTTGTGGAAAGAGAGCAATAGACCGACTTTTGAGGACTTGGATAGCTTCGGAGACCAGTTGCTTGCTGCTTTTAGCAGATCTTTATTTGACTAGTCTCGAGCTTGGAGACTCACATCTAGTGATTTTATCCCTCCGTTCCTTTGTTCTCTTCTCTTTTGTAATTAATTTTCTTCTTCGTTTATTTTTTTGGTTTCTTTCTTTTCTTTGTTAGTATTGGTTTGCTTTATGCTTTTCATGCATAAAGTTGCCTTTTGATTATACACCTTTCTTATTTATCAAAAAAAAAAAAAAAAAAAGAGTTAATTCAATATGATGTATGCACTGAAGCCCTTCAGCCCTGATTTATGCTTAATCAAGGTATGAATTTCTTCTATCCAATTTGTGCTGTCATGTTCCAGATGTAATGTAATACCCCAATTTTGATTTTATGATTATCACTGTACATTGTCAATTTTAATATAGAGTTGAGGTACTGTATGTGTGTGCATAGTAAGATGGGAGTAGACAATTTTGTGGTGCTACAAATAGGTGAGAAAATTAAAGTTTTAATGCGTACAATTTAGTGAGGCAATTAAAATAAATAAATAAAAAGAAAAGAGAAAGATGTTTTATGAGCCTTTTGGAGTCTAAAGAGATAAGCTTAAGTGGATTTTAAACTCCAGCCCACTACCCCACCAAGCCCACATTTCTGATGTGTTAAAATATAAGTTGGAGGAAAAGATAATTAGGGTTTGGGATAAGAAGGGTTTCATCACTAAGGAGGCTAGAAGGTGTATTTTTCCTTGGAGTTAATTGAAGAGGCAACTAATTATTCAGGTATGATTTTTCATCTGTTAGAATCAAAGAATTAAAAGAGTTAGTGATGTGCAGACTGTTAAAAAGGGGTATTTTCCTAAAATTGTTATTTAAACTATTAAACCCTAGATTGCGCACTGCCCTTGATGCGGGTCCTTGAACAGATTCATGGAATCTCAATTCCTAATTCAAGAACACGGCTGTAAAATTTCAATTGTGGTTAATATATATATTGCAGGATGGCTTTAACATTAGGAGGGCTTAAACGTTGTTTCGTTGGATTAATATATATTAAATCCATGAATAAGACTTGTATCATTTTTATAGGGCTATAAGAACTTTCGGGCTGCTGATCTATACCGTAAGGTTTATTTATGTTTTGCTGGAGAATTTGCCCCCGATCCCACCATGTGCCACTAGTTAGCTCTCACTTTTGTCAAAGTCCAAGTTCTCTGATGGATGAATTGATGGCCTTGGTAGTCTATTGCCTAGGTGTTGACTAAATTCCAAGCACAATGAACCATTTAGGTTAAACATGTCTACAGTTATTTTTAAAAGGCTAATGACAGGTTTAAGATTTCATACCTAAATCCTTATATTAAATTCTAAAGTGCTGCTACTGCATTCCTCATGGCAATATGAGTTTCGATTAATGGAAGGGAATATTATTGGTTAGAATATCATTGGTTAGAGAAGCTTTAATATAGTGTTAAAAGTGTTATTAGTTCAGCAAAGTATTTTTCCTAGTGAGTTAGTTTGTCTAATTCGATAAGTTTTATATTTTGTGGAGGATATTTAGTAATTTTCCATGATTGATTATAGGTCCTATTTAAGAGTGTTTTGAGGCTTTTTGGAGGTTGTTTCAGCTGGACTTTCAGAGTGATTCAAGTGCTGTAAGTAATTATGCATAATATGCACAAGTTTTATTCTTTAGGTTCTTAGAAGTTAAAGATTTTCAAAAGTTATGTTTTTAAAGCTTATGTTTTCTAAAGCTTATCGAAAGCATTATTTTTACATCTTTGAAAGAGAAACTTCGACTTTTAGACAATGTTTTAAAGAAACTTCGAATTTTAAATAATGTTTTGAATGTCCAAATTTCATTTAAAAAATGATTTCTAAACTAAACTATTTTCCGTAAATAATTGAGTTTCAATGTAAGTTTTCTAAAAAGGTTCTTGTTCATTAAATTTGTTAAACCAAGTGATTCCAAAGTCATATTCCTATTCTCCAAATGGTATTTAAAATATTTCTTTTAGCAAATTGAATTTTCAGGTTTACTCAAGAATTGTAATATATTTATATAAACTCCTCAGTTTCTATTCGTTCCCCATGAGAGTCAAGCATCCTTTGATTTATGTTCTATTCGATATTGTGATCTTTGATATGCCTCTGTATTTGGAATAATTGTTAATATTAAGTAAATTATTATATTTTGTAAAAAAAAAAAAAAAAAACTTTGCTTTTGTGATATGTGACTCCAAATAAGTGTTTTTAGAATTGATCAGATAAATCAGATATATGTGTAAATCCGCTCACAGGATTGTATGTGAGAATATGTGATGTATATATGTGACACTATGCTCTGATCAATTATCTGTATGTGTTTTCGAATAACTTTAAGATTTGATTATATATATATATATGTGTGTGTGTGTGTGTTCAGTGGTTCTTTATATGTTTGGAAAACTATATCGAATATTTTGAGTGAAATTGTGAAATCAAACTCGTTCTTTGCTTGACTCTATTTCGTTGTATATTGTGTATAATTGCTTACTGGATGTGTGGCTCACCCCATCAATTACAATTTTCAGATTAAAGTTTAGTTGGGGAACAGAACCTTTGGATTGCTTCATAAGGTACAAGGTAGAGCGTGGGAGTTTTAGGCGAAGTCAATAATACTTAAAGTCTTAAAAGATTATTAGTTTTTTTTTTTTTTTTTATTATTCCGCTTTAGATTTCACTGTATTTTGGAGATTATTCTAAATTTGTGGAGTTTGGATTTTTGTAAGAGGTTTTTAAGAGTTTTGTTTCTTTGGGGTTTTAATTTATTTTGGATTAATTATGTTTAGTAAGTTATATAAGTTCAACAAGTTAGTCATGCATCTAAATTCATGTTCCATGGATTTGGGTCATGACATGTAACCTCAGTTTTAGTGGCAAAGTAGCTGACCATAAACTGCCTTTCCATGTTCTTAAATTCAGTGGTGGAGATTTTAACTTTTGAAATTGGATTTTGACAGTAATTTTCAAGTCTATATGCACTGCCTTTCTAATAGCCTGGCTTCTAGTCAAATACACTACTTCTGAAAGTTGAACAGTTTAAAAATCAGTTTGGTGCCATTTTTTTTACCATGCGGGTCTTAGCTGTATTTAGATGATTGAATTTTTGTTTCAAAGTAGAAGATATTTTGTTTACTGATGAAAGGATTGAAGTTACCGTGCTCTCAAATTTTTGGTTAGTTGAATAGGGGTGAATATTTTGTCAATATGTTGTCAGAAAAATCCATTTGACAATGATGTGGTATCATGACCAGCCAGGACGCTACCCTTGTTTGAATAAGGTTTGAGGCCTTGCTTGAATAAAAAACGAAAAAAGGCATAAAAATAAGAACAAAATGCTTAACTGAGTGTTATTAAACATAAGTTCTTGTGACCCTAAGGAAACATCCTAGTTGGATATACCTGGAATTGGGTCTTATGTTCATTTTTTATTATAGGTTCATGGTTTAAAGTTTAGGGGAAAAAATAACAAAGCAGAGAAGAGAACATGGGCATCAGTCAGTTTTATTAGTTAGGGTTAAATGTTGAAAAATGGCTGGGTATGATATCTGCATTTCACTTGTTAAAGTGCAATCAGACTTCTTTTGTCTTTCTTCTTCTATTTTTTTGCTGAGACAATCAAAGTTCATTTACTACCTTGGAACCTGTTCTCACTACCAACTAGGTCTGAGGAGAGAGCTTAGTTGTGGTATCATGACCAGCTGGGCACTACAATTGTTTAAGCAAATTTCCCTCCCCCCAATCAACTAGAAAAGGCCATATTGCAAAGCTATTATGTTGTGAATTCTGTAATGGGTTCGCTTGTTGAGCCACTGAGTTAAGTTGAATTCTCTACCTTGGCCTGAATGAACTTTTCAGCTGTTCATGTTAATTGTGAAAGGGAAAAAAAGAACATTTCAAATATAATATAATTTTATAAAAAAATGACAGCATCTATATCATAGTTTAATACTGGTATTTTAGCATTATCTTTCACAAACTGGTGGGTTTACACTACAATTTTCCTTGTGCTTTTCTAAATCAGTTTTCTTGATGCTTGCAGATACAATTTTGAAAAAATATTCCTCAACTGTTGCAACAATTTTTACAGGAATAGCATCTGCTGCACTGTTTGGTCATACACTGACTATCAACTTTATTTTAGGAATCTCTATTGTGTTCATTTCTATGCATCAGGTAAATACGAGAGAGAGAGCCTCCATTCTATCTTATGAACTTGTCTTATGCATTACATCTCTGTACAGTTCTTTTCACCACTTTCAAAGATTAAGGACGAACCACAGAATGGTAATTTTGAAATGATCAACAATCAGAACAACCAAAGGTGTTTGCTTGTCCACTTTGATTCTGTTTATAAGTTATATATGTAAACTAGTTCATGTCTTTGGTGGTTCACATCCATTGGCATCCTTTTATATATTTTTGTGAATGTGCAGTCGGGCATGCTAATGAAGTTTCTTTTGTTATTTTCTTGTGAAATCAAGGTTTATTTTAATTTATTTATCTTAGATGACTATCAGTTTTAGTTGATTTCATCTGTGGTAAATAAGAAACATGAAGCTGATAGATGCCAAAATGTTCTCTTTACTTACACACATGATATACCAGGTCAAAGGATACATCATTTGTAAATATGGCAGCCGGAGCAAATGAGGATGTAAGAATCTTCAGCTACAGTTTTTTGTTATATTTGTAAGAACGGTTGTTGTTACAATTTAATTGATTATTTGCACTCGAATTATATTATTCCTTTTTGTTTTTTACCTAATGTGATCCCAGGCAAGCCACCGTGTTGGTCATGATGAGAAAGCGCCGCTTCTTCCCCACTAAGGTAACTTTGGTAACTTTACGATTTTCTGGTTCTAGGAGCATCTCAATCACTTTTACCAGTCAATTGAAACAAGAGGCGCCTTTGAAGTACTTGCTAGAACTTAAAAACTACCTGTGGAGACAAACCAGTCTAAATAATTGCAAGCCTGTCTCAGAGTTGGGTATTCAGGTCTAGTTGTCATTTAGAAGAATAATATTTCTACATAAGATAATGTTAAGGCGTTATTATATAATAAAATGTCAAAATTTAAAATTTCCTGAATCATATTTGTTGCTAACATTTGCACTTTCACCTATCTGAATCCCAAACCTGAAAAAAGTTTGTTGTAACTAAGAGCTAATGTATTTTTTTTAAAAATACCAAAAAGCTAAAGTCTATAAGAAATGAAGAAAAGTTATTTGTATTCGTGTGTGTGTAAAAGAGAGAGAGAGAGAGAGAGAGAGAGAGAAGTTTCCCTAGATACCTCCGTTGTTCACGGCTTTGAAGCCTTTGTTCTTTTAAAAGGAAAAAAATGGAAAAGAAAAAGGGAATAGCTTTATTTGTTTCGATCAATCACTTAATCTACAGTTATACCTACATTATCCTTTGCAGCTGTAGTATATCACTGTCAATTCCAAATTTAGGTTGCTAGTTGCAACAAACAAATATTTAGCTGAAGAAAGGTTTGGGCAGATTTCAGATATCAAATTTGAAATTGAAATTGAAATTGGTTCTAGGTAGGTAGCCGACTGTAAAATTTCTGGAAGGATTTCATGCTTTAATGGGTCTTAAAAATTTTTGAATGATGGATCTGGAATATCCAGTCAGTTTAGATGAATAATTGAAAATTTTAATAAAACTAAGATTTCCTAAGTTAAATTTTGATAAAGTTTCATCATTGAAAAAACAAATGACCTCACACTTCTCACTATATATATAATTTGATTTTTGCAGTCTGGATTCTGGAATATATCTGCCCTAATTTCCTAAAGAATAAAAATAAAAACAGATATTATACTTCAGTTGAAGCTTTGAAACTGAATTTGAAATTAAAGACAATACCAAAGGTGTTAAACCATGCTACATATGTTAGAAAAGCTAGTGGCCTATAATAAATGCAAGTGAAGTGCAATCACTGGCAATTAGATCTTTGCTGAAGTTCTTCTTCACTAAAATATTTTGGGAAGGGAGTGGGGAGCAGCCCTTTTCCAGTGATAGCAAAAATTTTGGCGAAAATCATCAAAATGCTAATACCTAATACACCTAAAAAATAGATGAGGGAAAATATTATGTACTGCCGTTTTTACGTCCTTGTGGCTTCACTACCTTCCTCCATATCAAGAAATTATTTTGTTGTTAGGATTCTTGCTGTTTGGTATTAAATGGGCTTATGCCAAAGACACTGGCCGAAAATATTAGTTGTTGTAGAGTTTAGAAAATTTCCCCCTTTTAATCATTCAATTTCATTAAAAAAAGAAAAGAAGTGCTACCCAGGTACATGGGCTGTATACAGGGGGGGAAAAAAAAAAAAAAAAGGAAAAGGAGAGTTTGGAATTTAGTTCCATTTTTTCTGATGTGGATGATTTGGAGGGAGAGTAATAACAGAATTTGAAGGAGATGAAATGCTGCCTAGCAGACTAAAGCATTTTCTTTTTGAGCTCTGTTTTGGTGTGTGTATACTGGGTGCAGTATGTATTCTTTTTGTTTTTGGATTATTTAGATTCTTTATCTGTAATTTTTAATCTTTGGGGTACTTTACTACACCAATGTATAGTTTCTAGTTTTCTTAATTGCTTTATTTATCACAAGATCTTAGACAAGTGATATGCAATGTCTAAGTAGCAGTCAACACTTAAAGAGCTGGATTGTATAAGATAGAGGAAATACAAACACCAAAAACTGTAACAAAATTATTCAAGTAGCATCTTGTGACCCCACTGTTTTGTGCTGATGTTTGAATTCACACCATTTGATGGACCCTACATGTGATGGGCCCATGGTAGAAGGGGTATATAGAATCTCGTTAGGAGTCAGGGAAAGAAGCGCCATTGTTTTCATAACCGGACTGGCCGGTTCAACTGGAAACCGGAGGTCCAGCCAGTGGTTTGGCACCCAATTCAGGAATATATATTTCAAGTATCTTACAACTTAAAAACTACCTGTGGACACAGAAACCAATCTAAATAATTGCAAGCTTGTCTCAGAGTTGGGTATTCAGGTCTAGATGTCATTTAGAAGAATAATATTTCTACATAAGATAATGTTGTGGCATTATTATATAATAAAATAAAAAATTGAAAACTGTCTGAATCATGTTTGTTGCTAACATTTGCACTTTCACAGTTTCGCCTATCTAAATCCTAAACCTGAAAAAAGTTTGTTGTAACTAAAAGCTAATTGTCAAGGCTAATGTTTATGACCTGCATGATCAAATCCTTCACTTGTGTTATATCGCATTTCAGTCAAAAAAAAATCCAGTGGGAATGAAGAAAAGTTAATCTGAAAATTTGCTGTATACTAATTTTCATAACCAGACTGGACTGGCTGGTTCAACCTGAATTTGAGGTTCAGTCAGTTTTTACGCAACCAGTTCAAGGGAGAGTGTGTTTTTGGAAAAATTTGGATAAAATGCAGGCATAGGGACTCGAAACCAGGCCCTGTACCCAAAAATTTGTGTCTGACATGCTAACCATTAGTCAGCTTCTTGGGTCTTTATGTTACAAACTATTATATTTATTATTTGTAATTGAATTAATATGTTTATTTTGTCATGGTTTGACCTCAGTTGAACCCTAGTCTGATCTTAAAAACCTCAACCTCCTTGTCTGGTTATTTGAATGGTCTTGGTTTCAAAACAATGAGAAGCACCCATCAGAGCAACCAGATTATAGACTTTGATACTGTTCCTTAATCTTTAGTAAGGACTTGACTATACAGGGGTCTACTTGGGGTTTGGCTTACTTCTAGTACTTTTTAAATTAAACATTTCTTGTTATTTTAAATATACAACGGCAAGTGGTGGTTGATTTTAATCTCCATATTTTATTTAGGTAGTAGGTGATGTGTTAGTTTCGCATTAAAATAAAAGGAGATTCTAGTTACAAAAGTACTGGAGGTAAGCCAAACCCGTCTACTTATGGTTATTTAGAAAGAGAGAAAATAGGTTATTTAGAAAGAGAGAAAATAGAGAGGGTTCTTAGCTTTGGGGATTATTTTGGACTTATGTGTGTGTCAGTAATAAATACTGTTATCTCCTTGATTTGTTTTGGATTTCTTGCATTCTTCACTCATGGATGTTGACCAAAGGAAGAGTGATGTACATTTTTATTTACTTTGAGCTGCTTGGTGATTGGCTATCTTCATCTTCGCAAATCAACCATTCGGTTTGTTGGGTTTCTCTCGTCCCAAGTCTCAAGGCAAAATTTGCTGAATGGTAAATTTTTAGAAATTTTTTTGGTGAATAGCATGCGGCTGAAGTTAATTAGTTATGTAGACTATTTTGGGAACTCGAGTTTGTCAAAATCGAGTTCCTTGACAAACTCGAGTTCCAATTAGTCTAGATCTGACGGGGAATTATAATTAAAAAAAAAAAACCACTCGGAACTCGAGTTCTAGCCTGGTAACAAAAAGGCATAGAAATAACAAGTTTGCCAAGCCAACTACTTTGTGGGAAATGGGAGTGCATTTCATTTGGCTTGAGATATGGAAGAACCTGATGTCATACATATTATCTTTTTCTATTGGGATTGAGCCACTTAGAGGACACCAAATACCAAATCCCATTGAAAACTCAACACGCAATTAGGCTTCAATAGAGTTAATTGAGAAACATTTCTTCTTGGGCTAACAAAGAAACTAATGGCATAACTTCTTACTAGTATGTTTTTTGCGTGTTATTATTATTATTATTTTTAAATTCACATCAGACGACTAAATCAATTGGAAATCGAGTTTTCTAAACTCGATTTTGACAAATTCGAGTTCCAAAAACAGTCTATTTATCTAATTAACTTCAGCTGCATGCTATCCACCTCAAATTTTTCTATAAAGCTACTCTTTAGCAAATTTTTCCCAGTCTCAACCTATTCAGCTTTCATATATCACTTTTACAAATGTATCTTTCAAGAATCTTGTTACATAATTTATATGATTCCATTTCAGGAATGCTGGACTACATATTCTTTTGGCTGGATTCATCAGACAGGAGAGAAGATGGCACTGGTTTAGTAACTCAATAGAATAAAATTTATACATAAAGAAAATTGATTACTTCTTTTGGGGACTTACTTTCTTCATCTCTCTTGGGATCCACCCCGAAACTTTGTTCAACCTCTAGTAACCTGTTTTCGAAGTATTAAGGCCTTTGAGCTAGTCAAGATCTACCATAATTGAAAGCTACAATAATATATACTGAATGGTAGAAATTTTGTATTCATCCTCTTTCTCATGGTATAGAAAACGATATATTCCTTATACATGTTCATATATGTTTTTCTACCTTTATCTCCTTGTTCTATGAGGACTACTGTTGCCCTGTATTGTACACATCCTGCAGATAAGTAAATGAAAAGATCTAGCAATTTTCTCTCTGGAAATCATAGACTTGCAGCATTAACTGTTTCAAGTTGGCTGAGAGTTCTTATGCCAATCATCAGCATTTTCTACTAAACCATGTGCATATTGTTTAATTGTATGGGGCATCTGTGGTCATGGAATATAAACTCAGAGTGGTTTGTATAAAGAACCATGCATCTAAAGCTAGAATCGTACACCTCCAAAGAACTGTTTTTTTGAAAATTGATTCATTTTCTAGAAACTGTAAAACCTAGAATCGTGTCTTCAACTTGCGATTTCAGTTCAAACTCACTTGTGTGTGAAATGGTCTGTGTAATTAACATTGCCCTTCAAGAAATTTTATTTGTTTCATGTGTTTGGTTGCAACACACAACATACACTAGAAAACATTATTGTTTTTTTACTTCCACAAAATATCATTAATATGTTTTGTAATTCTAAATAATTATATGAACAAAATTTTCATTCACGAAAGTAGAATCACATTTTTAGTTTTTTGGCCATTTAAAAACCTCAAATCATAAAATGGAATGTTCGTGAAAAATTAAGAGGGAAAGCAATTGATTTGAGAGAAAATGGTTTGTTTAATCATTTAAAAAAAATTTGTTAAGTCTATGGAGAGAGGACTAACTTGGATAAATTTTTGTGATATGAAATTTATTTAATTGCCATCAGTTTTTTTAGAAGAAATGATAGTAGTCTTTATTTATTCAATATCATGTTGTATAATGGAAAAGAGAAATGAAAGACATTCTTCCAACTAAACAATAACCACCTCCTTTCTCAAAAAAAAAAAAGAAAAAGAAAAAAGAAAAGAACCTCCTCATTTTCTTTTGTAGCACTAGCAAAAATTAGGGCAACTTGATTACATCGTTACAGAACACTAACAAATGATACAAAACAGAAATTTTCACAAATCAAACTAATATCCTCAAGAATCCAAGCAACTTTTAGGGAGTAGATCTTGATTTAAATCAAAAAGTCTACAAGTTACTAGTTCACCAAGTGCGCTTTCCACAATGACATTAAAGAAACTCATCTCTTAGTTACATAGTTTTCTTGTGCATGTGAGAAATTGATTATTGTTTCAAAAAAAAAAAAAAAAAATTCGCTTTCATACCAACGTCTTTAAACCAAAGAAAATGAAAACATAAATCTCTAAAATATTAGAATAAGAGAGAAGAACACCCATGTTCATGATTTATGTTCACCACCTCTATTTTTCGAAAGCAATTTCACCTCACCTTTTTCCTTTTGTCCCCAAAAGGCTTTAATGGTGGGACAATCCTCTCTCTCACTCTCGAAAACCCATAATCTATCTGATAAATCAATCACTCAATTGATACTGCGGTACCCTTTTTTTAGGTTGGTTCCTCTGGCCCAAACCCAATATGGTATCCTAGGTTGTTGAAAATGACCTGGAGTAAAATAAGAGTGTCGAATGGACGAATTGGGCTTGGTTCACGATGACCTATTTGGGCTATTATACTGAACCGATCTGTGCATAAGTCACAAAAGCTCCATAAGGCAAGTACAAAGCAAATATAACAACAAATACACAATACCTTGCAAGAATCAAAAGAGAACAATAGCATAAGCAAGCATAAATACTTTAGAGAACTTTATTTAGATGAGTCAAAAGTTCAAACACAATAAGTCCTCTTTTAAAGGAGACTCCACAAAGCCCTTAAGCCTTAAAGGTCACAGACTTGGTTGGCCCTTTTGGGTCCACAAGACTTGTGAGATTTGAACCCTTGGATCAATGTGGCTCCTTGGATATCACTAAAGAAGGACCTTTTACAATGTTTCCTCTTTCAATGAACTCAACCAAAGTTCTAAATCTCCCTTATATTTTTGAGTTTCTTTTTCTACTGTGTATTTTTTCTTCTTCTTGCTTGCTACTCGACTTGTTTGCCATGGCTATCTTCTTCACCTTTTATGTTGGTCTTGGAGGGTATGAAATTACCATCTTCTCCCATTTTTCTTGATACTGGAGTTAGTCTCCTTGGTCTAAAACTTTGGCTATCTTTCCTAATTTTCTCTTTCTTAATTTTTCTTGGAACCCATGTCTAAAAGTGTCATGGCTGTCTTTCCCTTCATAGAAGGCATCTTCTTGGGTAAGTTAGATGCCTTTTAAGGCCAGCAAGGCAGAACCCATTTTCAAAGCTTTAAAAGGGACATTTCGAAGGTTCTCTAGTCTTGATAGTGACTTCTACTTGTTGAGCCTTTTACTGAAAGTGGTATAGATTATTCTTTAAGATGGATGAGCTCTGAAAGTCTTCAAGAACCTTTCCTCTTTTCCCATGCTTCTTTGGTCAAGGTTGCTCGAACTCTCCACGTTGATTAGCTGATTTTCAACTCTTAAGATTCAAAACTTGCTGGGACATCATACGTCCCTATCATCTTTTCCTTTCCCCCAAGGAGCTCGATCCTAATAGTCAATTCCTCAGTTGGCTTCCTAGGGTTTGCCCTCCTTCATGGTGGGCTTTTCGTGGGATCCCTTTCAAGGATCTTTTCTCTTGGGTCACCTGCTCCTTATACAAGGCTTTTTATTATTATTTCTTTGCTTTTCTTTTGCGGTTGGGCCTTTTTACTCCAACCTTTATATCTTTTACTTAGTTTCTTTTGCAAGAACACTCACTGGGCCACAAGTCCCTTAGTTCCCTCAAGGTCCACAATTCAGTTCCTAGGATTGGGCTTTCCTTATTGAAAATTTTTGGACAACATAGCCCCATATGCGAGAGGGGGAAAAAAAAAAGGTTCATCTAGAACCTCTTTTGATTACTTGTACTTACTATTATTCTTTATTTTTTTTTACTATCCCTTTTTTGAAAATGCAGGTTTCCTATTTTTGAGGAAGTGGGAGAGTGGAACAATTTCCTCTTCCTATTTTCTTTCCTTATGTTACCTCTTCTTTTTCTTTTAGCCATTACCATGATTTGGCACTTAGCCCCCAAGACTTAATTACTCAACTTCCCCCTACTAAAAACTTTCTCTCTCTCTATCTTCACATCAATACTACCTCGTTGTCTTTCTTTACGTACTTCCCATCAATCAAATCCCTCTCTTCTTTCAAGACAGAACTTATCTTCTAAGATTTCCCATCTCATTTCTTCTCTCAAACTAATCCTCTCCTTTTATTTTCCCTTTTCTTTCTCAATTCTTCTTTATTCAGTTCTCATACATGGCTTCCTCCATTTCACATAGAAGGAAAGAACAATCATCTTCATCCTCTGATGCTTATAGCGAAGGATCCTTCGCGAGTTTGGGTTTTAGGGAACAAGAGTAGGTCCTCGAATGACACACCTTGTCACTTCGAGACCCCTAGTATACTTCTAGTCCTTTTTTCCCTCTGATTTCCCATGGGCCGAGGTCCCCTCTTCCTATTCTTGGTTTTTCCTTTGGGAATCAGGTTTTGCGAGTTCATCTTCAGTCCTTGATCCAAAAGAGATTTTGGATATTTAGATCAAATGGATGAATTGAAAGTTAGTCCCAATATTCTTTGATTTTGGAGTGGGTAATACCAGTGGTTGGGCAGAATGGGTTGATGAGGAGTTTTCTAATGCGGCCTTTATTGGATGCTTGGATAGTGCTGGGGTTCTGAAGTTAGTTGCCATCTTAAGGAACCTAGATGGTTATTGAGACATTAAGAGGCTCAGACACTTGGTTCACCGATGGTTCCCTTCTTTCAACACGTTTTTCTTTTCTGTTGGTGAACTCACCATTACCTTGGAGGATGTGGTGAATACTCTTATGCTGTCTGTTTTTGGAGATGAAAGTTCCTTCAAGTAGCCTAGGGTGTTAGTTTTCCCTTAGCTCCTCTATTTATACGCCACTTCTATATTCAACTAGATTTGTTGCATAGCGATGAAATTGTAGGTAACTCTTGCCATGTCATTACTTCTTCCTGTAACCGTGTTATGGTTCAAATCTTCATGTGGGAGCGTTCTAAGGATACCTTAGGGAAATGTAGGAAATTGAGGAATGCTATGGAGAGATTTTTTGGTTCCCCATATGTTATTAAGGGGTTGTGTGGTGGTTCCATGGATAGCTACCCCATTATATTCCGTTGGGTGAATATAAGGGTCAGAGTTTAATTTGGTTGATCTATTTGATTAGGAGGGTCACTGAATTGGTGTTCCCCTAGGGAATTTGAGGTTGGATTTGCTTGTGACTTTGTGTTATTGTCCTTTTTGAGTAGCTCGGGTTACACATTTGCATGAAGCATATGCATGCATACATGCCAAGAAACACCAAACTTAGAAACAACAATGAACAAACAATCAAAATAGAAATTCTAAAAAACTATCATGCTTATAATATGAAAACTAAACAACCTAAACTAACAAGCAAGATATTAAAAAAAAAAAAACACGAATAAAAACAAACAAAAAAACAAGAATGAAAGAGACAAAATTAAAACTTTACCTCAAACACTAGAAATCTTTTAAGCTTTTGATTTGAATGTTCTCTTAAGTCAATCTAATCAAGACAAAACCATAAGGTTAGTGAACTCAGAAACTCTAAGGCCAAGAAAAAAACAAGTCCCAACTAAGTAAACCTTTAACCTGACGATGTTTGGAATAAACTCCTTCTTTGATTCACTATTTTCTAGTAAATTTGGCGTGTTTTTGTAAAAGAGCCTTTAGGGCCTTTTTATAGTGATCATAAAGGGGTGTAGGGCGGCTCCCAACCAATGTGGGATTCACTTTACATGATTTGATGTCCAAAAAACTTTCCTTATAGAAATCTGAAACCCTACATGTGTGTGCAAATGCGGGGTATGCGTGCACATGGATGAAACATGTGTATGCATATGTAAGGTTTTCCTGTAGGTTTTTCTTCACCAAAACACTGTTCAAGCTAAAGATTCACAAGATTGGGCCTTAAATCAACCTTGGGCCTTTGAGTGATGTTGTCATTGGGGAATGGGGGCTTGAGTCGTAAGGGGTGAGTTGCATGGGATTCAAATGTCTAAAGTCCCATGAGTGTTACTCAGGAAATAAGTAACAACATGCTCACTATCTTAGAGCCCTTGGCCTCAAACATCAATCAAGCAAACAAGGTGCTCTTACGAGCTAGAAAGGGAATGTATTTGTGGTGTCCATCTACGGATCTTTGCCTCAAACTTCTCCGAGTGGCTTTTGTCTTTAGGTGGCTTTCGCCTTTGGGTGGCTTTCACCTTCGTCGCTATCTCTTCTGTTCTGGGTATCTTGCGCCTCTGTCTCAATCTTTTCTGTATTCAAGAAGTCTAGGTGTACATGTTCAATTCCAAGAATGACATGTACTCAAAATCTGTGTCTTTTGCTCTAGTATCAAAAGTTCCTAAGGACTTGTTCTTGCATGTTCAATTCCCGAAGTATATGTACACAAAGTCTGATTTCTTCTCATGGTGATGGTAATCTTGGTGAAAAACTCGCTCAAGGTGTTTCCCAAACATTGTGGGGCTTCCTTGTAATTTTCAATCTTCAAGGGGTGTTTCTATGTAAACCTCAACTCACTAGGAATTTCTCTACAATATTTGGATTACTTGAGGGCTTCTATGCAATTTCTACCCTTTCTTGACTCACTGGGAAGGTTTAGAAAGTTTATCGACCCACGAGGGAGCAGTCTTGTCATTTTCAGACTTTTTGGGAATCTCTGTGTGAATTTCAATTTTCTTGACTCGCTGAGGGGCATTTTTGTAATTTTTGATGTTCAAAGGGGCAATTCTGTAAATTCTATTGTTCTTTGACCCATAGGGATGGTTCTAACTTTTCTTGATTCTCTTCTTCTTTTTGGGATTCTCATGGGGATTACTTGTGATTTTCTAGGCTTTTGGGGAATGTCCTGTAAAATTTTGAAATTTTGGATTTTTTGTTTTTGTTTTTTGGCGACTAAACTACATATAGTTTGGCATCAGGCCTAAACTACATGTAGTTTAGCCACTGGCTGGCTTTCCTGCCTCTTCATTTTCTTAACGGTTACCAACCATTTCTTTTTTCTATCACTATTTATCTTCCTTTTCATTTTCGTTTTTTCTCTTTAACTTTTCAACTTCTTCATTTTCTCTCCAAAAACCTCCTACCTCTCCCTCATTTCTCCAATCTGTCATCAAATCTGAATCCCTCTCTTTCTCTTCTCCTCCAAAACTCTCTCAAAATTCAAATGGCTCCAAAGACCTCCTACACCCTTTCCAATGATACCTTTAATCTCACCCACTAGATTGGGGCCACAAAGCTCAACAAGGCTCCTCCACTACTTTACAGGCTAGAGGAACACCTATATAGCAATGCACAACTTGGACTAGTAAGTTTTTCAAACTTTGTCTCACTTTCAAGTTTTGCTTTGATCTTCCATTTTAATTTGTTTTTGGACCTATAATTGATTAGGTTTTTTTGTAGGAAGGGTTTAGATGAAAACCTAACGCCTTAGGATGGGTAGAAACATGTTTTGGATGGGTTTTGATCCAAGGAGGGCTGAAAATAGCGATGAACACGTTCTAGGTTCATCCATGCATGCGTATGCTTCGTGTGCATGCTCGGGCCATGCGTGCGCATACAGCGTGCATGCGTATACATGCTTGTTCATAAAACATGCGCACACAGGCTTCCACCATGCACACATATGCTCACTAGTATGTGCACGCATGTTTGGCCATATGGGTGGAATTTTATGCCTAAAACATGTTGTAACGCTCTTCTTTCACTTAATTTTCTCTCAATATGATCCTTATCCACTTGTTTTTGACATTTTCAAGGGCTGCTGCCATACTTGGGTAGGGGTAACTCTAAAACCCTATTCGAATGGCATAGGTCACTGACTACCAAGACTAGAGCTTGGGTGAGGGCGGCCGGCTTTGAGCCACTCCTACGCCTTCTTCCAAAGTGCTACTAGTATTGTGCTGGCTAGGCGTTGGCTAAGAGGTGGTGGGACACTACCTATACTTTTCACATTGTTGAGAGGGAGATGATTGTGACTCCCTATGACTTCCATCGGATGATTGGGATGAGATCTAGCGGGCCTATCATCAGTCTAGAGGGTGAGTCGGGGACGACTCTTAGTCTGGAGCTGTTGGGGCATGCCTACCCTAGTTATCATGTCCATTACTTCCACCTTGTTGCGGACTTCAGGCCTCTTTCTTAGGTGACTTTTGAGGATCGAACTCGAATGGCTAAGGTATTTTTGCTTTATGTGGTGGGGGTATATCTCTTTGCCAATGGGGGCCAAACGGTGTCTCTGAGGTTGTTGTCGCTCTTCTGCCGCTTTGAGGAGGCTTGAGAGGTGAACTGAGGGCATGCTTGACTCGCTTATCTATACTTGGCCATGTGGTAGCTCGTGGGGCCCTGGATGCTCCTTGGGGTCAGATTTCTTCTTATTCTCAACTTTTTCTTTCATAACTATCTTCATGACTAGTCTTGCGAACTATATCTTATATCCTTGCATTTGTCTTGCACCTAAATTGTATCTGGCTTGCAAACTGTTTCTATCTCGCATCTGATATGTATCTTGCATTTGATTTGGTAGCTTACACTTGCAAACTATTCCTAGCTTGCAAACTGGTTTCTATGCATTGCTTTCAATCTCTATTTTCTTTTTGTAGCGATGGGCCGTGTCCTATGCCCTCCTTACCTCTGAAGCGAATGTGAACATGAAGGTTCTCACTTTGGTGCCAGCCCATCTTGATGGCCTCATAGTTGACTTGGTGAGTCATTTCTCTTTTCTTGTTCTTGTCATGGTTATTCCCTTTGTTCTTCTATTCTTTTTTTAACCAATTGTGATATGCAGATCACTTGGGGACCTTGGGCTGGGCTTCTTCCTATAGTTGCACTAGACTTGGAAGCAGATGCCATCATCTCCTCTCAGAATTCTAGGTTCTTTGAGGGCATCGATGTGATGACCTTATATCTTGCTGAGAGGGTAGCAAGCCAGTTGGTGGCCGTGGATGAGCCTTAGGTGCCTATAGATCCTCCCTCCTTCATGCTGTCTCTTATTTCCATGATTGATGCTAAGTACTAGATTTGGAGCGGTGGCATTGCCTATACTAATTGCCTTTTGGAGGACAAGGACTATGATGCTTTTAGCAAGAGCCACCTTATGCCTCCCTTTGGTGCTGTGGTATGAAACTCAACCTATTTCTATTTTCTCTACTTTCTTATTTTGCATGTCATATCTCTTTTGTGCTAACAACAGAGTGTACAGGATGAGCTTGCTCAGCCTTAGGTTGGTGCTGCCCTAGTTGCTGGGAATCCCATTGACTATTCTATTATAGCTTAGTTGGTCTATGCCTATAGGTGAGACGGGGTTATCCTGGAGTGTGTTGTAGAGTGTAACCCTAATGTCATGGGTTATCCTTTTTGAGGGGACACGAGCTGTGAGTTTTATAATCTTTTTTCTTTGCACTTTCTTCTCTGTATTCTCTTGGCTCATCCTAACATGGTCTCTTTATCCAAAATCAGCCTACTATTACACCTGTGCAAGTATCACAAGGACCTAGACCTAGGAAGGAGTTTCATGAGTTGTATATGCCTATAAGCCAAGTGTTTGACAAACTAAAAGCAAAAGGGTTATTGAAACCCTTAAACCTAAAACCAATTCCAAACCCCTTGCCCTTAAAGTTTGATGTGAATAAGAGATGTGCTTACCACCAAGGCCCTGGCCATGATACTGACAATTGTTTTGGCCTTCGTCATGCAATTCAAGACCTAATAGACGACAAGGTGATTGCGCTGCCTACAAGGCCTAGCATCACTAATAATCCCTTACCCAATCACAATTTTGGGAAAGGACCAAGGATTAATTGCCTGATGACTGAAAAGGAAAGTAAGGAAGACACATCTGAACTAATCTATGACCTACCTAAATGCTTTATAATGACATGGGAAGAATTAATGGATAGGACATCTACCACCACCACATGATATGATATATGGAATGAAGAAATACTAGAACCCAAGAATAACCAAACACTCACAAATAGGGGGAGACACTTCAAACCCCAATCAAGCTATCCAACACCCATAAACGAGGGGATACACTTCAAACACCAATCAAATTACAAAGCACCAACATACATGGGGGAGACACTTCAAACCCCAATTAAGCAATCCAATAGCTACAAATGGGGGGAGAAACTTTGAACCCCAATCAAATGGCCCAACATCCACAAATGGGGGGAGACACTTCAAACTCTAAGACACCAATCTAAATGACCGAACAAAAATTACCCACATCACAAGGGGAGAGACACTTCAAACCCCCACACTTGGAGATTGACAAGCCCACAGATATGGAGATTGATAGTGAAAGCATTGATTATATGGATGAAGATCCCGCAGTACTGATGATAAGGGAAGAAGGAACTTACTGGGAGCCACCTGCCATTGTTGAAGCCACAACTGAGTTGAATAACTGGGTATGGGAGGGAGCCACCCACCCCTTGGAGGACTCTGTGAAGAAGATCAAGATCGTTAAGTCAGTCACTCTTGCCAAGAAGATCAATATTGTCGAGCCAATCACCCTTGCCACAAACATTGTTTCTGTCCCTATTGAGTCTATTTTTGCTAGTATTTCTATTCTTGTTAAGTCTGTTTGTGATAGTTTTCCATTTAAGTTTGATTTAGTAAAGTCTATTGAGAACTCTTTTCCTTATAATATGATCTCTGATTCTGCTTATTTGTTGGCTTTGAATGTTTTTATTTTTGAAATTGGTAAAGAAACTCTTAATAATAAGGAATTAAAACAAGGACACCTAGAACCCATAAAAGAAGAAACCCAATCCATTAACCTGGGAATTGAAGATGAACCTAAAATGATACAAGTGGGCAATACCTTAACCACTTCTAAGAAAGATGCATTAGTTGCACTCCTAACAGAATTCAAAGCGGTCTTTGTGTGGTCATATGAAGACATGCCTGGGATTGATACAGATATAGTACAACATTGCATTCCAACAGATCCAACCATGAGGCTGGTCAAGCAAAAGTTGAGAAGAATAAAGCCAGAATGGACTCTCAAGATCAAGGAAGAAGTTGAGAAACAGTACAATGCAAGATTCCTGAGGGTGGTCAACTATCCAGAGTGGTTAGCTAATGTGGTTTCGGTACCAAAGAAGGATGGGAAGGTTAAAATGTGTGTAAATTTTCAAGATCTGAATAAGGCCAGCCCAAAAGATGACTTTCCTTTGCCTCACATTGACGTCCTAGTTGACAATACAGCAGGTCATGCTTTTCTATCGTTTATGGATGGATTTTCACCGTACAATCAAATTAAGATGGCTCTAGAAGATATGGAGAAAACCTCCTTTAGTACACCATGGCGGACATATAACTACAAGGTTAAAAATGTTGGTGCTACTTACCAACGTGCAGCCACTACTTTGCTACATGATTTGATCCACAAAGAAGTAGAAGTTTATGTTGATGATATGATAGTGAAGTCCAAGGACCGTGAAGGGCATATACTAGCTTTGAGGAAGTTCTTTGAAAGAATCCGGTTCTACAAGTTACGGTTGAATCCAAAGAAATGCACTTTCGGTGTTACATTCGGAAAGCTGTTAGGGTTTATGGTAAGCCAGATGGGAATAGAAGTTGATCCTAACAAATCAAGGCAATTGTAGAGATGAAGCCTCCAAGAACTGAGAAGGAGGTCCGAAGATTTTTGGGGAGGATACAGTACATCAGTAGGTTCATAGCTCAACTCACCATGACATGTGAACCAATCTTCCGACTACTTAAGAAGGAAGTTCCTACAATATGAAATGAACAATGCCAAGAAGCCTTCGAAAAGATCAAGAATTATCTGATGAAGCCACCAATACTGGTCCCACTGATACTCGAAAAGCCATTGTTGTTGTATCTTACCACTATGATGTAGCAATAGGGGCTCTACTTGCTCAACACCTTGAGGAGACTAGAAAAGAGAATGTGATCTATGACATTAGCAAGAAAATGTTGCCTTATGAAGAAAAGTATTCACCATTAGAGAAGACCTGCGTAACACTTGTATGGACAACCCGTAAACTCAGACATTATATGCTGGCTTACAAGGTCTTGTTGATTGCAAGAATGGATCCTTTGAAGTACTTAATGGAAAAGCCTATGCAAGATGGGAAGACTGCTAAATGGGTTTTGCTTTTGTCAGAATTTGACATTAAGTATGTAACTCAGAAATCTGTGAAGGGGAAAACAATTGTTGATTACTTAGCCCACTGTTCACCAGAAGAAGTTGAAGAGATCTAAGAAGACTTTCCGGATGAAGATATCATGGGGATTGAAGTAGAATCATGGAAGATGTACTTCGACGGAGCAACAAATCAAAATGGAAGTGGAATTTCTTTTAATTTCTCCAAAAGGGACACACATCCCATTTTCTGGCAGACTCAGCTTTCCTGCCACCAACAATGCCACTGAATATGAAGTTTGCATCATGGGGTTACGAGCAACCCAGGACCTAGGGGTGAAAGAGTTGGAGGTGTATGGAGACTCAGCTTTGATAATCTCCCAGATTTAGAATAAATGGAAGATTAAAGAACAAAGGCTGATACCTTATCATGAATGTCTTTAGAAGTGGACATCAAAATTCATCAAGATCCAATATCAATATGTGCCAAGGATGCAGAATCAGATTGTTGATGCTTTAGCAACCATGACATCCATGATGGATGGGCCAAAAGAAGATGGAGCCAAACCAATAGTGGTGGAACAGAAAGAAGAGCCAGCCTATTGCATGATAATAGAAAAGGATGAGGAGAAGAATGGGGAAGGAGAATGGTATTCAGACATCCTACAATATCTCAAGGATGGGACCTCCCCGAAGTCTGTAGACAAGAATGATCAATTAACCATTTGGAGGTTGTCTGCTAATTACATTATTTATGGTGAAAGGTTTTACAGAAGATCATATGATGGAATTCATCTCCTTTGTGTAACCACCGAGGAAGCACAACAAATAATTGAAGAGGTCCATGAGTCAAGTTATAGGCCAAGATAATGAGACAAGGCTATTATTAGACTACTATGGAAGTCGACTGTGCAGCTTATGTTCAAATATTCCATCAATGCCAAGTCCATGGAGATCTGAAGCACATGCCACCCATGCCATTACATACAATGACATCACCCTGGCCATTCTCTACATGGGGAATAGACATTATTGGGAAAATTCACCCAACATCATCCAATGGTCATGAATTCATACTCGTAGCCATTGATTACTTCACTAAATGGGTAGAAGCTGCCTCATGTAAGGTATCAAATTCAAAGAAAGTTGCTCAATTCATTTAGACCAATATCATCTGTAGATATGGGGTACCACATGAAATTATCTCTAAAAATGGGCAGCATTTCAAGGGAGAAACAGAGAAGCTGCTACGACAGTTCAACATTCAGCACTACAAGTCTTCACCTTACCGTCCTCAGACTAGTGGAGCAGTTGAGGCTGCTAATAAAAATATAGGGCGAATCTTGAAGAAGAGCACAAAGAACTACAAGGACTGGCACCTACAATTGCCTTATGCACTCTGGGGGTACAGAACATCAATTCGATCTTGCACAGGAACCATTCCTTATTCCTTGGTGTACGGGATGGAAGCAGTTTTTCCCATTGAAATGGGTGTCCGTTCACTAAGTACTGTATTGGAAAGTGAAATCCTTGAAGCAGATTGGTTACAAAGTAGATATGACTAGTTATGCATGCTGGATGAAAAGAGACTTAAGGTCTTGTATCATATTCAAGGTTACCAAAGGAGGCTTAGGAAAGCTTTAGATAAGAAAGTAAGAACTAGAGATTTGAAGTTGGGAGATTTAGTGTTGAAAAAGTACCACGTCTGAAGTGGTAGTCTAAAAGCACCACGTCCGAAGTTGTTGTAAATTATGTTATTTCCCTTCCTAGGCATAAAAAAAAAAAAAAAAAAAAGCTCGCTAGGCTGAAAACCCGAAAAGGTGGTCTAGGTAAAAATTAGAGCAAAAAATAAATTAAAAAAAAAAAGAAAAAAGAAAAAAAGAAAAAAAGAAAAAGGTAGGTTGAAAACCCGAGAGGGCAATCTATGCAAAAGGAGAGTAAAAAAGAGAGAGAGAGTGAGAGAGCCTACTAGGTTAAAAACCCGAAAGGGTGGCTTAGGCAAAAGTTAAGGCAAATAAAAAAAAATCAATGAATTACGTGATGACCTGATCCTTCTACAAAGGAGGTATGTAAGCAACTATGCATTGGTCTGGTCACAATTTCCCAAAACCACCATCTACTCATTAACCAAAATTTTCAAAAAATTCTACCATTCCATTAAATCATGTCATTACACAAAACCCTAAATCAAACTTGCAACCAAACCAAACTCAAGAACTCAAATCCTAAACTAAACCATAAAGGAAAAAAAACAAAAAACAAAAACAAACAAACAGAACCCTTAACCTGCAAATCCTAAATAATTCCTAAACATAAGAGTTTTTACATCAAATTTAAAATAAACATGTTCAAAGCCAAAAATAAGAAGGTCACTTCGTCTTTAGTCTTTTCTCTTTTGGTTGATCAATGATTTCTTCTGTGCTAGGTACTTTGTCACCTTCCTCCCTTCTTTTGAATTCATAGTTGTCTTCATCGTGTCTTTCTCGGTTATCTCTAAGAAACTACTTTCTCATAGCAACCATCTTAGTTTCCTTGTCAGAAATCTTGTCCACCAACCAGTTAGAGTATTTTGTAGTCATCCAGTGAAAGTGAACCTTGACAAAAGACCGATCCATTCGGTTAGCCATCTCCAAGCCCAACATCATGTTCCTTATAGAAGTAGGATTTATGTCCACAGGAGTGAAAGGTCTTCTTCTTTTTCCACTGGGCATTCCTTGCTCATATTGGAATTGCCTCAAGAGTTTATCTGCCTTGTAGAAAGTTGCCCTCCGCAATCCAACAATGAAGATGTGATCTGATCCTGGAGATCGCAATAGAGGGGGTGGGCACTTCCACCAACAAAAATTCCATCGGATTGAGGCACTGGATTTCTTGTTCAAAAATTTCACCCAGTCACTTTTAGTTTGGGACTCAATTTTGATGACAGTCCTGCTAAGAAAACTGCTAGGCCCATAATTACCAGTTGTAAGCCTGACAATCATATCCAGTCATTCCATCAGCCATATCTGCAAAGTCAAGGGGCTCCCAAGAAAGTGTTGAGACTCTCCACCATGAAATATAGCATCCAGTCCTAGAAGAGTTTCTGCCAAGATCAAAGAAACAAGATTATCACCATCCTTAATTTGACTCACAACACTTATGGCTTGAGCATCCACAAAACTGTGCCTTCTAGAGCAAAGCAAAAATTCCCCCATAAAGCATAGGACCAAGCCAAAATTCTTCTGCATATTGTCAGTCACCCTATACTACTAGTGACTGACAATTGCATGAAGATTGCATGAAGATTCACCATATGCCCTTCAACCATACTACTAGTGATGGAAGCAAGAAGACCGAGAGCATCAGACAAAGATTCCCTAAGCCTGGGATCATAAGAAACCGCCACAGATTTTTTGCTAGGATCATAGCCCAGGATAGCAAAAAATTCTTCAATTGTCGGACAAAGTTTAGCAGTTTTAAACTGGAACACATGATCTTTGGGATCCCAGAATTTCACAACGGCACGAAGGAAATCCGACTTGATTTTGACATCCTTAGAGCCTTAATTCCCTCTAGTTTGTAGGCTGTAAAATTGGTCTTGGTACTGAAATCAAAGCTACAAACCCATCTGTTGATATCATGAATTGTTGAATGAGAAAAATTATGATTGCTAGCCATGGATGACTTTTGCTTGTGATTATTGTGTTTTACTAACATTGATGCGGAGATTTGTCGCAGGAGAAATCATTTATATGAGCTACATTAGTTCTTAATCAGGTTTGAAGTAGGTTTCAGAGAGTTTGTAGCTGAGTAGGAGAGTGTTTTATGATCACAAACGAAGAAATTTTTTTCCAAAAAACACGAAAACGCAAAACACGCATTGGAAAAGTGTGAGGAGTTGGCCCCCCACGACGTAAGCATCATGGTGTGACCAAGTGCCATTCGGCACTCTAAGAGTGCCGAATGGCCCTCCTCATATGCCAAGTGGCACCCATCTCGGCCATCGTACACTCATGCAATTCCATGCAACTTTGCGTTCTTGGACATTTTTTTAGGACCATTTAACACTGAAAATGTTTTTTTTTTTAGGTCAAACTTGGTCATTTCGACATGCCTAACTCATTCGTTTTCAAAAATCATCACTTGCATCATTATTTTCAAAAACTGATCAAATCATGTTTTTTTCCAAGACTCATGAATTCATGTTCCAAACTAGGGGCATTCGCCCATGTCTTATTCATTTTCAAAAGAGACCATCATCAGCATTTAAAAAAAAAAAAAAAAATCATCATCAAGATTTCCAAAAAATCATGCTTTCATTTTAAACTAGGGGCATTCGGCTCCGCTTCATTCAAGTAAGTACAGATTCCAACAAAGCCAATTAGGATAAGTTTAAATTGGTATTACAAGACCTCATCAGGTGAATTCTAAACTTGTCTCAATTAAAGTTTCTACATGATCCAAGGCGATTCCAAGGACAAAGAGCTAAACATGGAATGTAGTACAAGATTGTCTAAGGAAAACTTCCTTTTATTTTGCAGGAAAAAGTAAAAATACAAGTCAAACATCATTGGGACTCCGGGTCCGCCTGCGTGAGGATCTCCTTGACCCACCTCTAGAGGAGCCACCTTTAGTATTTCCCTCTTGACTTGTGAAGAATCGAGGATCATACTGACGGTTCTCAAGTTCAAGGTTCCTGATCCTTTCCTCCAAAGTCCTTCTGGTGGAATCAGCAGCTTCCATTTGATGTACCTAAAAAGTCAGCAAAATCAAGTGTTAATTCCATCATTAAGAAAAGTCCAAGCAAAAGACACTCAGAAAGCATCATTTCATAACCAGCTTGTCTCATTGAGCATATATTGGGAAGACTAAGTACGAACCAACGATTGCAAGCCTCCAATCATTCGCATACTTTCCTCCATAAGACATCAACCTGAAGCACAAATCTACCAGATCTTGAGCCATTCAATAAGCCAAGAAGAAATAAGGACAAAGAACTAAACATGCAAGAACAGATCGGATCGGGCTAAGGAATGTTTAGTGTGTGCTTTGGCCTATTCAAAGGCATGGAACTATATATTCCATCAAGATTCATCACATCATATTGCCATGCTGAAAAATGAGGATAAGTCTCCATGAAAGAACTACAAGAGCTACCATCATGGTAAGGAGAGGGAATCTCTTCCTCTTCCTTTCCCCCTTCCTCTCCTTCAAAAGATGGAGGCTAAAAATCTAAAATGCAAATGTTGTTACTGAGCAGAAATATGATAAAGGAACATGCAAAATGAAAATTTGACTTTAGAAGGGAAGAGAAGTACCGTTATGCCAGCCAAGCAACCTTGAAGATGAGTTCGAATGAATTCAGAATAATCCCCTGCTACTCCTACAACAGCATGGCCACCATGGGCCCGAGCAATCTCTTCATCAGTTAGAAGGTTAGCCAACTGGACGGAGGGACAAGGAGGAATTGGAATTTTTGTAGGAGGATAAACATGTTGAACTTGGGGCAACACCTGATCACCAAGATACCAATACCTTCCATGCCCACATTCAAACAATACCTGACGGCCATTTAGCTCCAAAGCCTGTTCACACTCTGCATACCCCTCACATCCAGCCCAAGGATCTAAAGACATCTAAAAAATCACAAAGGAATCTAGAATGAGAAAAGACCAAGCTATAACCAAATACCAAAGATTCCACAAAAGAGAGAGAGAGGGAAGGACTCACATCATCAGTAGTCAAATTGTCAATCACCAAGCGCCAAATTTCCAAGGAATGCCTGGAAGGTGTAGACAAATGGTGTTTAGGCAACCAATGGAGAAATCTAGGAAAAATGCCATTAACTTCCTCCTAGATTTTAGGACCAACTCCAAAGTATTCATACATCCAAACCTAAAAAAAATTCACAACACCATTACAACATAGCCAAAATAATTTTCCAAAACCCACACATAGCCAAAAATTCCAAACCTCACTTGCCATACAAATGGAGCCCCACCCAAGCTTGAAAGGCTCCACCTAGAAAGTTGAGTCATGAAATGCAAAAGGGTAGCATAAGCCATACTGTCCCAGTCATAATTCGATTTGCTCAATTTTTCTCAAGCTCCACAAGTAATGCAGATTCACTGTACTACCTAAATCCGGACACAAGAAAGTCCCAATAAAAAGAAGAATGAACATGCGGGTACCCTTTGCCACAATATCACATTGGGAAATATTCTCACATAGCCAAGACAAATGAACATTTTAAGTCTTCATTCTAGAAGGCACTACACCTACAAGTTTCTTGATTTTAGTTTAAGTAAGGGAGTCATTGACACAGATTCTCTCACCACCAAACCTTAGACCAGTGATAACAGAAAAGTCATAAGGTGTCAACGTTACCTCACCAATGCCTAGAAAATGGAAGGTACATGTAGTGTCCCAGAAGCGCTTTGCTAAGGCAAGGAGTAACTGAAGATCCTTGTATTCATGTGTCTCTTGATTCAACAGAGTTTCAAAGAAAGTACCAAAGCCCGCATCATTGATGATATTTTTGATGTTAGGAGACAATGCTTCCCACATGTTCTTCAACATTTGGAGACTATTTTGACTCTTGAGGTTCTGCAACATGAAAGTCTAGCTCATCATTCCATGACAATCACATGCCAAAAAAAAAAAAAAAAATCAATGCCCCACCAAAAATTTCACCACAATCAAAATTTTTCACATGTCCATACACAACTACCAAATTTTTTTTTTTTCATAACCATGCACAATCAAAATTCCTACATGACCATGATAGCCAACAAAAAATTTCTTACGTGTCCATGCACAACAAGTGAATTCTCACATATCCAAAATCATAGCCACAAAAATATTTTCCATGATCAAACATCACATACCCAACAAAATTTCTCCATAGCCAAAATTTCATGCCAAATAAAATTAATCCATATCCACAAAATTTGTCTATACCCACAAGTTTATCCATATTCATGCCCAGAAATTTTTTTTGCCATGTTCATGAAATAAATTTACATGTACCAACAAAATTTCCCACATGCATCATGAACATATTCATACAAGCCCACAACACAAAATTTTCACAATGCCAATACTCCCAAAATCCAAGCCAAAACTCATCCAACAACATCACAATCTACCAACATTGTCAAAATTCCATAAGCCACCAACATTGTCCAAATTACACCATGACAAAAAATACAACACTTCAAAAATGCTCCAAAGCCAACATTACAACATGATCAATCATACAATGCCCTAAACTCCAACAATCACTCAACAAAATGGCAATGACTCACCATCAAACCTTCAATGAAGCATGAAACAACATTTTTCCAAGCAAAGAAACCAAAGAAAAACTCACCTTGATGTCCATGTGAGAATATGGAGCATGGGTCTTAGGGTCTTGAAGGAGCCCCTCCTCATCATGCCAATCAAATGTTAGATCATATTTCTTGCCATGAAAAGTAAGAAAAGAGGATCCATTAGAAGAAGAAGATATTTTGGTGCAAAGAAAAATTGTTTTGAAAATGGGTTTCACCAAAAATGGGTGTGTGGTAAAAGTGCTCAAGAACACAAGGATCTAAAGAAATATTGAGGGTGATGGATAAAGGAAGCTTGAGAAGCTTAGAAACGTGTTTTTCTTGAGAAGAAATGGTGAGAAGAAGAAGAAAAATTAAGGTGAAGATGAGAGTGAACAGTGTTAATGGTGGAAGAAAAGATGAAGGAGGAAGAAGCAAAAAATAGAGAGACAAAGGAAGTTGGGGGCCAAAATTCGGCCCCCACCTAAAAATTAGCTGAGTCAACCCCAAAAAAAAAAAAAATTTCCCTTTTTCTTTTTGTTTCAGTTCCTTTGTCCAGATCGAGGTCACAAACAATTCCTTTGTCAAGATTGAGGTCGTAGACAATTTCTTTTTCCAGGTCGAGGTCACAGACAGTTTCTTTGTCTAGATCGAGGTCGCAGATAGTTTCTTTGTCCAGATTAAGGTCGCAGACAATTTCTTTGCCCAGATCTAGGTCTCAGACATTTCCTTTATCCAGATTGAGGTTGCAGACATTTCCTTTCGTCAAGATCGAGGTCGCAGACATTTCTTTTGTCCTGATTGAGCTCATAGACATTTCCTTTGTCTAGATTGAGGTCACAGACATTTCCTTCGTCAAGATCGTGGTCGCAGACATTTCCTTCGTTCAGATTGAGGTCGCAGACAATTTCCTTCGTCAAGATCGAGGTCGCAGACAATTTCCTTTGTCAAGATCTTGGATGAATAAAATTACTTATTGTCAAGATCGAGGTTGAAAAGCCCCTTGGTCGCAGACAACTCCATTATCAAGATCAAGATTGATATGCCTCTTGGTCACATCAATTGTCAAGAATCATTTCCAAAGTTCATCAGCTATCAGCTAGGTCAAGAATTTTCATTTTTGTCAAAGGTAAGGCACTAGTTTCATGTTCATATATTTTAGGTTTGAGGGCTAGGTAATCTTTGAAAATTCAACCTCAATTAAATCATGGCCGCTAAAATCAGTGCCTTTGTTTTACATTGACATTCGCTTTCCAAGCTTTGTCAATAAGGGGCATTCTATAGACACTCAATTTTGCACCCATGATTTAATCAAGGAGAATGACTAAAGTGACCATCCAAGCACCCCAAAAATCATGATTGCATTACATGCATTAATTCATTCATTGCATATCATAAAAATAATCTTGGGATTCTAATGGTCACGATGGTATGTCTGGTTTCCAAATCAAACCGTTGGATTGAAAGATATCACATGATCAAGTTTGCACGGTCAGCGTGCATTGTGTCTAGGTAGAGTCGACCACGCATGATTAATTTAAATTAATTCTGATTGGTTAAACAATTAAAATTAATTAAATAATTTTGTGATTGGTTGATAATTAGTGTTTAAAATAGGATTGCTTGCATAGGAATAAATGGGATAATTGGATAACAATAAAATTGTGGATAATCTAAACTTTATTAAGATTTATTTTAGAGTATTTATCTACAAGATAATTGTTGTTGAAGAGACCTGAATTATACAGAAAAGAGGTAAAAATCTTAAAATACAGATTGAAAACACATCTAATTGCAAGGCCCGGCTCAAGAAAACCTAAAAAAGGAGTCCAAAATGCACTAGAATAGGAAAGTGCGATTAGCACCCAAGAGTACCATTTGGCACTTTTGGAGTGCCGATTGGCACTTTCAAAGTGCCAAATGGTACCCTTTTGGGCTTTGGACCAATTCTCTTTGGGTGCCGATAAGGCACATCCTTTTTGACTTTTTCGCAGAAAGATGCGTCCTGATTCGCATGCTACTCATTGTTGCTTATTTTTTAAGCATTCTAGTCTCTATAAATAGAGACTGGATCTCAAAGTTCAGCACACTCTTTTACGCTCTAGGAGAACCACCTTTTCACACTCTCAACTTTCTCACCCCCTTTTTGGTATTCTCTTTTAAACTAGGGTTTTTAGGTCTCAAAATTATATGCATAAATTTCTTTGAACCCTAAAACATCCTCTTAAGAAGAAGAAGTGCTCCATTCAAGAGGTTGTTTCCGATTACCCTTTTCTTTTCTTTATGCTTTTCTTGTAGTAAAGATGCATGTTTGTATATATATATATATATATATATATATATTTTAGTTTAGTTATCCATAACATGAATTGTTAATATTATATTGTTAAAGCATGTTCTTGATCCTTTTATTATGGTTATGATATCTTCCTTGATTTCAAAGATCTGCATATAATCAATTCATTTTCTCAAATAAAAATAGATCTGCATCTTCCTTAGATGTAGATCTGAATCTTTCTTAAAATAAAAATGGATCTGCATCTTCCTTAGATGTAGATCTGAATTTTTCTTAAATAAAAACGGATCTGCATCTTCATTAGATGCAGATCTAAATTTTTCTCAAAATAAAAATGGATTTGTATCTTTCTTAGATGTAGATCTAAATTTTTCTTAAATTAAAAACTAATTTGTATCATCCTTAGATACAGATCTGATTATTTATTTATTTATTTATTTTTTTAAACATGGCAGATTTTGAAATAAAGAAAAAGATCATGAATGGTTGTGTTTGTTGTGTTTGTTTTATTCAATATATGTAGCATAAATTTGCTTCATGAATGAAACCCTCTTCTCAAACAATCTTTTTCATACTTTTTGAACATTTAAAAGCAGATCTGATATTTTTTTAAAAACAAAAGACTTTGTTTTATTAAATAAAAACATATATGAATTTTCTCTCTAAAAACCACATTCTTTTTACACAACAAAAACAGATTTGATTTTTTTTATAAACCAAATTCAAAATTTTTTTTTTTTCACTCACAACAACAGATCTGAATTTTTTAACAAAGGAGAGGATACATTTATAAGTAAATTTGTGTGATTTAGTTTATTTCACATGTGCAACATACAATTCATCGCATGCATAAAAAAGGGGTACATTGGTCACAAGAGTCTAGAAGACCAGACTCTGTCTGGGCAGAATGGGTGCCTAACACCTTCCCATACCGTAACCGAGCCTCTGAATTTAGTTTCTTTGGATAAGTAGACCTAGGTCTTATCTTTGCTTTTATTTTGGGTAGATTGTAACTAGGACCAAAAGCATGTACTTATTTGGTAGTTTGCAACTAGGACCCAAAACCATGTAATTTTCAATTTTTTAAACATGAATTTTTTTAATCAATGAAAGGAAACAATTCAGTCATGTATTTTTTTATATTTAGTTTTTCTTATTTTTTGTATAAAAAATAAGTGGCGACTCCACACCACTTACCCAAAAAGAGAGGTACCCTTAAAAGCACTAAAAAATCTCTCTTTTTTTGAGAGGCACTTTTCCGGTCTCTCACAGTTTTTATACTATTTTGAAAACAAAAACAAAAATCCTCCTACCAATCAGGCCTAATATATATTTTCTTGAATGACTGTGTAGATAATTGTGAAAGGCTCGAACTAGAATTAGTTATACAAACCTTGATAGAATTATAGAATTAGTCAAATAAATGGCCCAAGTTAGTCTAACTTGGTGTGAACCGGTCCTTGTGGAAAGCAATGCTATTTGTAGTAAACAAACAATTATTATGTCACACATGGGAATGCAGGGGGTGTGACATTGGCTCTATATAAGTTAACTAGGAGAGATCACAAATCATATTTTCAACAAATTCCAACTCCATCGACTATGGGAAGTTTTTTAGTACTCCTACCGGAAGCAAGAAGGTATGGAAATTTTTTAAGCCATCTTTCCTCTTTGTTTAATTTGTTAAAGAACAATATTCTATGAAAAAAAATCCTCCCTTGAAGTAAATAATTTTTGTACTAGTAATGTTAGGGATAATACAAATTTTATTGAATAACTTTTAAAAATTGACGTGTCGTATCCAAATTGTTGACAAATAAAAGTGAGAGATAATATTATGTAAAAATGTGACAGGCTAGAAGGAAAACTAGCACTAATTACAGGTGGGGCTAGCGGCCTTGGTGCAGCCACTGCAAGACTATTCTCCAAACATGGAGCTAAAGTTGTAATCGCAGACATGCAGGATGAATTGGGTCACTCTGTATGCAAAGTACTAAACTAAATCTTCAATCCACAACTTTTGTACATTGTAATGTCACCAAAGAAATTGACGTGGAAAATGTTGTAAACCATGCTGTTTCCACGTACGGCAAGCTAGACATTATGTATAACAATGCTGGTATTGGTGGAGAATCCAAATACAACATCCTTGACAACACTCAGGCTGATTTTGAGAATGTGCTTTAGAATCAATGTAGTAGGTGCTTTCCTTGGTACCAAACATGCAGCCCGTGTGATGATTCCAGCTCGCAAAGGATGTATAATCAATACTGCTAGCGTATGTTCAATTATAGGAGCGGTTGCACCGCATGCCTACACAAGCTCAAAACATGCTGTGGATGGATTAATGAAAAATACAGCAGTTGAGCTCGGACATTTTGGCATTCGTGTAAACAATGTGTCACCCTATGTGGTTCTTACACCTTTGACAGTGGATTTGTTTAATCTAGATGAGGGTGGAGTTGCCCGTCTCTATGGCAATCTCAAGGGTAAAGATCTCAAGCCAGAGGATGTGGCTGACGCTGCACTCTTTCTTGCAAGTGATGACTCAAAATATGTGAGTGGACATAATCTTGTGATAGACGGAGGCTTCCACGTTTTGAATTCAGGCTTTTTTATGTATCCACAATAAAGAATAAAATGGGAAGTCTAAATGCATTGAAAATTAATGTTTGTGAGACTATAGTAAATTCTCTATGTATTATTGGGTGCTTATAAAAAGACTTTAAATAAAACTGGCCTCTTTAAATGCACTATAGTGGTGTTCATAGGCTCTTCCTTTATTTTATATAATAAATCATTTGTATTTCTTTATTTTAATTGTTTCAATGAAGGATTCTAAGGTGTTACCTACTTGTCTTAGTTTATGTGAAGATGTCTATGTTAGGATATATGTGGTTCACTTGTTAAGAACATATGTCATTCTTTTATGTAATTGGCTAATCATTTGACAAAACACACTTTACTTGTAATTGGGTAGTTCTAGGTGTTTTTAATATTTCCAGAAACAAGGTTTCAAGATCAAGTGTTGAAGTCATCAAGTCTGTCCAAGAAACAAGCTGAGAAAGTGCAAGTTCATTAAAGTTCGACAGCTGTATCTATCGAGGTTAAGAAAGCTGTTCCAGCCCCGTGTTCTCGACACCTGCTCGACAGCTTCTCGACAGCTTCTCGACACCTCCTATCTGTCGAGGTTTATGAAATTCAAAATTCTGATATGATTTTCTTGAGATCCGTGTTTATGTGTTTGGGCCTTCTTTTTTTCTAACTCTAGACATATAAAAGGACTATTTTAAGGACTGTCAAAGAGGACACAAGTTGCACAAGTATTGAGCAAAGTCTGTTCAAGCAATTTGTGATCGGAGACAAAATTTTGCCCTAGTTAATCATTCTTGAAGAAGTTGCTGTGTATGTGCACCTTTGGGTTTTGTGATCAAGCATCTTCTTGATCTTTATCGTTGGGATGAACTCAAGAATTTTGCAGCCAACAACCTTCTACAAGTGGTGATTGAAGTCGCGTACTGGGATCTGCGCAATTGGTTAGTCACATACTTGGGAGCCATGCATTAAAAGGAGAAATTGTCACTACAAAACAAGTCCAATTGGGTATTGGGGTAAGGGTTCAACTGTAGGTTGGTATAAGGAACTGAGATTCCTTTACTTGTAACCGCTTGTTGTGATAATAGTGGAATTTCGGGAGTGGTGACCTAAAAATCACCCGGTGGGGTTTTTGCCGTTAGGTTTTCCTCATTCGTAAACAAATCACCGTGTTATTTATTTTCCGCTGCATAATTAGTTTATTGGTGATTTGTTTGTGCTACCACGCGTTTGCATGTTAATTAACTTAATTAATTCGCTTTGCTAAATTAATTGGTTAATTTATCACAAGGGGTCAATTCGTTGTTTGGCCTATTAGTCTATCCCGTAACTAAGAAAATCGAACTTCAATCACCTTTGGCAAGGAAAATATTGCAAAGTGGGATGTTAAATTTGCATTGTGACTTTTGACTGGGGAATTCATTTTTTACTCCTATGATTGTGTTTTGGGCAAGAAAATTTATGTGAAGTTATAGCCTTGTGCATCGCCAAAAGAAAAAATTGCAAATATTAAAAATATTATTGCATTAACTTTGGAGAAAAATGATGGTCTAGAATCCGAGTAAGTTGCTAAATACGTAATTGTGGATTCTTTTCGGAAGTATTTAGGGAATTTTCTATTAATTTGAGTAGAAATATGATACAATTTAACCAATAAATATTTATATGCCTATAACATTGTGAGAGTGCTTTTTTTTTTTTCTAGCACACAGGCCCAAGTAGAGACAAGGATCCTGGGCCCAAATACTTGTTGTTTTGGTGGACTGAGCTTGGTTCACCGCAGCTAAATGGGGCTGATTATGAACCAAGTTGTGCGCAAGTCACATAAAGCTCCTCAAGACGAAAAATGCAATTCCTCCTAAGCAATAAAATACCATTATAAGTGCTATAGTCTCGTAAAATGACCATTTACTCTTACGAAATAAGTAAAATAAGTGTTCATAATATTCACAATGAGAAGGAGATTGAAATAGAGTATTTAAGACTTATATTTTATTGTATAAACATTTAAAAGAATTCCTTTCACTTGGGACCCTGGGCGTACTGTCGTGGGATCCTGGGGTGTACTAGGCCTGTAAGAATCCAGAATGCTGGTTTTCTGAACTATATGATCTTTCTCCATGTTTATTATGCAATAGGGTTTTGTCATTTCCCTTTGCCTCTATAGGTGTTACATAAAACACACTATACAGTACACATATCTTCAAATAATTGTTAGTTTCTTAGATTAGGATATACATTTTAATACATATACATATATGTAAATGAATTTCATGAGAATGATTCAGCCACGAAGGTCTTGTTCCCAATTCTCACAGACTTAGTGCTTTTGCACAAGACTTGTGGGATTTGGAACTCAAGTCCGAGTGGCTTTGCTTGGGTTTTGCCTTCCAAGATAGTTAGGTAAGAAGGATTTTAGCAAGAAACAGTAAAGGAAGACAACGTAATAAAGAAATACACCAAATAATTGTTAGAGATCCTCAAATCAATCTGAACATACATAGGGCCTTGATGTCGATTCTTCTTGCTGCACGAATTGGGCCTTCTTTATTTTTTATGGAATGGGCTTTGTTGTGAAATTTTGGACCTCAACAAACATTAAATCAATAAATAGAATTCAATAGAAGTGGAGTTATTGTTTTTAATGTAATTAATCTAAATTGAAAATTAATATTACAACCTGGTGATGAATTTTGTTTTATATATATAAATGTATATATCTTTTGAAAACAAGTCAAGCTTATTTCTTACAAAAATATCATACCTTCGAGTCATGTTTTCTGTGCAAAATAAGAGGTTGAGTTATCAATGCAAAAACAAGCTTGGTAATTCGCATTTCGTGCTAAAACAAGTCGGATTTATTTTATCTATATTGAAGTATGTTTGTTAATCTCATTTTTTAAAAGTATAAAAATGAAGAGTAAAAATTTTATTTTATTTTATTTTTGAGAATCAAAGAATAAAGAAGACTGTTTCTTAGTATTTTGCATTTCACTCAAGTGAAGTGATTGTTTAAGAAAAATTATGGGAGAGGAGAAGACATTTTTTTTTTTATTAGGCTTTATCAAAATTTTCAAATAGTTACCTTGAGCAAAATGCAATCCACTCAAGCGAGATCATGGACAGACATAAAAAAATACTTAGAAAACTGTATAGAACTTTATACCTTAAGTGAGGGTAGACTATTCTTAATGGCTAGTAATTGTTTTAATAGTACCGTGATAAAATTTATCCATTTTTTTAATTTTAAATAATGTGCCAAATGATCATCTGTATCTATATATATCTAAAAACTGTAGTATAACATTTATTATTACTACGCTTCTGTTTAGCCACATGTTATTATGCTCCTATTGAACCACATCAATGGCCACATCAGCTACCTATTTTCAACCATTTCGCTCCACTATTTCCAACCGTGGTGTTCGTTTTACCTTTTTCATCTTTCCACTACTCTCAACCATAATGTCACTCTTCATCTATCAATTTCTCTTCTTTTTATTTTGACTCTTCTTATCCCATTCTATTACAATAAATTTGTCATTCTCTCTCTCATTCTATATATATTTTCCTACACAAAAATATTTTTCTCTCTCTCTCTGGTGTTCGTTTTACCTTTTTCATCTTTCCACTACTCTCAACCATAATGTCACTCTTCATCTATCAATTTCTCTTCTTTTTATTTTGACTCTTCTTATCCCATTCTATTACAATAAATTTGTCATTCTCTCTCTCATTCTATATATATTTTCCTACACAAAAATATTTTTTTTTTCTCTCTCTCTCTCTCTCTCTCTCTCTCTCTCTCTCTCTCGTGTTTCATTTTTGTGTTAATTTTTTATTTTTTGTATCTCTACTTTAGGTTGATGCATTTATATTTTTTTTAGAACTCTATTATGGATTGATGCAATTTAGTTTTGTATTTTTAAGTTATTATCTATTTTCTTTTCTATGATTGTTAAATGTCATCCTATTGCATATAAAGATAGTTCATAAGAATATAATGTTATTCTTTTACATAGCATGACTTGGATAATTTAGTGTTTCACTCATGACTATATTTTTTATTTTAAACTCTTCTTCTTCTCAATTTATTTTCTATTTCTCTCCCGAAAAATGTGATTATTTCTCTCTCTCTCTCTCTCTCTCTCTCTCTCTCTACACACACACACATATATATACATATAATTTATTTATTCTTTATTGGAATTTTAATTTAGGTTGATGAATCTTTTTTATAATACTATTTTGAGTTAATATGCCTTGGTATGTGTTTTTTTTTTTTTCATCACAAGTCTTCTCTCTCCCTATTATAACTTTTGTTTGATTTTTTTTTTTTTTGACATAATACTTATTTATTTTGAAAGTGAGATTTTGAATTTATATCAAAATACAATCTTGGCTATGTATTTGAATGTGATTATCAACTGCTAAAACAACACAAGATGAATATGTATTGACAATATATATATTTTTAAAAATTTTCCTTGATTTTTTATTTAGTTATAACATCAAAATTAAAGTAGATGAATGTTTAAAGTTAAAATTGCTTAAGAAGAATTTGTAAAGTCAATATATCTATATATTTAATATATTAATATATTTAATATTATTTCTATATTAAAAAAAAAAAAAAAGAATAATGTTGTGGCCAATAATATGGCGGATTATGAGGCTAAACAAAAGTGTAGTAAGAATAAAGGTGATATGAAGGTCCATTTAAAAGCAATTAATCTTTAAAAATGAAAGTGTATGTAGTCAATTTTTATTTGTTTGACCATGTTCTCTTTATATAGTTATACAAATTATTTTCTTTCATTTCGATAGGTTAAGTGTTCAATTTTAGACATAGAGTACTTTTTTTTTTCTTAGAGATTAATTTAAATGTTAAATTTAGAATATGATATAGCCTCTTAGGAATGTCTAAGAAATAGGCAGTTCCAAACTAATAGGGTTTCCATGGCATCTATAGAGAACCAAATCACAAAACCTTGAGCTTTGTCTTTCTTTATTCCTTACTCATTTATTTGTCTTGTTTTGACTTGAATCTTAACTTGTTTTTGTGTTTTCTCTTCAACCAAACATCAACAAGGACAAGTAGATTCAAGGCTACTATAGGCACAAAACTGAAGCCAAAAAGGCACAATATGAATGGAGGAGATAAAACATAAAACTATGAAAATATAGTAATCTCTAAACCTCTACTCCTCTATTTACATTTCAGTCTCTGTGTACATCTCTTTGTTACACACACACACACATACTATGCCTAGTGCTTCTTTTTATCGTTTTCACATCTTGTGTGTGTTTCCTTTTTGTGTTTGGCTTTTGGGTAGGGTGCAGATCTAGATCTAGCGGTCTAGGCCTACATCCATACGCCCAAGTTATAAAGTGTTTGGATTAATTCATGCTTGCATGTTAGGCTTTCTTTGGTCTTTCACATGCTTTTGTGTTTGGATCCATATTCTTAGATCTCATTTCTTGAAACCTTGCCATGCTTCACATGTTTATCTTCCCTTTGTGGGTTTGTGTGATTGCACCTTTGGTGCCTCTTTGCTTGTTTGGTTGCATCCTTTCTCCTTTTCTGGCTTGTTTGGATGCAACCGTGTGTGAGAGTACATCCTAGTGATATTGGTTTGCTTATCGCATACCCTTCTCTCCTTTTCTTAGCTTCGCGTGTTAGGGTTTCTCATGTTAGCCTTTGTGTGATAACATGAATTGCTTCCTTTGTGCTTGCTTTACTTGCTTTGTGCCATCTCGTTTTGTTCTCTTTGTTTGTTTACATCTTTACAACCTTATATACTGTTCATGCAAGTGTCTTTGTGTGCTTGTTTGTGTCATCAAGCCTAGTTCCTACTTATAATCTCATGCAGGTTCGCACCCGTCTCTTGTACACAAGATCTCGAGTCCCTTTTAGGAGTTTTGCTTGATGGCTTGTGTGTTGTCCGTACTCCAAAATAATGGAATTGTGGACATCAGATCCAAACCCACATTTTTCCTTCTAGGACACCCTCTTTTGCTTGATAACATGTTTGGTTGCCCCTTTGTGTGCTTTCTTTCCTTGTTTGCCTCTTTGTGTGCTTCCTTTGTTTCTTTGTTATCTCGTTGCTTGTCTACTGGCTTCGTTTTCTTTTTTGTTACATGTACACGCTTGGAGCGAGGGCGCAACTTCCAAGATGCAAGCAAAAAAGGGCAAATGCAAGCAAGAAGACGCAAGCCCAAAATAGGCAATGTTTAGTAGTTTAGGAGGCTTAGCCTTTTGTGTGGTTATCTTTTTCTCTCTTAACCTCTTTCTTTAAAACTTTGTATCTAGACTAGGCTTTCTTCTCCTGTACCTTGCTTGGGCCATGTTCCTTGGGTATGGCAATGCTTGATTTATCTTTCTAGTACCTTGCTGGGCCATACCTTTGCAACATTGGCAACGTTTGGTTTATTTTCCTACTATGTATACTTGCATTGTGTATGATGTATGTATTTGTGTATATATATATATTCTTGCTTGTGGGTGGTCATGCACTTTGTATGATAGACTCTCATGGTTCGAAGAGCAACCCTCTCTTGATCATGGGTGCTCTAAACCTTGTAGTGTGGGTGTTCGAAAATCTGGTTTTGTATCTCATACAAAACACACAACGGAGGCAACAAACATGGATCTATTTCATTCATGATTGATAACATGCGCTATGTAAATTTCAGAATTTAAGAACAAGATAGCATACCTTGGTGCGATGAAATTCAAAACAAAATATTAGAAGTACTTGGGAACACTTTTAATCTTCACTCCAATTCCACTTTACGCTTAAGAAGTGTGGTCTCTTAATCAGTTTCTAAGGGAGAATAATCGAGTGGCTTCACTCACACATGCACACCATTTCACAATGATGTCTCTCTTTCTCTTTTCACTAATGAAAAAATTCTGTATGTTTCTCCATTTATAACTAACTGATTATCTAATTGGGCTGGCTTATTGGGCCTTTCCAATTGGGCTTTAGTGTGTGGCTTGGAGTGGGACCAAAAGGGACCAATAAGACACTAGCTCCAATGGACCTTAGGCTTTTCTGTCAACTCTTGACAAGTCCAAAGTTACCATTAATTATATTTAATACCACTATATAAATATAATTGCACTCTAGGCCTTATTAATAAATTATATCCCAAGACTTTATTATACATGCAACCCTTTCATAAAATATTCGTAGTAATAAAAAGTCATGAATGTAGACTGCCACTATGTAAATTACTACATCTTAATTCTTGAGTACCTGGTTTAATCCTTTAAGTTATTCATCATATATTTATGAAATCTAACTTCATAAATATATACTTTAGTAACTATTTACTAAAGTAGTTAGGCCTAACATTCTGAATAACAAACCCATTAAACTTATCTCAAGGGAATATTTTGTATCTTCGTTAAGAGACTATGAATTCCATCTTGAGAATATATGTTCCATCAACACTAAATGTGGTTGCCCAACATACTGAGATTTTGACCGTTACTTTAGATCTCACTCCTGATATATCAAAACATCTTACACTTCATGATCAGGTGCATTATTCTCTCAGGATTAAGAGTTCATGTAAATATATAAGTCGTGAGATTTATTATTCAATTGACAGTCGTTAGGAGAATAATAAATCTCACAACGGTCCAGTTGAATATGTTTTAACTCTTAAAACATATCAACATATCAACTAGAAGTCACCACTTCCATGATCAAGATAAATAATCTTAGTTAATATGCTATAGTCTTTGCAGATGAAACGCCCAATTTCATCACCGACTACGAACTAAATTCTGAGTTTACAAAGAACTTGTGATTTATATCTTCTGTGACTTTTCACATAAATTGCATACTATGCATCTCATGAACTTTGTGATAATGTCCAAAT
The DNA here is from genome assembly GCA_032727855.1 of Quercus ilex subsp. ballota. Taxonomy (NCBI): domain Eukaryota; kingdom Viridiplantae; phylum Streptophyta; class Magnoliopsida; order Fagales; family Fagaceae; genus Quercus; species Quercus ilex. The sequence continues at coordinate 52,306,285 of CM064908.1, forward strand.
ATTCATGTTACCATTATTGCAAATAATAATAAGACAACTTTATTAATTACAATATTAAGTCATACATCATGTCATACATAATATCATATATAGCATCATACAATAGGATTTAAGGGTATTAATCCTAACAGTGGGTATGTGCTCAAGACAATTGTCATAGATGCATATTCATGCTACATTGTGTGCTTGATCATTGCGGTGTGATTGTCTTGATCCATGTCCTCTAGTGACATTGGTTTCCCTGTGTATGCAACATGCATTAACATGTTGATGCCCATCGTATTCACAGGCACGAAACTTTATCGGTGTGCCATAGCGTACCAAACGCGAAACTCTGCTGGATTTTTGTTGTGAAAACGGGGCACCTTTGATGCCATATTCTCACAGTGAAAGCTTGGTGAGAATAGCTTTTTGCATGCTATGACGCACCTAAGGTGAAATGCTACTAGATATCTGACACGAAAATGAGGCGAAATGCTGTCGGATTTTCGTTGTGGAAATTTAGCAACAATTCCAAAATGTGCTAGTAAAGCATTGAATAAGATCATACCCCCTTCCAAAATCAAACCTCAAAAGCCAATTCTTTTAAAGCCCCAAGGCTAACACCAATAGCTTGTTTTAACTACCAATGTCCAAAAATTAAGATTTTACCAAAACAAAGGACGGTATTTGAAGTGGCGTTGCGAGATGCCTAATAGCTTTCCCGTACGTAACTAGACTTCCAAACTCAAGAATCTAGATTTTTTACCCGTCCGTGTTAGATTAGGAAAAATGACATTTTTCTTAGCCTATGATTGGTAAAAAAATCAAATAGAGTCAGGTGACCAGTCACGCCTTAGAAAAAACCTAATGATTGGTGGAAACTTCACTTACCTTTGGTAATTATAGGTTAAAATTGACTCAATTCAAGTCACACACTAGAGGTACCCTTTTCACCCTCATTTTCACACAGCAGTCAAGCTCCGAGCCTAAGTTTCAAACGCGCGAGCATAGCCGCGATGGGTGGTCGGTCGCCAAAAGGCAGCAATAGACTGGCAACTCCACTAGGGACACTTAGAAATCTCATCGACAGACTGTCCAAATCTTAATCTTTGGACATTGACTTTAAAAAAATATTGAAATTGGAATTAGCCTTTAGGGCTTTCATTTTGAAAAAATGTTCACTATATTTTTAGTAAACTATTTTCAAAAGACAAAAAAAAAAAAAAAAAAAAAAAAAAAAAAAAAAAATCAAAATCAAAAAATCAAAAATCAAAAATCAAAAATCAAAAATTATTTTATGTGGTTTCAAAAACGGTTTTGAGGTATTTTCGTATGTGTGAAGCTTTCCTGCTTTTGTAAGCATGCTTTTCAGCTTTCCTTCACATGTGTGAACCTAGCGTAGTAAGACTTAATTTCTGCTACACCTTTATCTATTTATATATTTGTTGTGCTTGGAAAGTCTTTTCCCCTTTCATTTCAAAATGCATAACATCACTCCTTATTTTGGGTTGAACCCGTACTCAGCATTGAATGTGACTACTGGATGCGCATACGTTAGATAGTTACTAGGCGCTGACTTGTAGTCACTTCTGGGTCCATTAGGTGGACAAGAGTTGCTGAAAAGGCCCCCATTGATCCACTCTATCCCACAACTTCTATGAAGGGAAGAATTAGATGATCGAGGTCCCTCCTAAGATTAGGACCAACTCACCAGTTAAGCCATGTCTCATAGAGTTAGCCTAGAGTAATTCAAATTCTTGTGAGGACTAGCAAGAGCCAAGCCAAGTGAACATCCAAGCCTAGGGTAGGATATATTTGTTAGGGTTTTTTTTCAAAATGAGACAAGGGGAAAGTGTCTATTTACCTTTTCTAGGTTATGTATTCTTGCTTACATTGGAAAGCGGTGCTCTACTCCTAGTTCTTTCCATCCCGCTTGCACAGCGTTTGTGAGCAACCCCTAGGGAAAAGCAACTCTATTGCTTGCACATTAGATCATACCCAAACCTTAAGGGTTTCCAACCCTACAAGGATACACATGCATACACTAACGGCTCCATCATGTAAATGTGTATAGATAAAATTGTTGGCAAGTAGCCGGAACTCCACATCAAGGAGGACATTGCCAAAAGTCTAAGATCTTTTCCAAGGAATCTAGGCTATAAAGAATGAAGCCTTTGCATTTTGTAATAAGGAAATTCTTTGTATTCGCTTTAGGGCATTGTAAAAAGCCCAGTTTTGGGACCATCCTAAAAAGCCCAGTTTTGGGGGCATTGTAAAAAGCCAAGTTTTGTAAAAGCATTCTTTCGATGTAATGGAAATAGAGATTTGTTCTTTTATTTTCAAGCACAATGTGAAAGTTCCAGTGACTTGCGAAAGCTTTTGTATTACTTTAGTGTAGATACCGTATTTTGTCTGCCCCCAATTTGCATTACGGGCCTCGAAAATCTCAAAAATATTAACTTTTCTCTAGGGGGCTGCAGAAACATCTATATTGATGTGGCGCAAATATTATTTAATTCCTTTTCCAACGACTATTCACAAGTCAAAATCGAAGTTGAAACGGTTGAGATATCTTGCAAACCATTCAAGGTGCATCAGCTCGCTTCTTGAAGCCATAACTTTTGATCCAACCATTGGATTTCCCAGTTCTTTAGCTTTCCAGAAACTAAACATCTAGACCTTTCCAAAGACACCGTGATCAAACTAATCCAAGCTCAGGAAGGCCTCCATCAAGTCGTAACAAAGCGGTAGCCACTAATTGGCCACTAGAGCTGAAGAGTCACTTTTCCGCTATAAATACCCCTAGACCCACCTCAGATAAAAAAAGAACGATTTTGGGAATTTTTTTTGGGTAGATTATCTATCTTTGCTCTCTAAATTTTCTCCCAAACACATAAAAAAACCTTTGATTCTTCTCTTTTCCCAACAATCAAAAGGTAGTGTTCTTGCACTCTTTTTCTTCTCCTTGGTTTTAGGACCTTGGATTTTGAGGTTTAAGGGGTGTAGATGTAGCTTTTTAGCTACAATCTACACCCTTTGCTTTATCTTTGTTCACAGTATGCTTTATTGCTTTTCCTAGCTTGTTTCTTGCTTTATCTTGCTTCCTAACATGTTCTATAGCTTTCCTAGCATGTCTCCTTTCTTTTTACCATGTTTTAATGCTTTGATGATGTTGGCCTAGCCTTCTTGGGCTAGGATATGTCTAAATTTTGTGTTTGTGCTTAGATCCACGTGCCTAGATGCCTTTGAGCATTCTTATGCTTAGATCTATGTGTTTATGTGCTTTTTGCCATGTTCATGCTTAGATCTACTTGTTTATGTGTTCCTTTCCATGCTTGTGGTCTATATCTTTGAGTGCTCTATGCCTTGTTCATGCATCCAGATCTATATGTTGGTTGCTATGCCATGTGCTTCTAAAGCCTTTTATCTCTTGCTATCCCTCTTTTTCCTGTGTTTTTGGCCCTTTTGGTAAGGCGTAGATCTAGATCTTGTGATCTATGTTTGCTTGCTTGCTTCAATGCTAAATATCCGTGTGTGCCTGTCTAGATCTAGGCCATGCTTTGTGCCCTCCGTGGGCTTGTGCTTGTCGGTCTTTGAGGCCACTTGCTTGTGAGGTCGCATCCGCCCCTCTTGTGGATTGTTTGGATGTAACCACTTGTGAGATACACCTCCGTGGTGTCGATGTGCTTGATACACACCTTTCTCCACTCCGTGCGATGTTATGCTTGCCTTGCTTGCTTTGTTCCACTTGTTTGGCTTTCGTTGCTTCTTTGCATCTTTGCATTCTTGCCTATATCTTCATGCATGAGTGTGTGTTGTCCATACTCCAATCTTATGGAACTCTGGACATCCAATCCAAACCTACATTTGTCCTCTAGAACACCCTCCTTTGTTTGGTAACATGTTTGCTTGCCCTTGTTTAGCTCTCTCTTTGATAGATTGCCTTTTAGCGTGCTTTCCTTCTATTTGTTTCTTTGCTTGTCTCTTGGCTTATTTCTTTGTCATTGCATGTACAAGCATGAAGCATGGACACTTGGGGCAAGGGGGTGACCTCCTAGGCACAAGCAAAAAGGGCAAGGATGCAAGCAAGAAGATGCAAGTCCACGATGGGCAATGTTTAGTAGATTAGGGGCCTAACCTCTCTTAAGTGTTTTCCTCTTTCTCTCTCTCTCTCTCTCTAAGCCTCTTCTCTAGAGCATGTATAAGGGTTCCCCTTCTCCTTGAACCCTTTACTTTTCTTGCTGTTTGCTTAGGTTGCATTCCCTGGGTATGGCAATGTCTATTTTATGTTTCATGTATCTTGCTGGGCCATACCCTTGGAATGCTGGTAGTGTTTGTTTTATTTTCCTATTCTATGTGATAGCATATGCATGATGTATGTATGTATGTATGTATATATATATATACCTGCGTGTGTGTGGGTGATCGTGCACTTTGTATGATGGACTCTCATGGCTACGTGAGTGACCCTCTCTGGCCATGAGTGACCCTCTCTGGCCACGAGTACTCTTGACCTTGTGGCATGAGTATGTGATCAAGGCATTAGTTGCAAGTGCATATTCATGTCATACTGTGGGCGTAGTCATCGCGGTGTGATCGTCCCGATCCATGTCACCAAGTGACACCGGTTTCATCATGTATGCGACACATATCAACATGCTTAATGCTTTGGGGGCTTCCTAGCATGAGTATGTTGGCATGCACCATATACATAGGCATGAAACCTTGCCAGTGCGCCATAGTGCACCAAACGCAAAACTCTGCCAGATTTTTGCCATGAAAATAGGGCATCCCCATTACCGTGTTCTCACGTCAAAAGCTTAGTGAGAATAGCGTTTTATGTGCTATGATGCATCTAAGGCGAAACCCTGCAGAATTTCCATCATGAGAATAAGGCGAAATGTGGAAAATTGGCAAATATACCAACCACACTTGGGAAGCATTGATCGAGACCACACCCTTTCCAAATCCAAACTTCAAAGCCCAATTCGCTTAAAGCCTGAAAGCTAATGCCAATAGCTCATTTTCAATTGCCAATGTCTGAAAATTATGATTTTACCAAAACAAAGGACTATCTATGAACAAGCTTTGTGGGGTGCCTAACACCTTCCCCACACGTAATCAAACATCCGAACTCAAGAATCAAGATTTTTCACCCATCCACATTAGATTAGGAAAAATAACATTTTTCTTAGCCTAGGATTGGTAATAAAATCAAATTGAGTTAGGTGGCCAATCACACCTTAAAAAAACCCAATGATTGGTGGCGACTTCACTTACCCTTGGTAATTTCCTTAAAATCGACTCATATTCCAATCACACACCTAAGGTATGACACACCTCCATATCATTTTCTCGCATTGAGAAAGCACGCGAGCGTTGCCGTGATGGGTGGTCGAGCAACCGCGAGGCATTGACATTTAGCATCACTGTAGAAACTCACCATAATGAAAACCCAATCAAGGGGTTCAAGGAAAATTTTTGAAAATGATAGGAGCATGTTCATAAGCATTTTGTTTGCAAGGGAACAATTCTCAAATGAAGGTATGATCTTTTCCTACTTGTATAACATTGAGAAACCTTATAAAGGACGGTCCCAGAACCACTTGTGCATTAGTTTCCACCTGATCTTTCCATAGAAACATGCAAAAGGCCAAGTTTTTCTTCAAAATTGCCAAATAGATCAAACTTTGTTTTCCTTGTATCAAACACCTTTTGTATTGAAACTGGTTTCATTGTTCAAGGATCTTTGTAAATATTGAAAGAAAAAAAGGGCTTCGTATTTGCTTTTAACGTTACAAAAACCTGTGTTATACAAATTATGCCAAATGTTTCCTAAAAGGAATAAGGTACTGCACCTAAAAATTTTCGTTATGAAAAAGGGGTTCATCCCAAATTTTTTTCAAAACCTATGCAAATGTTCAGTCGCTTGATACAAAGAGCTTATGTTAAGATTTGCATCACTCTAGAAACGCATTCAATAACAAGAAGTACAAATCATGGAATGTCTCCTTGTTAATTGCAAATTGAAATATGGACATGCTTAAAGCATTTGGCCATAAAACTAACATGGGCTTTGGTTTTATGTTTCCCCCATGAAAATATCTCAATTATAATCCTGACTCCTTGCTATCCTATTCTTTCTTGAGGTGTGAAAAAAATGTGGGAAGTTCAAGATCCTTGCATTTCCAAGATTCCTAGCTAATCTCTGTTCTTTTGAACTTCTTTTTCAAGAACTTGCTTCGGCCTATCAAGTATCAACGAGGAGAAGCACAACTTGAGTTGTCTACTCCAATAATGTTGACCAATTTCCTTTATAAAAGCCACCAAGGGTCCCAGATTCCCTATCTTAAACATGAGCAGCAGTCAATTCTATTGAGGCATTAAAAAAGCGATTAAGGAGATCAATAATTCATAAGACATTCATATGGACCAGAAGAAGGTCGAGCCTAATGGTGCTCTCAATATGATATCGGGGTAGATTTTCAGTGACCTCATTCCAATAAGACCCCTAAAAATCCATTTTCCAGTATCCACACTATCATTGATGACTAGTTGCTGGAAGTCAATGATTGGAATTCATCCAGAAGTTGGGGTCGATTTGTACAGCTTGTAAGCTCTTTTGTCAAAGCATCCTAAAAGGGTAAAAATAACCCAACACCTCTCAAGGTAGATCAACTAGTTCAAACTTGGTTTTCTTCAGCTTGCCTCAGCAAGTTTTTCCTTCAGGTCTTCCTCAGAGAAAGCTTTCTTCTACCTTCGGGGTAGTCTAGGTATTTCCTTCGGGTTTCCCCCGAAGAAAATCTTCTTTCACCTTCAGGTAGTCTAGGTGGTTCCTTCAGGTTTCCCTAAAAAGAAAAGAAGTTTTTTTTCACCTTCGGGTAGCCTAGGTGGTTCCTTCGGGTCTTCCTAAATGAAATTCTCTCTCCAAGTATCCTGGGATGTCGCTGGGTTTCTTGGTGTGAAAATCCTCATTCAGTTAAGCCTCTCACCAAGTTGTGAAAGTGATTATGAGACCATGGAAAATGCCACACTGGGGCAGCCTTTTTCATATAGTCTATCCCCTTCGAATGGACTTCTAAACAATAGTCTCGACAAGCATCTTAAGCTTTTCCAGAGCCACAGTTGTAATTTCTTTGCAAGATCATCAGACGATCCTGCAACCTTCCTGAAGCATTCCTTTGAAGTTTGATAATGGAAAAAGGCATACCAAGCCTACATTTAGGAAAAATTATAAAAAGTCTCCAATTTTATTGGATATTGCCATGAGCAAAGTCTTCATCTAACTTTGTCCATTTTCTTTTTTGGAACATTCCCAACAGTATTGGGACCACCTTAACCATGGTGATTCACTTAATAATTCTCGGGTGCATGAAAGATCAGCTTCGGCTACTTCAGTGATACAATGTCAGAACCTACTCATGATAAGAACTTGGTCGAAGGGTAAAGGGATTAAATTTGGTCTTGAATGAGGACCAAAATACCTCTAATTTTATTGGGTTTGGCATAGTCTTGATGTGTCACTAACTCCATTCAATCCATTTCCTTTTTAGGAACATGCTTAAATCAAGCCAATGGGATGTCAATCACATTGCATGCTTCAATGAATAGTGACTACAAAAAATCTAAACATTTGTGATAATAATTAGAGAGCCACTTGCTTGCTCAACATCTGGGAGACAGTGCCCCATCAAAATTTCAGGGAATTGCATTAACATCCCTTCTTGTTGTTCTCATATTGCCTTTCTTAGGTCCCTAATGTGGCATGTTTCCTTGACAGGTCATCTCAATGATTGACATGAAGATGAAACTTGGTACTTGTGCTTCAAAATAATCTTCACCAAGGAAATCTTCATCCAAAAGATGTATGCTAAAAAATGAAGTCAAGCATCTAAGTTTTCTTTGTGAGGCAGAGACCTTTATCCCCTAAGTGGATCTTTGTGAAAGCTTTAGGATATTGGGAATGCTGTCCATCGAAGACACTGGAACCCAGGTCTGGTCTTATTACCTTAACCCGTACACTATCCCAACAGAACCTTTTCTCATCTCGATTAGCTTAGGTTTGTTGCAATCTTGTCCATTTTTCTCAAAATGTGTTTTTCAAAATGAAATCAAAGCATAAAGGTTTATATCAAAAGATCAAATCAGGAAAATCTATGTTTTGAAATGCATGCATCTTTTAAGAGTGGCAAGTCAATGCCAAAACTCCTCTTATAGGGAAAAGAGTTGTTTGAGTGAAGTGGTTGTCCCTTACTAGGGATGGGGGGTATGTGATCCCTAAACACTCACATGATGATATCCCATCTCAACAACCTTGCATTCATGAAATATTCACCATTTTTGCAAAATGTCATATTCAATTCTCTTCTTGACAATCAACCCTTCAGGGAGGTCTTACCTAAAATTGGTGTGGACCTTAAATCAATGAATGATCATATGTTCAAGTTTCATTGACCAACTGGTTTGATTTGAAATGATGGTGGCATTTGTTTCAGCTGTCCAAACAATCAAATTGCTTGATAGCCCTTTTGAGCGAGAAATAAAATATTTTTTTCAAAACAATAACCCAAATTTATAATTTGGCAATTAAGCTCCTTAGGCTAAGAATTAAGCGCTTAGGATGCTGGAGAAAGGCATTCATTTCACTACCATCTCGCTTGTAAATAAATATCCCTTGCTAGCCCAGTTGAGCATGTTGAAGTCCTTCCTTATTTAACCTAGCCAAGGATTACCCCCCACACTAGGGCGGGTTAGATGGTTACAAGAATCTTATGCTAGGTGACCTTCAATATTTGAGTCCCTCAAATGAGTCCCTAATTTTAAAAAAAAAAAATAAATAAATAAATAAAGAAAAAAAAAAGAGAAAAAAAAGCCGAAATCAAACAAATGACAAAGTCATGGGCCAATCAAGTCAAATGAAGCCCCAAGTGAAGAGAGGGCAAAAGTAAAATTCAGCCTAAAAAAGTCAAGAGACATGGGCATAAATCAATCAAAAAAAAAAAATTATGAGGAATGAAAGCCCAAAAGGATGAAGAGGGGCAAAGTTCATGAGATGGACTCAAATTGAGGATATAGCTAGGCATGAGAGGCAACCAAAATGGTTCTCATTGAAGTGTAATCCTTGACTTTAGGAAACCATTCAGAGAATTTCATAGCCAAAAATATCCTCCCGTACGTGTAGGAGAACCATATCCTTATATTACGGTCCTAAGAAAGTCCTTCTTAATTGAGGGTGACTACTTAGTCTATGGAGCTTGTTCCAAGGAATCACCCATATGTGGAAAGTTTTGAGCCTGATATCCTTCATTTCAAGCACCCAATTAACCCCAAGGCCACGTTATGACCTAATGAAATACCTCACTGATCATTGAGGATTGGTTGGTCATGGGAAATTGAACATTTGGTCAAACATTGATGACGGAAATTTATCCGTACATGCTAAGGAATTATGCCTCAAAAAGGGTGGAGTTCTCTCCCAACCCATGCTTCGAACCTGAAGAGTTCAAAAGGCCAAACACATCATTTAAATTCTCCTTTCATGAGCTTAAAAGGGGACACCCATGCATTTGATAAGCATAAACACTTTGCTAAAACTCCTTACTTGTGAACATGTTTCCTATTCAAGGTAAATGGTAGCCATCAAGCACATACACTCATAAACCACATAGGAAACATGGCCTTATCGAGCCTCTCTTGTGGTACATGCATTCAACTAGATTTTTGCGATTATGAATGAATTTCCAAATTTTGAAACTAGTTTTCAGAACCAATTGAAATAGAAGGGAAAAATGATGACCCTCAAAGGATTCAAATGACAAGCATTTTAGATCCTCCAAACTTTCAAGTTCAGGAAATCCTTGAGGGTTATTCATTTCTTCCCAAGGAATTCATAGAAAAATGGTTTTTAAGATTGCAACAGCTTATGCAAACCTCTCTCAATCATTACCAGGCATCTTCAAAAAGACCTAAACCTAAAAGATTGAAGTGCTCAACCCCAGGTTTTAAATACCTTTCGAGCATCATTGCCTTAAACACTTTTTAAGTCTCTCGAACCTATCCTAACAAATGATGCCTGAGTCATGCTTTAAACATGACCCCCAATGCCCAAAGGCTGGCCCCAATCTCAATCCTGATACCAGGGTAGATTTATTTATGATATTTCAAACTGTGGACGATATTCCCTTTATCCAATGCAATTCAAGATATCGACTAGGAGAAGGAGATTTCTCTCCTCGCGTGAGCCTGAATAGGTGAAAAGTGTAGACACCACATTTTGTACCTCTTACAACTGGGGCTCGTATTCCTAAATTATGTTGGAATTCTAAAGCCCAAGTTTGGTTTAGGGCCTGACTAGATTGAATTTGACTTGAGGAAAGTGTTTTCAGAAAATTATAACTCTTATATGAACTAAATAAATCTAATTTTGGAAAATTAAGGCCAGGAAGCCCCGGTGCATGCATACGCATACACACGTATATGCATGCATGTTCCAAAGCTATGTACGCATGCTTCATGCATCCGTACGCATACATGAGCATGCGTACGCATGTTAGGGTTCCAAAAACTATGAAAGGCAAGTTTTTCTGCATTAAAGCTGGGTTTTGGAAAGAATGCCACATCTTCTGGGAGCCGTTCCAAACCCCCATTTTTCAACTATAAAAACCCATACATGGTACCTTTTCAAAACATATAGAAAATCCTAAGGGAAAACTTCAGATTCACTAGTAGTGAATCAAAGAGGGAGTTTTTTACAAAACATCCTTAAGTCAATATTTTTCTAATTGAGGCCTTTCCTGGCCTTGATCTTCGAGTTCCAAGTTTATTAATCATCTTTTATTTGATTGTGAATAGATTAACTGAGGGGAACAGTCAAAATCAAGCTAAGGAGCTCTGTTGCTTTAAGGTATAAGTTCTAGTCTCTTTTCTTTTTCTCTTTCTGATTTGGTCTTCTTTTTTTCTTGTTTATTTTGTTACATACATTTAACATGCTTGCTTAGTTTAGATTTTCCTTGATTTATCATTTTATGTATGTTATGTTGTTAGTTTAAGCTTTTTGCTCTTTTTGTGTTCTTTTTTTATGGGTTAGGGTTTAGGGTGTGTATGTGTACGCACACTTACTGCATGTGCAAGCATAGTTAAAGTATGCGTATGCATACAATTAGGCTGCGTACGCAGGCCCTATGTATGCGAACGCATACTCATGCCTAGAAACCCTAATTCGAACCTTTTTTGCTTATGTTTTTCTATTCTGTTTGTATAATATGCTTCTATCTTGCCCTATTTTCATGCTTTATATGTCTCTACCTCCATGTTCAGTTATTGATTGTCCTTCACATGCTAGATTAGGGTTGACTTGTTTTGGATGATGAATATGGATGATGTTTGGTTGTCTTTCCCTTAATAATAAGATGCAATAACATGTTTGTATGATTCTGCCATGATATGTTTCTACCTTTGGAAGTATGTGATGTGATATGCTATGATAGATATATGTTAGGGTTTGGGATGAAGTGCCATTTTTGTTTGCTTAGATGTATGCTAGTGTGTGTGTGAGTCTTGGACAACAATGTTGAATATGCCTTTAATAAGATTAAGACATATAACACAATGAGTGGAAGCTAACCCACGAGGCGTACCCCCCCCCCCCCCTTCAATTGCGCCTACACCAAACATGCACAATTTAGCAAGACCGCACAAAACTCAGCTTTGAGGCAATTTTTGTGCTATTATGACTAGAAGTGTCAGCATTTCCAATAGGGGATCTTCCCCAAAAAAATGAATCTAGAATTCAACAAATCAAGGAACCTAAAGAGCCCGCAATGGGGTAATCCTTCAGTTCTTTTAAGCATTGGTTGGTGTCTCAATGATCTATCACAACCAACAAAGTACTTAACTTTGGGTAGTCTTTAAATAGGTTTCTTTTGATGAAATCATTCACCTTCAGGTAGTATTTGGACACGTTTCTCTCGTTGAAACACCTTTGCCTTCGGGTAGTCTTCGTACATGTTTCTCTTGTTGAAACTCTCTTACTAAAAATCATACAAAAGACATTGTCCTTTAAGCCCTCGTGATAAGAGGTTCCTTTTCTTAAAGTCCTTAGCACAAAAGGCGTCAATTTCCAAAAAGAAAAAAGAAAAAGAAAAAAAAAAAAGAGCAATAAAAGAAAAAAATGATGAATGAAAAAAAAAACAAGAAAAAAAGAAAAAAATAAAGGAAAAAAGAAAGAAAAGGAGATGTTCAAACTAGACTTGGTAGGCTTTGCCTAACTCCACTTATGGAAGAGTGTTCCCTACTCAAAGAAAAGTCCAGATATTTTAGATCCATGCTGGGGCAAATTTTTAGTGGTCACATCTCATGAGAGCACTAAAAATCTTTCGAAAGGTCAATATGCCACCTTGATCAGATGTGATACAAGCTCACATGAAAACGGCACCATAGTTAAAAGACTTAGTTGTAGAACCAATGTCCTCTTGTCATGTCCACAGAAAACCTACAAATAGATTCATGACAAATCAGTCATCAAGTCCAGATCAAATAGTCATCAAGTCCAGATCAAGTGGCAATCCGAACATATAGGTAAGTATGTTTAACCTTGCTACCTAATGCGTATCATGCATGATTTTATCTAGCATGCTCTCTGCTCATATCTTCCTCAGGATTTGATTTGATCGTGCCTATTTAATCCTACCTTTATCAAAATATCTCTGTGGACATGGCCGTGCTCATTTAATCTTAGTTTTTATCTCAAAATATCGTGTTCTATCAAAATATCTCTTTCCGGGTTTGATTCGAATGTGCTCATTTAATCCTAGTTTTTCTCTCAAAATATCGTGTTTTTTGTCAAATATCTCTCTCAAGATTTGATTAGACCGTGCCTGTTTAATCCTACCTTTATCAAAATGTCTCTCTTAGGGTTTGATTTGGCCGTGCTCGTTTAATCCTAGTTTTTATCTTAAAATATCGTGTTTTATCAAAATATCTCTCTTAGGATTTGATTCAACTGTGCTAATTTAATCCTAGTTTTTATCTTAAAGTATTGTGTTTTGTCAAAATATCTCTCTTAGGATTTGATTAGCCCGTGCTCGTTTAATCCTAGTTTTTATCTCAAAATATTGTGTTTTATCAAAATATCTCTCTTAAGGTTTGATTCGCTGTGCTCATTTAATCCTAGTTTTTATCTTAAAATATCATGTTTTATCAAGATATCTCTCTCAGGGTTTGATTAAACCGTGCTCGTTTAGCCCTAGTTTTTATCTCATAATATTGCGCAAAATATCTCTCTCAGGATTTTGATTCGACTATGCTTGTTTAATCATATCTTTTATCAAATTCTATCTTTCGAGGTTTGATTCGACCATGCTCATTTAATCTAGGGTTTGAGTATTCTGTACCCTGTGCATCATGCTTTCCTTCCAAGAATTATCTAACAAAGGTCCATAATTCTTCACAGAACTTTATTTGGCCGTGCTCATTTAGTTTTGTTCTTGAAAATCACTAGATGTCGATCACTGATTTTCATCTTTGTTGAAGGTTTGATTCAATGTGCTCATTTAATCTGGGGCTTGAGTATTTTGCGCTCTATGCGTCGTGCTTACCTTCAAAAAATTATCTGACAGCAGTCCATAATTCTTTCTAGAGTTTGATCTGATTGTGCTCGTTTAATCCTATCTATCTTTTTGGGGTTTAATTCGACCATGCTCATTTAATCTCATAAGGGTTTGATTCAACAATGGTCATTTAATCCGAGGTTTGAGTATTTTGTGCCCTATGCACGTGCTTGCCTTTTTTAGAGTTACTGGATGGAAATCCCTAACTCCCCTCCAGAATTTGATTCGGCCATGCTTGTTTAATTCTGTTCTCGAAAATCACTCGATGACGAATGCTGATTTTCATCTTTCCCGACTGTGATTCGACCATACTCGTTTAGTCCTATTCCAACAAACTCTTTGCTGATGTTGGATTCTATCCTATTCCAACATATGCTCTGCTGATGTTTATCCTATTCTTTTCCAGCATACACATTGTCGATGTTTGTTTCTATCCTATTCCAGCATACGCTCTGCTAATGTTTGTCTCTATCCTTGTCCAGCATATGCTCTGCTGATGTTTGATCTTATCCTAGCTTACTCTCTGCTATCCTATATTTACCAAAGTATTTCTACCTGGTTTTGATTCGGCTATGCTCTTTTAATCCTATCCTATCCTATCTTTATCAAAGTCTTTCTACAAGGGTTTGATTAGGCCGCGCTCATTTAATCCTATCCTGTCCTATCCTATCTTTATCAAAGTCTTTCTACCAGGGTTTGATTTGGCCGTGCTCATTTAATCCTATGCTATCCTATCTCTATTAAAGTTTCTACTAGGGTTTGATTCGACCATGCTCATTTAATCCAATGCTATCCTATCTTGATCAAAGTTTCTACTAGGGTTTGATTCAGTTGTGCTCAATTAATCCTATCCTTTCCTATATCTATCAAAGTCCTTCTGTGAAGGTTTGATTCGGTCGTGCACGTTTAATCCTATGCTACCCAATCTTTATCAAAGTTTTTCATACAAGGGTTTGATTTGGCCGTGCTCATTTAATCCTATCCTACCCTATCTCTTTCAAAGTTTCTACCAGGGTTTGATTTGGCTGTGCCCGTTTAATCCTGTCCTATCTTATCTTTATCTCTATCTTTCTAGATTTTGATTTGGCTGTGCTCATTTAATCCTGTCCTATCTTATCTTTATCTCCATCTTTCTAGGGTTTGATTCAGCTGTGCTTGTTTTATCCTATCGTATGTTATCTTTATCTCTATGTTTTCTAGGATTTGATTCGACCGTGCTCTTTTAATCCCATCCCTCCTATGATTTCCAAACCCTTCTTATCTTTTTGGTTTCCCTTTTAAAATTAAAGTTACATCAGCATCATGTTTTAAAATTTACAACCTTTGTTTTAGCATGCATAGTTTCCATATTTTCACTTATGTTTGTAGAACCCTTTCTAATAGCATTTTACATATTTGTCTTCTTTCATGCCTATGTTTGCATTCCCAAAACATAAAAATTTTCTATGTGTGTGGACATGTTTATTTGTGTGAGTATATACACATGCTTGCCTTTATAGCCAAAAGAAAAAAAAAAAAAAAAAAAAAAAAAAAAAAAAAAAAAAGAAGAAGAAACAAAAATGCCATATCATCTACAACTATGTCCATGAGGTGTTGTAGGTTTGAAATGAGTTGTGAAAAGCAAAGAGGAAGCCAATAGCTAAAGCTCAAAGCTAATTTACTGTTTGGAAATCCGCCATTAGATGCCCAGAGATCTCGAGGGAGGTAAAGGAGGTAATCAAGTATAAACTCATTTGATGATTCTTTCAAAACTTGCCTTATTTTTTATAAGAATTGGAGACATGTTTTTCCCTGAATGAGAGGCCAGCAAAATACAACATCTTTGTTCTTTATCCAACACCTCTCATTGCAATCTAGATGTTTTATGAGAAGGGGCAGTTGTAGATACTATATTTTGTCTAACCTCAAATTTGGTTGGGAACCCAAGTTTTGAATCAAGGGTCTCGTTGGCTCATTTTGACATTACATAAAAACATATTGGAATTCTCATCATTTTAATATTCAAAGGAAAAAATTAAGCTCGAGTTGATTGAATTCTTGTGGAAATGAGAAATTCGCCAATTAAGGGTTTGCCACTAAAACGTGCTTTATTCTTAAATTGATAATTGTCTTCCTTTGATATAAATTAAAGATCATGTCTAACATATTACTAGAGTTTTTAGGATTGCTCTGATGAGCTGCATTTAGGATAGAAATTAATCTTGGCACTACTCAACATTACCACTTAATGTAGGAAGTTAGCTAGATTTATCTAGAAATACTCGTCACTAGTTTTAATTGGGTCTAACAGTTCCACATTTATTTTAATTTGGTCTCATGATGTCTATCCCTTGATGAATCGGTCTAGCTTTAAGTTTATATGATTATTGGTGAGTGTAAAAAAGGGATGGAATTGGATTGATGAGAAATGGCTAGTAGTTAGTTTTGGAGTATTCTCTAAATAACAGATTTGGATACATCTGCCAGTGCAGCTGATTTGGACATATCTGCTAGCACATTCTTGGATAACACAGAGGACTCAACACTACACTCCCACACATTCCTTACTTGAACAGAAGGGGAGGGGGGGGGGGGGGGAGTGTGGACATAATGGATTGTTGGATTCGCCACCTAGTTTTTGCAATGGTCTAGGAACCATATATATGGTGTCCTCTCGAGGAAGGACCACTGATCTCACTACCAGAGATATGAGTTTAGAGTTAAGGTATGGTCTTAGGAAGGTATTAGGCACCCAAAACCACCCGACCCTAAGGTTGGCTTCCTCTCATTGTGTCTTATGTCTTAACCCTATTTAAGGCATACTCAATATTGTATCCTAACTCACACACACACTAGCATACATCTAAGCACACAACATGGGATCAATCATCTCAAAAAGACCTAAGCATACATCTATCTTGGCAATCAACCAAAGCCTGACATTCATCTAGAATGGCATGTCACATCAACCTAGCATTCATCTAATCGTGCATATCATCACATCACAAATCCTAGCATACATCTAATCATGGCATCTCTTAACATATTACATCAACCAAGGCAACAACAAAACAAGGTAGAAAGATAGGCATGGCAAGCAAACATTAAACATCACTATTATTTCAAACTTTTAGACATGAAATCAAACATCAAACAAACATATTACATCATTAAAATGCATGTTCATACCAATGCATAACTTACCTTGCAGCAACTCAACACCTATGGCATAAATGCATAAGCAAGTGAATGTATGTTCATGGCATTAAAGTAAGGAAACAAAAGATAATCCCTAATTTAGATTTGTGAAAAGAAAACAAACAAACAAGCATATGAAATAGAAGCTCAAAAGCATGAATATGTATAAAAAGGAACTAAAACAGAAGCATATTATGCAAGGAAATGAGAAACAAAATCAGAAAAATTAGGGTTAGAGTTTCTAGGCAGATCATGCGCATGCATGAACAAGCCTGCATGTGCATAATCAAGCATGCATATGCAGCCAAGATTATGCGCACATGGGTTTCAGCCCAGAAATCGTAGCAACACAAAAACTAAAGCAAAACTTCAAAACGATAAATCTAACATCCTAACATGTTTTAAAACACAAAACTATGCAGACCTAAGCTATAAAAACATATTAAAACATATAACAAACAAAGAAACAAAACAAACAACAAGGTTAAAACATAAAAGAGAGAAAAAGAGAGAAAAAGAGTTTCGAACTCAATACCTCAAAAAAAAAGCTCATAGTCTTGATTTTTGATTGTTCCTTTTAGTCAAAAGGCCCTAATCAAAAGAAAATTGACTTGAGGATGTTTTTTGAAAAACTCCCTCTTTGATTCACTATTTCTAGTGAATCTTACTGTTTTCCCTTAGGATTTCTTTGTGTTTTTGAAAGGTTCCATGTATGGCTATTCATTTTGAGAAAATAGGAGTTTGGAATGACTCCTAAATGATGTGGGATTCATTCCAAAACCTAGTTTTAATGCAGAAAAATTTACTTACATAGTTTCTAGAATTTGCCATATGTGCTCAGGATCGTGCTTGAGTGCGTATGCATTATGGCTACGCGTGTAGGCTGATTCTTGCGTGCACATAACGATGGTTTCCTTGGTTTACTTTTCAAAAATAGATTTATTTGGTCATTAAAAGTTATATTTTTCATTTAATATTTCTCAAGTCAATTTAACATGAGATTGGGCCCTAAACCAACCTTAGGTCTCAGAATTTTAGCATCATTAGGGAACGGGGGCTTGAGTCATAAGGGGTATAAAATGCAATGTCTATAGATGCACCTCTTTTGATTCGTGAGCTTCACTAACAGAATCAAAAGAATAAGAGGCAAAACATTTTGTTTCGACGTATGGCTCAGGATCAACCCACGCACATGACACACATCACGCATATATAGGGTAGGGTGCAACTCCGTAGAGTTGCATGAGATTCGTATGTCCAAATTCCCACCTTTGTTGCTAGGGAAATGAGTTTTTTTCATTCAGGTTCACTATCCCAGAACTTGTTTTGCTAATTGCAAGTAGAAGGCAAGTGACTCGTTTTCCTAGAGTCATTAAAAAAGAAAAACAAACAAGGCCAATGGCTGCAACCATCTACCAAACAAACAAAGGTGCTCTCACGAGCTTAAAAGGATATATATATGTGGTGTCCATCTAGGGCTCTTGCCTCAAACTTCTCCGAGTGGTTTGCCTCTAGGGAATACTTGTCTTCTCCATCTCTATCTCTACATGTTCTGGTGAGGCTCTTGCCTCGAGGTGACCTTGGTCTCTATCTTTATCTCTACCTTTTCCACTGTGCCTACATATTCAATTCCCTTGAGATATGTGCACAAGTTCTGTATGGTGTGCCTGCATGTTCAATTCCCTCGAGATATGTGCACGGGTTTTGGGTTGTTCCTTTATGATTTGTATGGTTTATGACTCATGCTTGCATGTTCAATTCTTGGAAGATATGTGAACGAACTCTGTATTCTGACTTGCTTGACTATTTCTTGGATGAAAGATCCACTAGGGATGCTGAAGAACTTACTAGGGATTTTAATCTACTGAGAAGTGTTTTGGTGATGATTCTAACCTACCATGAAGTCTTAATGGTGTACGGCCCACTAGGAATGGGTAGCTTACTGGGGATTTTCTTGATGGTGAGTTGCTTATTGGGGAAACTTTCTTTCACTAGGGAAAAATTATCTTCTTCTTTCCTATGACTCACTTGGAATTGATGCTAACTCTACCCTCAAGGGGGTTTTACCAAACTCCATTGAGGAAACCTCATTTTGCAACTCTCGAAGGGGTTGCTCATATGCCTTGGACCTACAAGGGAGTCCTTCTATGATACTGAAATTTGCTTGGGTATTTGGTTGATGGTCTAAACTCATAGAGGAGTTTTCATGATGATTTCTGATCCATTGAGGGATGTTCTTAAAGCTTCTGATTCACTCAGGGATGTTTTTTATGCTTTTGATCCACTGGGGATACTATGAATGCTTTCAATCCACTAGGGATGCTCTTTTAGGGCCTTTGTGTTCTTTGTCTACTGAGGGAACTTCCATAATTTTTAATTTTTTTTTTAACTAAACTACATGTAGTTTAGCGGGGAGTCCTAAACTACATGTAGTTTAGCCATCAGGTATGTTCCAGCCACTTCATCTTTTTTTCTCCAACGATTACCAAATGTTTTTTTATTTTTTTCATTTTCTTCATGTCCCTCATCTCTTCACATTCTCTAACTCTCTCTACAAAAGCCTTTTGCCTCTTTCTCATTCCCTCACAATCTGACCCTCATCTCCTTCTTCAATCTCAACTTCTCTCTCAAACTCTCTTGTAGATACCGTATTTTGTCCAACCTCAAATTTGGTTGGGAACTCGAGTTTTAAATCAATGGTCTTGGGGGCTTATGTTGACATAACATTAAACATATTATAATTCTCTTTATTTTCATATCCAAAGACAAAAAATCAGGCTTGAGTGAATTGTTGTGTAAGTGAGAAATTTGCTAGTTGTGGGTTTGCCATTAAAATGAGTTTTATTTCTTAAATTAACAATTTTTTCCCTTGAGATCCATTAAAGATCATATCTAACATATTACTGGAGTTTGCAGGATTGCTCTTGTGAGCTGCATTTGGGATAGAAATTAGTCTTGGTACATTAGTATCTGAGGCTTTCCTTTTTGAAAAATGCTTTTACTATATCCTCGTAAACTATTTTCAAAACTCAAAAATTTTTTCCAAAATTTTTTTCAAATGGTTTTCCAAAAACCGGCTTTGAGGTATTTTCGTATGTGTGATGCTTTACTGCTTTCTTAAAGTATGCTTTACAGCTTTCCTTCATATATGCGAACTTAGGGTAGTAGACTTAATTTCTGCTACACATTTATTTGTGCATATATCTGTTGTGCTTGGAAAGTTTTTCCCCTTTCATTTCAAAATGCATGACATCACCCCTCATATTGGGTTGAACCCAGACTCAGCGTTGAAGTCGAATGTTGGACACGTATACCCTAGATAGTTACTAGATGCCGAGTTGTAGGCTTTCTTGGGTCCATAGGTAGAGAGGATTATGCTGAAAAGGCCCCCTTGATCTGCTTTATCCCATAACTTTTATAAATGGATGGATTAGATGATCGAGGTCCCCTCTAAGAATATGACCAACTTACTCGTTAAGCTTTGTCTCATATAGTTGGCCTAGACTAAGTCAAAACCCATGAGGACTAGGAAAAGCCAAATCCAAGTGAACATCCCAGCCTAGGGTAGGATATCCTTCATAGGATTGTTTTCAAAATAAGTCAAGAGGAAAGTGTCCAGTTTCCATTTGCAGGTTTGCCCTTTGGATTTAAGGACAAGCTTCTTTTCTTTTATCCTAAAACATCTTAGGGTATACCATAACTTTAAGGCCATCCCTTCCATTTTTACATCTTTTATTTGTTAATTAGGTAAACACATGATATATGGTTGAACAAACAAGATATATAAAGGGCATCCTTTGTGGTAGGGTCTAGGATCTCTCTTGTGTGGGTAGGCTCCCTAAGGCTAAAGGGATAGATAAGAATGTCACTCACAACTTGGTGGGTTATGATTCCAACCGAGGGCCTAAGTGGACCCCATAGTAGATTGGTAGCAAACATTTAATGTACTTAAAGCCTATTATAGGCGATGGCACCGATTGTGAGTTAGTGGGATGAACTCTGGTAGATTTGGGCCC
Source organism: Quercus ilex subsp. ballota (assembly GCA_032727855.1). NCBI lineage: Eukaryota > Viridiplantae > Streptophyta > Magnoliopsida > Fagales > Fagaceae > Quercus > Quercus ilex. The sequence goes on from CM064908.1 coordinate 52,327,067, forward strand.
GAATGGTGCCTTCCATCTTCCCACTCATCACTAACTAAGGTTAAGGGACAAAAGAAACCAAGTGATGTGTGTGCCAAACAAGTATTGAAATAGTTTTTATCAAGGTTAAGAAATAAGACCCATAGGAATTAAACTCATCATCCCCAGCGGAGTCGCCACTGTGGACACAACGGATGAGTAGCCACCTAGTTTTACAATGGCCTAGGAACCATGAATATAGCGTCCCTTCAAGGAAGGACCATTGATCTTACTACTAGAGATATGGGTTCGGATTTTAGGTACGTTCTTGAGAAGGTGTTAGGCACCCAAAACTGCCCAACCCTAAGGTCGGCCTCCTATCATTGTGTCTTACATCTTAAACTCGATAAAATCGTGAACAACAAGTCCTAAACTTACACACACACTAGCATACATCTAAGCATACAACATGACATCATCATCCTAAAACACATACAAATCCATCCGTAAAGCATAAGAAACCAAACCACACATATACAACCTTAACATTCATCTAACATGTGAAAATCCTATCATGTCATATATGAGGCAACAACTTAAAATGGTAGCAAGTACATCATTTATTAATTAAACACAAAACCCAACAAAACAACACATGTACATGTTCATCAAACAAAACATAACAACACATATGCATGTGAATGTGAATGAATGACTTACCTTTATTCACCTTGCAGCAACTCAGCACCTATGGCATCATGCATGGGCATGTGAATGCATGTCCATGGTATCAAACTAAGAAACAAAAGATGAAACCCTAATCTAGCATATCAATTGTAAATAACAATAAAACATGTGAAATAGTGGCATCAGATACACATATACATAAAAAGAAACTTAAACAGGAAAATGTGAGATAAGAAAATAAAATGAGGCAGAAGCAGAAGACTAAACTAGGGTTTCTAAGCAGCAGCCTGCGTATGCATATTGAAGGCTGCTACACAAGCCAAGCACCTGCGTATGTAGGAGGAGGCCCACGTACGCATGCATAAGGCATGTGTGCGTAGCTCTACTCAAAACCCTAACCTAGAAACAGCAAAGCCGAAAAATAGAGCACAAATAAAAACCCTAATTTTAACAACCAAACATGCTCAGGATATAAAGAAAACTATAAAACTAACCTAAACTAACATATATAAGCACAAATAAAGAAAGAAAAATTAGATTAAAACTGAAAAGAAAGAGAGAAAAGAAAAACGAATAAAAAGAAAGAGTTAGACTCAATACCTCAAATGAATAAATTGATTTTGACTGTTCCCCTCAGTCAAATCTATCACAATTCAATAAAAGTGTGATTAGCAGTGTTAAACTAAAAGGATTGGGGCCAAAAGAGGTCCCAATCAAACAAAATTGACTTGAGGGTGTTTCGTGAAAAATTTCATTTTGATTCACTATTTTCTAGTGAATCTTGTATTTCTCCCTATGGGATTTCTGTCTCCTTTGAAAATATGCCATGTAAGTCTTTTTATAGTGGAAAAAATGGAGTTTGGAACGACTCACAGACGATGTGGGATTCATTCCAAACCTCAGCCATTATTGCAGAAAACTTGCCTCTTTTATGTCCCTTTAGAACCCTAGTTGCGTACGCAGGAGTGTGCCTGCGTACGCATGCTTTGGGCCACGTACACAGGCTACTGCCCACATACGTTAGCCAAGGGCCACTTTAGTCATTTTATTTTCAAAAATTGATTTTCGCTCATTTAAAAGGTTATATATTCCATTTTAACACTCTTCAAGTCAATTTGATATCTGATTGGGCTCTAACTTGGCCTTGGGCCTTCGAGTTTTGGGCATCATTGGAGAATGGGACCCCGAGTCGTAAGGGGTACAAAATGCGATGTCTACATGACTTCAATGGAATTAAGGGTTTTGCCATCGTGTGTCACCATGTTCCTATGATTCCGGATTGTCCAAAGGAATGTGAAAATGGATTGTAGATAGTCCATCTTTTCTTTCCATCTGTTTGAATCTCATCATGATGTTGCTAAGCCAGATTTGTAACCCTGTATTGCAAAAACCTGATGTATGAATGGCTAGAGCAGATCCATGCTAGCAAGCTCTAGCAAAGGTGCAATGGAGAAACAAATATGATGTAGATTCATCCTCCTCATTACAGAGGGGGCATGTGCTTGCAGTACTAATTCCCCTATTTTTCAATGTAAGGAAGGTAGGTATGCTGTCTTGCATGAGTTTCCACACAAAGAAATTAACTTTGTGTGGAACTTTCACCTTCCAAATGAGCTTCCACACCTTAGTTGGAATTTACACAGGTTTGAGCTGAATAGGTGACTTTAGAGCATCATCCTTAAGAAGAATGTTGTATGCATTCCTGACTTTATACTCTCCAAAGTTGGAATGTTTCCATAGGAGCTTACATGATACATCACCATTCTTAGATATAGGGATGCTCAAAATTTCAGAACATTGAGGGGCTAGGTAAACAACTCTAACTAGATCAGCTTTCCATAAACCAGTATTTTACTTAATGAGGTCAACAACAGTACCAGTAACAAGATTTGGGTTTTGTAGGTTTCGAGTAGGGCATTGGAACCAATCAGGGTGTTGTAGAGAAATGTCCCATCTTTTCCCTATCCACCATCTTCCCTCTTTAAGCTTTGGGTTATCCTGCTAAATTTTACTCCTCTAGAACCAAGAATGATGGGGTTTAGGCTCACATGAATGAAGTATCTTGGGTACTTAGCTTTGAAAGTTTTAGCCATTAAGGATTGGGGATTCTTGCTTATCCTCTAGAATTTCTTTGTAACCATTGCTTGGTTCATGAAGCTGAATTTCTTGAGAGCAATACCACCCTCCTTTCTACTTTGGCACAATTTATCCCGATGAACTAGATGCAGTTTTTTAACACCTTGGTTATGCCACCACCAAAAATTTCTAATTACTGAGTCTAAATTCTTGCAAGTAGTTTCAGGAACTTTGAAGCAAGAGAAGGTGTAAAGGGGGATAGTTTGGAGGATAGAGGAAATAAGTGTGCTTCTACCTGCCTGGGAGAGCAGTCTTACTTTCCAACCTTGAAGCTTAGATTTTAACTTATCTACCAAAAATTGGAAATCAACAACTATCTTTCCCCTTAACTTAAAATCGAGACCCAGATATTTATTTACTGGAGGGATCTGGCAAGGGAATTTTGTTCATCTCCAGGCATGTTGGGAGAGCAGAAAAGGTCAGGATTTTGACAGATTAATGCTCTGCCCTGATAAGGTACAGTACCAATTCAATATATGTTGGATATTGAGGAGGGATCTGTTGTCTTTTTTGAAGAAAAGTAGGGAGTCATTAGCAAAAAATAAATGAGTAAAGGAACAGACATTTCCACCTACCTGAATCCCTTGAATATTCTTATTTTGTTCAGCTTTTAAGAGAGAGAGGGATAAAACATTTGAACACATAAGGAAGAGGTGTGGGGACATAGGATCCCCTTGTCTAAGGCCTTTAGAAGGATTGAAGGTATGAGTCATACTACCATTCACCAGTAGTGTATATTGAACAGTTGAAACGCACTCCATAATCCAAACTATCCACTTAGGACTAAAATTCATAGCCACTAGCAGTGCTTTCAAAAATTTCCAATCTCCCCTGTCATACGCCTTCCTCATATCAAATTTCAAAGCCCCAAAATAGTTCTTCCTTCCTTCCTTTTTACCATGAAGGTCGAAGATTTCATGGGCAATTAAAATATTGTCAAAAATGTTCCTTCCTCGAATGAAAGCATTTTGGTAGGGCGTGCAACTGAACCATGAAAGGTTTAAGCCTATTGACTAGGATCTTAGATATAATCTTGTAAATCACATTACAGAGAGTAATAGGCCTAAATCGATTAACATTCTCTGGAAAAGGGGTTTTTCGAAATAAAGGTGATGAAATTATTGTTAATTTATTTGAGTAAGGAACTTAAGTGAAGGAAAGCATGAACAGCGTTAAAGATGTCATTCTTCATAGTGTCCCAATATTCCTAGTAGAAGAAAGTAGGAATTCCATCTAGTCCAGGAGCTTTGTGGGATCCAAGTTGGAAAACAGTGAGCTCTGTCTCTCTGTTTGTGATAGGACTATTGAGAGCAAAATTCTGTTTATTGGATAATTAGGGGATGGGTAGAGCTTGGATTTCATCTAATATGTACTAAAAGGTAACATTTACAGTTTCTTCATAGGATTTTTTTAAATGATCTACCAACAAATTCTCTATGCCCCTCTAATCCTCAACAGCTCTTCAATCTTCACATTTATGTTGCAAAATTTGATTTTTGGCCCTTCTTTATTTCACTATAGTTTGAAAGTATTTTGTATTCCTATCACCTAAGATTATCCAGTTGCATTTGGCTTTCTGACCCCACATCACTTCATCCCTATGCATAAGAGTTTCTAGATCTTCTTTAAGAATTTTCTCCTTCCTAACATTATCAATTGTGAGGATGGAATTTTGCAAAGTTTGGAGCTAATCTTGTTTATGAGAAATATTTTGTTCCACTCTTCCAAAAACTTCTTTTTTCTTGGTTGTGAAAGTTTTCCTCACATTTGAAATTTTATTCCTCAATTGATAAGCTCTAGACCCAAAAGTTCTAAAGTTCGAGGCTTACTTCACTACATTCTTGCACAAAGGGTGTGACATCCACATATACTCAAATCTAAAACGCCTATTACGAAAGGATTGCTAGAGTTCAAAGTCAAGGATTATAGGACCATGATCAGATTGTATGATTGGTAGGTTCTTAAGTGCATAACTAGGATAAGCATTTATCCAATCAACACTTGCAAAGGCCCTATCAAGTCTCTCCATTACAAACTTTTCTTCCTCTCTCCTATTCATCCAAGTAAATCTTTGACTAGGTGCTACTACTTCACATAGGGCTAATTCAGAAATAAGCTGTTGAAAAGATTCATCCCTAAGAGTGTAACCTGTTTGAAAGAAAAATTTTCTTCTTTCTTAGGAATTGGTTAAAATCCCCAATACAGAGCCAATTAGGATGGGTTAACAATTTTAGTTCCTTAAGTTATAACCCAACTTCCTCACTTTTGGTATATTTAGGGTGACCATTGTTGAGGTCCAAAATTTCACAACAAAGCCCATTCCATAAAAAATAAAGAAGGCCCAATTCGTGCAGCAAGAAGAATCGACATCAAGGCCCTATGTATGTTCAGATTTCCAGCAAAAAAGGCCATTAAAAAGTCCAGCGAAATCCATTGAAAGAACTGGGCTAGGATCCCCAGAGGCTACCAGAGGCTCGGGATCCTCGGGACGTGCAGCACAGCTAAAGTGGGATTGAGACAGCTCAAAAGGAGTACCACGAAATACAAGAAATGAAGAACAAATATTTCCCTCTCAAGCACCTAGTGGTGCAGCAAAGAATCAGAAAGCTTGGAGAGTGACAATTCATGAACAAAAGGCTGGTACCCTGGGGAACCCAGAATGAAGAACTATACAGGGAAGTGGCTGGAAAACCTTCAACCCAGCAGGAAAGGATTCTACTCACTTGGGAAAAATGACAGCAATGAGGATAGCCAAAAAGCTAAGTCCAAGAGGTAAAAGGACTTGAAAGGAGAGAGGGTAAACGTCAGCTATCCAAAATGGAATGTCAGTAAGTGGCTTTTAGGAAAACGGGACTAAAAGATGAAAACTATGAGAAACAGAGAAAGAATCAACGGTCAGAATGGCTAGCATAACAGGAGCTCTGGTACCCAAGGAGCCAAGGGGGAAGAATCAATGGTATCCAAACCCTAAAATGACACTATAAAAAGGGGGAAGCAGCCAACATTAAGGGCATTATGCAGAATAGAAAAACGAGAAGGGAATCGTTAAGATAACTCTGTAAAACTCAAGAAAAACAGAGGAATATCTCCCGGTATCCCCGAGAATAGCCACTATAGCACATACTTGGATTCAAAAGGATTCAAACTTTGCAGGTTTTAGAGGCTTAGATAGCCATCTAAGTCTGTAATTTTTGAGCTTATTTGGACCTTGTATCACGTCTTAGTGAGCATATTGTAATCCACAATCAAGAAAAATAATGAAATACCTCATATTGATTTGAGGATCTCTAACAATTATTTCGTGTATTTCTTTATTACATTGTCTTCCTTTACTGTTTCTTGCTAAAATCCTTCTCACCTAACTATCTTGGAAGGCAAAGTCCAAGCAAAGCCACTCGAACTTGAGTTCCGAATCCCACAAGTCTTGTGCAAAAGCACCAAGTCTGTGAGAATTGGGGCCAAGATCCTCGTGGCTGAATCATTCTCATGAAACTCATTTACATATATGTATATGTATTAAAATGTATATCCTAATCTAAGAAACTAACAATTATTTGAAGATATATGTAGTGTGTTTTTATGTAGCACCCATAGAGGTAAAGGGAAAGGACAAAACTCTATTGCATAATAAACATGGAAAAGATCATATAGTTCAGAGAACCATAGCATTTTGGGTTCTTACAGGCCTAGTACGCCCTAGGATCCCACGACAGTATGTCCGGGATCCCACAACAATACGCCCCAGGGTACCAAGAGGAATTACATTTTTCATCTTGAGGAGCTTTATGTGACTTGCGCACAACTTGGTTCATAATCAGCCCCATTTAGCTGCGGTGAACCAAGTCCAGTCCACCAAAACAACAAGTATTTGGGCCCAGGATCCTTGTCTCTACTTGGGCCTGTGTGCTAAGAAAAAAAGCACTCTCACAACCATAAACAAAAGTAATGGAAAGAGGTGTACCTTTGTTGTCTAGCAAATCAGTGTGCATGAGGTGCTTTGATGCATAGATGATCTGTAGTCTTTGTTGGGGCATACAGGCAAGCAAAAGGCCCCCACTCAGTCCATCTCCTGGGTACTCCCATCCTTCAAAAAATCCACATTTGCTCCAAATTTCTTCACTTTTATGCTTTGCTAATCGAGTTTCCATAAGAAAGAGAACATCAGGCCTATACTCGAGGGAAAAATTTCTGGCACTATAGAACTGCAAAGGGTTTGCCCAAACCTCTACAGTTCCAACTTAATATTCTCATGGCTGTTGAGGAAGCTAATAAAGGTTAGCTTCCCAAAACCCACTGATCTTCTGAATTAGGAATGACTGAGTTCCTTGATTTCCATAAGTTATCACAGGGATAGGCTCAATGTTTTCTTCTAGGCATAAATCTTCCTTCTGCCTCTCTGAAGTATAAGAACCAGAAAAGAAACCAAATAGGAGTTTTTGTCTAATGTTTCTCCTTAATCTCCCAATCTCTTTACAGATTCTCTTCATTGAATCTAGGTTGAGGGCTTTTTAACCAAGGTGTAAATCTATACATTCACCACATCACAGCCACGATATAGGGCAAGGGTTAATTGCAGAACTAGGGGATAATGGGCCTGGGTCAATTATAATTAGGCCCGGTGAACTAAGTGTACATGTACCTACATCCATTAGTGGACATGGACCGGGCCTAACTGTAGAAGATTTTTTCTGAAGAGTACAGGATGGATTAGCTTGTTGGGCCCTAGAGGGCAGTCCACGGACTGAACCTTGTGCATAGGTTTGGGTCTGAGTCAGATGAGGTCCCCTACTTGACTCATCCCTCTCAAAACAAAATCTATCCATATCCACTCGTCGTACAAGGGATTCGACTAAGATTTAGGGATTTGGCCCCTATTCTAGTGTGAAGATGGCAAGACCTTGGGTCGATCCCTATTCAGACTATCCAGATTGAACATGATAGCTGTGCTCGAATCATTTTCTGTTTGAGAATCTAATTTTCCATAAGTACACCAGTTGTGATAAAAGGGCCCTCGCCTTCAATCCGTGACCATCTCAATGTTAAGGATTTTTAGGGAACCATGGGGGACGTAGGGAAAAAGTGGCACTAGAAGTCAATTTTGGGATTAGGTTTTGATCATTGTTGGGTAAACGAGTTGATTGGTTTGGGTAATCATCCCCTGAAGTTGGATGAGCAAGGGATGAAGCTGGCGAGTTAAAGGGAGTGTTGGGGTTTGAAAGGTTGCCTAGGTTCAAGGAGTTTATGGCAGAATTTAGCGTGGCATGTTCCGTATCATGATGGTTTGAAGTATGTGTGGTTGCTGTAGCTAAATGGGAATTTGGGTTGCTCTGTATTGGTATGTTGGAAATAGGGTTAGGTAAGATTGGTGTGTCTGGGTCAGGGTATCTATGAGAACTACTTGCATGTGTTTGGGAAGAGCTAGATGGGGAGAAAGGGTTTGGAATTGATGGATTAGGGTTTGGTGATCGAAGGTGTTGTTGCATGTAACCATACCGGATTTGGGTAGTCCACCCCCTTCTCCGATTACGAGAGGCTCTCAGGAAGTTTCCAAATTGGGGTTCAAGTGTATCGAAGTTGAAATGTACCTGGTGAGTGAATGTTCTGAATGCGATGACGCTGCCTGAATAGCATCATTTTGACATCTTCCAAGCTCTGAGAACACTGGCTTTGTGTATGCCCAATCAAACCACACCTGTTACCATAACTTGTGCACCTTCTCATATTTACATTGTATCCATATTTTTTACCCATCATCTAGTTTGAGCACAAATCCTAAGACTACAGCCATCCATGGATTTATCCGAATTCTAATCCTCATGAACCTAATATTGAGAGGTATCCAGTTGAATTATGACTTCTTCAGGGTCAGCTTCAATTATAGAGCCATGACGTGCAAAAAGGGACTTCGTCTTCATCACTGGATCGATAATCTATTTCCACTTCTTCTGCAAAAAACTCTGTGCTAGCATCCGATTCACTACTTTCAGTACAGCCGTAGTCTCAAGAGTTGATTAGGTCATCCATGAGGACCAAAGAGAATCAGACGTAAAGGAGTTGCATGCAAGAGGACAAATACAGAGAAAAAAAGCAAAAAAGGCCAGGTTAGATGACAAAGGGGGAGGGGACAAAGGGATGGAAGAGAATAAAGAAAAAAGAATGTCAACCAGCAGCTTAAACAAGAAAAATGTGGTAGAAGAGAAAGACTTGATTTAATGGAAGGTATGAGAACAAGACACATTTCACACATGCAGAAGGAAGTATGGAAGAAAAAGAGTGAGTAAAAGTCAGTGGTTGGTAATAAAGGGAAAGGACGGCTGAAGTGAGTAGGAATAGGGAAGTTGAAAGCTGATTGGTATAGAGGTTAGGAAAACAGACCGCCGGCACAAGGGGCCTAGAGGAAAACGCTCTCCTAGAGAGAGAGAAAATTCTCTTCTTAACTTTGTAGGCTAAATTTTAAAAGTACAAACCATAAGATGTAAATGGTAATTTAACCTCTCTTTTGTGGGAATTAAAGAATAAAATATGAATTTTTGGGAAAAAAATTATATATAATTTATTACATGTTATATCTTTCCTAACTAAATTCAACTATGTGATTCTTCACAAAAAAAATAAAAATAAAAATAAAAATTCAACAACGAGATTGCTTTGTATTCATTGACTAATATAATTATATACTTGAATTTATTCTGAGTACTTAATTGTACATATATTTTTGCCCTAAATTTATTTAGTTTCAAAAGGCATTACTGGCCCTCGGTACATAGTTATTAAGTTGTAAATTTTTTTTTTTTTTTTTATATGGGAAATAATAATTTTAAAATATCTCTTTTTTTTGGAGGTACGGTACCCACAAGTTGGCAATATATTATGTCAGGTTACCAAAACATCACATTTGACAGTTCCATCATCATATTGTGCAATACATAGTTATTATTGAGTTGTAAATTGTTCAACTTTCTACATTATTTAGGGCTCTTCTCTCACCACCATATCTTGAAAGAATGAATCATGCGTGGCTTAGAACCAAAACAAAAGAAATCATGCATGCCAACCCGAGACATGTCTAATTTTCCCCAAAATCATTTGCCTTAAAAAGGCTTTTCTTTTTTGGTAAATGCCGGAATGGTCTTCGATTTCTTTACAACAATGAATGTATTAAAGGAAACACGTTTTAAAGAGAGAGCATTTGTTGAAATAAAGGTGTAAATATTATGATAATCTTTATGAGTGCTGTTGGAACAGTTGTTAATAAACCATATTAAGAAAGTTTTAACATCACTATTATAAGAAATATAAAAAAGTTGTTAACAAAATTAATTACTTTATTATTTTCTCATAATATATTTTTAGTATTAATTCTTGATGATGCAAAATATTTTCAGTGAGTTGATTGTCCATGCACGCCAATGAAGGTTCCTGAAGAATAAGAAAACGAAGAACTAGAAGAGAGCACTGATGGAGTGCTGGCCAAAGACCCTCTAAAGGTTAAGTTAGAGATAGGAAAATCACCAAGAACTCAATAGTGTGAGAGCTAGGAATTTTCACTTACCTTAAAAAAGAGGAGGTTGGATGCTTATATACTGGTGTGGAGTTGACCAAGATCCCCTGAATGTAGGAGCTTTCCTTGTAGAGAATATTTGGAGTTAAAGCTCCGAGATCTTAGTGCTTCTCTTCTGATACAAGGAAGATATGAACATGTAGTAGGGTCTTTGGGTGTGGTGTGCAAGTTATTTTCATGTAGGGGCACATGAGTGGAGAACACGTAAGGATTATGGGACCTAGTATACTCAACTGTTGACATGATCACCCACCCGTTGGTCCAATTATCTGTCTGTCAGTATGTGAGTAGAGGACAAGGCTTAAATCGCCCGTCGAGCACATACGCGAGCTACTCGATGGGTCTTTAGGGTGGGTGGACCACTAACCCATCGGGATGTTGAGGATATTGAATAGGAAAATTATCTCGATGGGTTTGTGGTTGGTGGGTCCCATTGGAGGAGGCATCTATTCTAACAAGTCAAAGTGAACTGATGACTTTTATGGATGAAAATATCCCTATCAGCTACCCCTTACTCTGTTGTTCGTCAACATAATCGATGGGCCACAGAATACGAAAGATATTTTAGTCATTAATTGCTTTGTCTAGGGTTTTGTGCCATCTATAGGGGTAAAAATGTCTTTTATAAAGGCTAGGTGACACGTAGTGATCCCTAATTAGGTGACCCATATCGTAGCGTCGCTTCGCTTCGTTTCTCGTGCTTCTCTGTCCTATAAATAGTTGGATGCCTTCTCTGGCCTCTTGTTTGCTATTTCTCACTTCCAAGTGCCTAATCAGAGCTCTTTTCTTTCATCGATCTTTGGAGGTTATTCGTCACTTTACAGAGAACCGTCGGTTTTTGTTTGTTCATCGCTCATCCCTTCTTTGTTTGTTCGTCGCTATTATTTTTTAGTTTGATTAATAGTCATCAGTTCTATGTTTAGTAGTTGAGCGAGTAGAATCTTAGTCTCCATCCATCACTTGTAGGTGAGGGAATGTCAGGAAGTAGTGAAGCGACAAGTGAACATTCATTGTCGATCCATTTGGAATTGGGCGACAATAAGGCCTACCCATTGGGGTACGAGTATGTATCAGATGACCGGTTTGGTTCTAAGAGGGAGTCGTCAGTAGATTCACCCTCTGAGGGGGAGGGGGAAGCTAGTCCGTCAAGATGTGGTTATAGAAAAGTTTTCCTTCCCCGAATCTCATCAGTTAATGACTTTCCAGTGAGCATGACGAATGAGGTTTTTAACAGACTCAGACCCTGTTTTCAGATCCTTGACGATATCCCCATCAAGAAGGCTAATAAGGGGGAAAAGCATTACACGAGGGAGTCATATGAGGTTGGTTTTTATAAGGCAACCATTATTACTAGTTTGAGGTTGCCTCTTAGCCATCTCCACCATCTACTAGTAGATCATTTAGGTATATATCTGTCTGCCAAATAGCCTCCAATGCTTGGAGAATCTTTATAGGTGCTGAAGTGTTGTGGGGCCAGTTGAGTGGGGGTTGTCAAGCCCTATCCCTTGACAAGTTCTTCTATTGTTACAAGCCCCAAGAGATCGTGGCATCGAAGGGTTTTTACAACTTCGTGTGCCGTCGAGTAGCACTAATGTTGGTATCTGACATGCTTGATTCCAACCATCAATGAAAGAGTTGGTTCTTCTTTGTCTAAGGGGCTAACTGGGTGTGTAGGCTCGATAAGTGGGATAGTATGGATGGGGCTTATGACCACGCTTGGGGGATTTTAGACAAGTCTGGTGAGTCATCAGTTACATGTTACCTTAACCATCAGTTTTGTTTATACTATTGTTAAACTAACTTGTCTTGTTTTATCTTTCAGCCCAAGCTTGCCCAACGATTACCCCAGAATAAAAAGAATTCCTCAACCAGGTGCTAGTCATTCCTTTTGAAAAAAGATCTTGGAGGATCACCTTAGACACTCTCCACGCTTTTTGTGGCGGGCCCATTCAAACTCCTAAAGCTCGACAACTCGATTCTTTTTCCCAAATTTGTAAGTGTTTTCATTCATCAGTTTCTTACTAAAAAATATTTGTAGAAGCCTAACTCCTTTTCTCATTGGTACATTGGTTTCAAAATTGGAGGTTAGGAAGAATAAACAGGCTGAGATTAGGAAGGTTGCTGCTCTCCGTGTGAAATCAGGATGGTAGTCGGTCCCTCCTATAAAGAATGGACAGAAAAGGAAGCAACCAATGGATAAGGGCTAGTCCAGCAAAAAGCCCTGAGGCCCCACTGACTGTCTGGATTAGGTGGAGATTGTCCAACATATGCTTGAGCTTCCTCGTCATGGTGTGGGCAAAGGTTTGATGACCTCTTAGAGACCTCCCATCCGCCCCTCTATCCCCTTATTGGTGAGGTGCAAGAAGTTTGCATTGGACATAACCCGCTCACTTGTCCGAGACACTAATCTCAACGAGTGCTTAGAGCATGAAATTGAGGCCTTGGGTGATTCTGGCCTTTTTGATATGATGAGGGTAAGTTGTAGTTTTCTTCCGTTGCTTCTTATCTACTTGGCCCTACAAATCGTTATCAGCTTGTAATTTTTGCCCATCTGTTTCCAAGGCTTAGTAAGGATAAGGGCCCTACAGATCAGGTGTGCTACCAAGGAGGGGTCAGTCAAGCATTTGAGAGCTCAATAAGGAGAGTATGAAGAAATATAAAGAGGTTGTCCATCTCCTGAATGTCGAGATTAATGAACATGTAAGGTTGAATTTTATCAACCATTTTGTTGGCTTTATTCCCTGTCAATTTGCTTGTAATTCAGTATTTAGAAACCCTGTATTTAGGTGGAAATCATGTAAAGGTAGTGTGTGTGAGAGTGTGAAGTAAAACTCAAAAGTGCGCAACTTAGCAGGGCCTCGCGATTAGATCTCGCGGCTGGCTCACGGCTTGCAAGTCGCCAAATGAGGCACACGTGTGAAGCATGCAGAAGAGCTAAAGAGTCACGCCAGCTGGAGCACTACAGGACAAAACTTCCAGTCTGGCCATTCTGTTAGTTCACGACTTTGACTCGCGACTCAGTCAAGTCGTGAGGTCAAGTTGCCAGGTCACTCTATTTAGGAAAAACTGACCTTTCGCATTCCAAACACACACCAGTATAAATACCCCTTATACCCACGAAATGTAGAGAGCTTTCAGAGAGAATTTTGAGAGAGAAACCTTAGAGAAAAACAAGATTGACTCATCCACAATCTTCATCCTTGTATCTCCAAATTCCTCTACTCTTACCCTCTCCATTGTTACATCCTTAAGAGGTACATTAGCTAAATCCTTTTCTCACCATATCCATATCTGTGAGAAGGCTTTTTGGTGCTTGGGAAGCAGTTAGGAAGGGACCGATTGATATTGGTTGATGCTATGAGCTATAGCGGAATCCGGTAAGCTAAAGAAGACAAAGGTTCGACGTAACCTCGTTGGAGCAAGAAGCTTGGAGGGCTTAGGTACTATGAGTAGATTAGGCTTGGAGAATCTTCTACTGTTCATGTATCCCAACTTCATTCTTTAGTGGATTATTAACCGCTTGGAAGGCAGCGGAGAGGTTTTACGCCAAGCACTTCGGTTTCCTCTTCGATAACACATCGTTGTGTTGTCTTTGTATTTGCATCTCTCTTCCCTTAATCTTTGCCATTTAATTTTTGTTGTGGATGTGATTTTATTTGGTTTAGATTGTCTTTTCAATTCTGTTTTAGCTTATTCTCATTTTCGCATATACATTGTTTGTTAATAAGCTTGAATTGGTAATTTGTTATTTAGGGGTCTAAACATTCAAGGGTGTTTCATACACATTTTGAACATTCAATTGGTATCAAAGCGGGTGCACTTGCTATGGATTAATTACCTTAGTGCTATCCTTGACCCTGTTTGAGATGGATCGATCTCAATCTTTAAATGTTCCACCATATTTTGTTGGTAGCAACTATGCCTTTTGGAAAGCTCGGATGAGGGCATTCTTATGTTTAATTGATGATAAAGTTTGGGATGCCGTAGAAGTAGGATGGACTAGGTCGGAGGCCGTTAAATCCACTTGGGATAAGGCAGCCGTTGCAGTAGCTAATGCTAACAGTAAAGCCTTGAATGCAATTTTCTGTGGTGTTTCTCCAGATGAATTTCACAGGACTTCTTACATAACAGTTGCCAAGGAGGCATGGGAGATATTGGAGACCACCTATGAAAGCACGAAGAAGGTGAAAGATACTAAGTTGCAGATGCTAACCACTCGGTTTGAAGAGCTGAAAATGAGTGAAGACGAGTCGTTCGACTCATTCTATAGCAAGCTAAATGAGGTGGTTATTGGCAAGTTCAACTTAGGTGAGAAGACGGAGGACTCAAAGATAGTGAGGAAAATCCTTTGATCATTGCCGGAGAGCTTCTGTGCAAAGGTTACAGCAATTGAAGAGAGCAAGGACCTTGATGATATCAAAGTTCAAGAACTAATTGGCTCACATCAAACATATGAGCTGTCATTGCCATCACAAAGGAAGAGCAAATCCCTTGCTCTTAAGACAATTAATGAGAGGGTAGAAGCTCACGACTCATCGGATGAGGATGTTGTCGATAAAGATGTGGCATATCTTGTGAAGAATTTCTGAAAGATCTTAAAGTTCAAGAAGAGTGGAAAACTTGCTAAGAAAGGAAAATTCCCAAGTTTCGGAAAGGAGAAAAAGGATTTTAAGAGGAAAGATGGGAAGGACTTTCAATCTTCTCAGGAAATCACTTGCTTCGAATGCAACGAACACGGACATTTCAAAAAAGAGTGTCCCAATTATTTGAAATGGAAGGGCAAGGTGTATGCCACTACTCTTAGTGATTCCAATTCCTCTAATTCAGATTCAGATGAAAGCTATGATGGAGAGGGAAACTTCTCAGCATTCATGACCATTACTCATGTGGAATCTTCGGATGATTTGAGTGCTCTAGTGGAAGAGCTTGGTGAGCACATTGAACTGGAGTCAATTGGGATAGCTAAGGAATCTGAATATGAGGAAGATGAAGAAGAAGTGGGACTGCAAGAGACCTACAATTCCCTCCTTGAGAAGACCGGTGAATATGCAAAAATGGCTAATGCAGCCATCAAAAAGATGAAAAGGGCAGAGGAATGGATAGCTGACCGAAGCCTACTCAAAGATAAAATTTCTTGAGCTTGAGGTGGTTCAAGCCAATGCTAAGGTAGAGCGAGTTTCCTCCAAGAAGCTTGATGAAGTACTTGCTCATCAAAAACCTTTCTCCGACAAAAGTGGATTGGGATACACCAAAGAGAGTAGTTCAAGTGTCAAAGTGTCCAAAGATATGAAGTTCGTGAAAGCTAAGGAACTAGTGGTAGAAACTTCAGTTGTTGAGAAAGTGAAATGGGAAAGAAGCGGAATGTGACTGGCCAATAGTTTTTGAATAAGCCTTATAACCAATCAGTGGTCAAGCCTAAGGCTCAAGGGAAATCACTCCCAAAGTCACAAAGAGATTCGAGAACTCAACATTTCTGCCTTCATTGTGGACTTCAAGGACACACTAGACCAAATTGTCATAAGCTTAGAGCATTGAAGAATGCAAGTGATCAGAGGTCAAGAGGACCAAGAAATGACAAAAGGAATTGCCGTTAAGCAATCAAGAGGTCAAGATGGTGATTCCGGAATGATGGATGTGATGAAGATGATTGATGCATTCACCACCTGTTTGGCAAGCTTCTCAAGAAGGTTTGACAGCCATAACTCTCATACCCAATCCTCTAAGGATATCACCCCAAACGCACGTGTCGTGTGGGTGAAGAGGGGTACTCATGCATAAGCATTACAACATGTCCATGCATTAATGCTTCCTATGCTTTGTGACTTTGATTGGTTGTGTGCTTTTTGCTTTTGTTCCAGCTTGTGTTGAAAAATTTGTGTTTGTTTGTTTGCAATTGTTTTAAATGTTTTTACATTTTTTTTTTGTCAATCTTTTCTTGCTTTTGTGTCAAAAATCCAAAAACACATAAAAAGTAGAAAATCCAAAAAGTTTGATTGACATTATGTTTTGTCACAAGCATGTTTTGCCTTGTACCTTTGTGCTAATGGCTTGGTGCATTTTCGAGCGTAGCTTGTTCTCAATGCACTCATATCATTTTGGGAAAAATCTTGAAATCTATGTGACTGTTATGAATAGATCTTCAAACTTGTCATGAATGATTAGTCAATGGTTTTGTTGATCTTGAAACTTGCATAGACTTGTGCCTATATATCTTCCCACTCTTTTATTTTTTTTGTTTAAAGAGCTCAACAAATGTAAATCTCAAAATGAAAAGAGATAATGAGCTACAAAAGCCTTTGCACATACTAGTATTTGACTAAGAAAAAGGGAAAGTGACTTTTGTGAAAATGTATGATGCCCAAAAAGCCAAAGGCTTACCCATCAAATTGAAATATCAAAATTTCAGGCATCGATCTCAAAATGAGATGTATTGATTCAAAAAGATCAAATGATACGTTGAATATAGAGCCAAAATGAAAGGCTTCAATGTTATGTTATCAGGTTTTGTGGGAGGTCATATATGCATATTTCTATAATTGAGATAGGTCAATTTTCCTAGTGCTAATTGTGTATGCCTTAGTTGAATTGATCATTGAAGCTTCACATTGGACTAAGGACTATCTCATTTTTGGTACCCACACGCATCACACATGTCTACGTTCAATGAATGCCTTATTCATTTGTGTGATTGTACTTGATTAAATGTGTTTCACATGCTCAATTTTTGTTGACCAAATACAAAAATATTTTTGAGTGTTTTAATTGTTTTTGGAAAGTCTTCTGTTTTTGCAAAAATATCAAAAATTTCAAAAAATAGCATTGCCCTGTTCTGGCGACTTGGTTGCGAGTTAAGCCAATCGCATGCCCCAGTCGCGAGCTTACTCAGTAGGTTTTCGCAATTCTTTGGCGAGTCATAGTCCCAGTCACAAAAAAGACTTAGAAAATTTTTCAAAAATCTGATTTTTAGATTTCTCGCGACTCAGTTTGGCGACTTGTTCGTGGGTGGAAACTTCAGTCACGAGCTTACTCAGAAGTTTTTGCGGCTCCCCACGTGACTTACTCGCGGGTGAAACTTCCAGTTGTGAAAAACACTTAGACAAATTTTTTAGATTTTGTCCTTAAGGTGTTTGGCGACTTGTCCTGGCGACTTGCACACAACTTGGTTCAGTCACGAAAAACGCGTGTTTTTGCGCTTTAAGGACAATTTTTAAAAACTTTTCAGTTTTCCCTCAAACATTTTTTACTGTTCATTGTCTTGTTCATTCAACACTCTCTCAAACTCACCGTATTTCACTCTCTAATCCACCATTTTCTTCATCATCTCAACTTCAATTTTCAAGAAAATGTATGGGTTTTCTTACTTTCTCTAAGTATTTCATGATTATTGCCTTGATTTCTTGGATTTTTGAGTTGGTGTTGAGATTCGAGATATGTGTTGTTTCGGATATGGGTTGGGTTCGTGTTTGCTGAGTTTGGGTGTTTGGGTTTCGTTAATTATGTCTTTAGGTTGCTAGATACTCTTGTTATCATGATTGATTTTCATCCTTGAGTATGTCTACTAATCTGTCTTGTGTTGAGCATTTCATACCCATTGAGATATGTCTTATAGACATGTGCTTAAATTTTAGGGTCTTTGTGATTCATACTGTTTGTGAGTGTCTTTGGTTCACAATGTTTACTTAGTGCATATTAGTTTATGTGTTTGGTTGTGTACCCTAGGTTAGTCATGTTGTGTTTCTGTGCACACTGTCAAACTGTGTTATGCTTAAAAGAGATTATGATAAAACTGTACTGTGGTCTTCTGTTTTGGGTTATCTCATATCATGTTGATTCTAAACTGAATATAAACTGATTGCTTGGTATTATTCTCTATTCTTTTCAGTGCTACTGGCCTATTACTAACTTTTGAGTTTCCATCTATTGTGCTTTGTTTCTTTTTGTGGGCTTTGCTGCCGTGGTTTTGTAGATGACTCCTACAAAGAAGAAGACTACTGCCAAGAAGGGTGACAAAAGTTTAAAGATGGACAATACAAAATTCAAGTCTCCTCAACATTTTGAGAGATACACTCGGTTCTACTTGAAGGCACCCATCATCCAAGAACGATTTGTTGATTTGGTTGATTTGAAGGACACTTTCATCCCTAGTTGTTTTCAGGACAGAGGTTGGGATAAGCTACTGAGTGATCTGCCCGGAGTATGTGAACCTCTGATTAGAGAATTCTATGCTAATGCTGTTTTAAGAGAGGATGAGATTAATTGTTGTATACGAGGACATGAATTCAACATAGATCTGGATGATATTGATCAGGCACTGGGTTTTGAGGATTTGGACCATGATTTCACACACTACAAGGATAGAATGCTTTCCATAGAAACTGTCCAATCTCATATTGGTGGAGTTAGAGAAGGGAGATGCCTCAACACTACTGCTTTTCCAGCTGACATGAGATGTCTTACAGTGATCATGATGTTCAACTTGTACCCAGAGAAGAAGATGACCACCATCAATAATGCTAGAGGCATATTCCTCATGGAGCTCAAGGAGAGAACTTACATTGATATAAGTGCTTACATCTTCTTCATTATTGCTGATGAGACAAGAACCACTTCAAGGGTAAAGCTGATCTTCCCTAGGCTACTTACGAGGCTTTTTAGAGCAAAGGGTGTGGAAATCCCTCAAGACATCAGTCTCATGCCTACTCTCACAGCCATTAATACTATAACCATTACACAAATAAGAGTTCGTCTTCCGGGCGATAAAGATGAGGGTGCTTAAGAAGAAAGAGAACCAATAAGGACTGAGACAGAAGTTGAAGGACAACCTTCAAGCTCAAGGGACCGTGGCAAGAGGAGCAGAGCTTCATCTTCATCTGCTGTACCTTCAGTTGCATTCCAGATCATCCTTGAGAGGATTGATGGGCTCAGAGATGTCCAGAATGAACAATCTGACAGGCTGGTTGCTCTCCAAGATCAGATGAACTTACTTTCAGCAAAATTTGATAGTTTCACCACCCAACGGTAGCCCTTTGGCCATTCCGGTCAAAAAGGGGGAGAATTTTGGAGTAGCTTTAACTTAATTTCAGTAATGTTTACTTTATGTTATTTATGTGTTTTGGTATTATGTTTTGAAGTGGTGCTATGTTCTGGATAATTGTTATTATGGGTTTGCTATATACACTTGGTTTTAAACTCATGGATATGGTTTTAATACTTTGTTTAAAGCTTTTGGTACTTTGGTATATATAAGTTGATATTTAGTATGTTGTTTGTACCCATGTTTTGTAGCCTAGTACTTGTTGTTAAATGTTATGCATTTTCTTTAAGTACATCACTCTTGTGCCCTTGTTGGATTTTATACCCTTGATGCAATTACCTTGAGTTTTTGTATCGGTTGAGTGTTGGACATGCAAATGATACTTTGCATTGAGTTTATTAGCTTGCATGTCCAGATGTTCATTCCTTGTGTGAATGAGCATTGTGGTCACTATTTATAGTGATTGTTCATTTTTGGTCAAGCCATGCTTTATTGCTTTAATATATATTGCTTGATCGCATTGTGCTTGCTCCATATGCATTACAAGTTTTTTGCATACAATGATCATGTTGTGTTGTTGTGTTTCAGGAGATACTTGTACTTATGGTTCAAGAGCTTCACAGATTCTAGAGTTAGGTGTGAGTGAGTTATGTTCAACTGTTCCCAACTCACATGTTAAGTTTAGAGTTTGTTTTAGGGTTTTGTCACGGAATAGCCAAAGGGGGAGATTGTAAGGTTGAATTTTATCAACCATTTTGTTAGCTTTATTCTATGCCAATTTGCTTGTAATTCAGCATTTAGAAACCTTGTATTTAGGTGGGAATCATGTAAGGGTAGTGTATGTGAGAGTGTGAAGAAAAACTCAAAAGTGCGCAACTCAGCAGGGCCTCGCGACTGGATCTCGCTGTTGGCTTGAGGCTTGCAAGTCGCCAAAGGAGGCACACGTGTTAAGCATGCAGAGGAGTTGAAGAGTCACGCTAGCTGGAGCACTACAGGACAAAATTTTCAGTCTGGCCATTCTATTAATTCGCGACTTAGACTCGCGACTCAGTCAAGTCGCGAGGCCAAGTCGCCAGACCACTCTGTTTGGGAAAAACTGACCTTTCGCATTCCAAATGCACACCAGTATAAATGCCCCTTATACTCATGAAATGTAAAGAGCTTCCAGAGAGAATTTTGAGAAAGAAACCCTAGAGAAAAACAAGATTGACTCATCCACAATCTTCATCCTTGTTTCTCCAAATTCCTCTACTCTCACCCTTTCCATTGTTACATCCTTGAGAGGTACATTAGCCAAATCCTTTTCTCACCATACCCATATCTATGAGAAGGCTTTTTGGTGCTTGGGAAGCAGTTAGGAAAGGACCAATTGATATTGGTTTATGCTATGGGCTATAGCAGAATCCGGTAAGCTAAAGAGGACAAAGGTTCGGTATAACCTCATTGGAGCAAGAAGCTTGGAGGGCTTAGGTACATTGGGTAGATTAGGCTTGGAAGGTCTTCTGCTGTTCATGTATCCCAACTTCATTCTTTAGTGGATTATTAACCACCTGGAGGACGGCGAAAAGGTTTTAGGTCGAGGACTTCGGTTTACTCTTCAATAACATATCGTTGTGTTGTCTTTGTGCTTGCATCTCTCTTCCCTTAATATTTGCCATTTAATTTCTGTTGTGGATGTAATTTTATTTGGTTTAAATTGTCTTATCAATTCTGTTTTAGCTTATTCTCATTTTCTGCATTACATTGTTTGTTAATAAGCTTGAATTGGTAATTTGTTATTTGGGGGTTTAAACGTTCAAGGATGTTTTATACACATTTTGAACATTCAGAACAGAAGGCTAAGATGAGCCAACTGCAAGAGAGCGCTTGTTAGGTTAAAGAGTTGACGAAGGAAAATTTTGACCTGACGACCGAGTTGATTGCTCTCCACGAGCATGTGGACAAGGTCAAGACCGAGGCTGTCGCGGAGTTCTAGGTGTCCCAAGCCTACTATGACGAGATGGGGATCTAATATAGTGACAGCTTCGAGGATTTTCGTAAGCAGGCCCTCCTTCTTTTCCCCAGCTTGGATTTTTCCCAAGTCTAGATAAATGCTTCAGTCCTAATACCCCTGCTGGTGACGATGTACCCAAAAAAGAGGAGGCTAACCTTGAAGAGATGGATGTCGTTAAGCTAGATGACAAAGGGCGCTGACGGACCAGAAGAGAAGGAAACCAGCGGGCAGACAGCTGAGCCAACCATTGACCCTCAAGTTTAAGTCTTCATTTTTCTTTCCATTTTTTTTATTTTATGTAATTTGAAAACAATATGGGTGCCTTGTTTTGGCACAAGTAGTATTTATGCCCTCATCAGGTTTGAACATAATTTCCATATATTTATGCTAATTTTCATTTTTTATACATATTTCTTTGATATATATTGTGGGTGTTTGATGCATCCGTCGATTTTGAGTGCTTCACTCTGATAAGAATGCTTTCACAACAAAAATGTTAAGTGTTTGTACCCATCGATTAACTAAGACTGTAGCCTAATAGGAGGACTTTTATTTTAGCAATGGACTAGGCGTCCATCGATATGATGGTTTGTCCGTCCGTCCCTCGGCACCTTTGGTCGTTGGGCCAGACAAAGGTAGGACTTACGTTTTCTAATAAGTGACAAGGTGCCCGTCGGTACTTTTGGTCATCGGTCCATCCCGTAGGTAGGACTTAGAATTTTTTTTTGAGTGATCAGGCACCCGTTGATATCCTTAGTCGTTGGTCCACCCTATAGGTAGGACTTAGGATTTTTTGTAAGTGACTAGACACACGTAAGTGTCCTTAGTCATCAGTCCACCCCATAGGTAGGACTTAGGATTTTTTGTAAGTGACCACACACACGTCGGTGTTTTTAGTCATCGGTCCACCCTGTAAGTAGAACTTAGAATTTTTATAAGTGACCAGGCACCCATTGGTGGCCTTAGTTGTCAGTCCACCCCATAGGTAGGGCTTAGAATTTTTTTGTAAGTGACCAGGCACCAATTAGTGTCCTTAGTCATTAGTCCACCTCGTAGGTAGGACTCATAATTTTTTGAGTGACCAGGCACCCATTGGTGTCCTTAGTCATCAATCCAGCCTATAAGTAGGACTTTAGAATTTCTAAGCTTTTCCTTGTTGTAGATAAATAACTCTTTAGGAACAATTTCTCTTAAAAATAATCCAAATGAAAAATGTAGATAAATGGTCTAACAGGCCTCTAGAGTTTAACAAAAATTGAACAACTAGAAAACTTAATAGTTTACTTAACAAAATTTAAAGGAAGAGCTATAACATAGTTTTGTAGTTTGTGCACTACTGGTGGTATCTCTATAGGTTCTCGGCGTTCCAAGGGTGATGTAGTCTTTGTCCGTTGAGCGTCTCTAGGTGGTAGTTACCTCTTGTAGTAGTCAATGATTTTGTAGGGTCCTTCCCAAATGGGGCCTAGCTTGCCTTGTATAGCATCTTTAGTAGCCGTCGTCAGCTTCCTTAGGACAAGGTCCCCGACGCTAAAGTACCAAGGCTTGACCTTGATATTGTAGTGCTTGGCCATAAGGTCTTGGTAGTGAGCCATTCGTTGTTCAGCCGTTGCCCTAACTTCATCTAGTAAATCAAAGTGTAGGCGTATTCCTTCTTCATTCCTCCCTTCATCACGATGAGCTATCCTATACCTTGCTAGCCCTACTTCTGCTGTAATGACGGCCTCACTTCCAAATGCAAGGCAAAATGGCATCTTACTTGTAGGTGTTTGTGCCGTCATCTTGTATGCCTAAAAGACGCTTGGTAGTTCATCTAGCCATATCCCATTTTCCCCCTCAAGTCGAGTCTTGATTATTTTGAGAAAGGATCGATTTGTAACCTCAACCTATTCATTGGCCTGTGGGTGGGCAGGTGAAGAATAGTGATTCTTGATTCTGAGCTGCTGGCAGAAGTCTCTGAATGCGTCATTATCAAATTGCTATCTATTGTTAAAGACAAGGACCCTAGGGATCTTAAAGCGACAAAAAATGCGTCGTTATCAAATTGCTTCTAAACGAAGCTTCAAACGTTCTTCTCAGTGATGATGGCTAAAGGTTCCACTTCAACCTATTTGGTGAAGTAATCAACTCCCACGATAAGGAACTTGTGCTGCCGTATTGCCATAGGGAAGGGCTCCATAATGTCAAGTCCTCATTGGGCGAAGGGCCATGGGGCGTTCATTGGAGTAAGTTGTTTCGATGATTGCCATATAGTGTTGGTAAATCATTGGCACTTGTCACATGCTTTTACATAGGATTGGGTACCCTTTTGTATGGTGGGCCAATAATATCCTACTCGTATGAGCTTGTGAACTAGTGACCGCACCCCCGAATGGTTCCCACATACTCCTTCGTGGACTTCTCTCATAATGTAGTCAACTTCATCAGGGACTAGGCATCTTAGATATGGGTAGGAGAAACCTCTTTTGTAAAGAATATCTACTATTAACACAAAGCGCGACGATTGCACATTTAACCTTCGGAAAGCTTTGTGGTCTTCGGGAAGTGTTCCATTTTGGAGGTAGGAGATGATTGGAGTTGTCCAATTGGCCCCCGTTGGGATTACCAGTATATCTATTTCCTTAATGGCAGGTGAATATTGGATGTGTTAGGATATGTGCCCTTTAAAACCTATTGTATGATGCTATGTATAACATTATGTTATGATTAATAAAGTTATTTTATTATTATCTAAAATAATGGTAACATGAATATTTGGACATTATCATATAGTCTATGAGATGCATAGTATGTGATTTATATGATTTAGTCACAGAAGATATAAGTCACAAGTTCTTTGTAAACTCAGAATTTTAGTTTGTAGTCGGTGATGAAATTGGTCATTTCATTTGCAAAGACTATATAACATATCAACTATGATGATTTGTCTTGATCATGGAAGTAGAGACTTCTAGTTGATATGTTGATATATTTTAAGTGTTAAGACATATTGGACTAGACCGCTGTGAGATTTATTATTCTACTAACGACTGTCAAATGAATAATAAATCTCATGACTTCTATTTACATCAACTCTTAATCTTGAGAGAATAATGAACCTGATTATGAAGTGTAGGTTGCTTTGATATATCAGGAGTGAGATCTAAAGTCATGATCAAAACCTCAGTATGTTAGCAACCACATTTAGTGTTGAAGGAACATATATTCTTAAGATGGAATTCATAATCTATTAACGGAGATATAAAATATTCCCTTGAGATAAATTTAATGGGTTTAATTATTCATAGTGTTAGGCTTAACCACTTTAGTAAGGAGTTACTAAAGTATATATTTATGAAATTGGATTTCATTATGAAGGATAACTTAAAGGATTAAACCAAGTACTCAAGGATTAAGATGTAATAATCTTCAAAGTGGTAGTCAACATTCATGACTTTGTATTACTACGAATATTTTATGAAGGAGTTGTGTGTATAATAAAGTCTTGGGATATAATTTATTAATAAGGCCTAGAGTGCAATTATATTTATATAATGGTATTAAATATAATTAATGGTAATTTTGGGCTTGTCAAGAGTTGACAGAAAAGCCCAAAACCCATTAGAGCTAGTGTCTTATTTGTTCCCTTTTGGTCCCAATCCAAGCCACATACAAAAGCCCAATTAGAATGGCCCAAAAGGCTAGCCTAATTAGATAATCAGTTACAAGGAGAGAAACATATAGAATTTTGTATGAGAATGAAATGGTTTGTATGTGAGTGTGAAACACTCTCTTATTCTCCCTTGAACACATACATATAAACTGATTGAGAGACCACACTTCTTGGGCATGAGTGGAATTGGAGTGAAAATAAAAGTGTTCCCAAATACTTCTAATCTTTCGTTTTGAATTTTACCACACCAAGGTACACTCTCTTGTTCTTAAATTCTAAAATTTACATAGAACAAGTTATCAATTGCGAATGAAGTAGATCCGTTAATTTTCCGTTGCGTATGTTTTGTATGAGATACAAACCATGTTTTTTCTAATAGGATGAAGGATAGTACCTGACTTCTGATGGTTATATGTTTCGTGGATGCTGCCTTAGACAGACTGTCAGCGCATTCATTTTCTTCCATTAGGATCTGCACGAGTTCCACCGCAAAATCTTGATTCATTCATTTCTTGACTAGGCTTAGGTACTTCTTCATCTATTCACCTTTGGCCTCGTAGTCTCCATTGACATGCCTAACAATGACTTGGGAATTACTACATATGATTATGAGGCCCCTGCTAATTTAGCCAAGTCAAGGCTCATTAGTAAGGTTTCATACTCAGCCTCGTTCGAGAATTAGAGGCATACCACACACTCAATTTGGTCCCTTTTAGAGATTGTAGGACAACTCTGATTCCTCTAGCATGCCGATTGGATGACCCGTCCGTCTGTACCATCCATGGCACTACCTCCTAGCCTTCACTCTCCTTTGGTGTGAATTAAGCGACAAATTCAGCTAAAGCCTGGGATTTAATTGCGGTCCTTGGATGGTGCTACACGTTAAGCTCACTTAGCATTATCGCCCTTAAGACCAATCGTCTAGCAGCATCTAGATTGTTCATCGTCTTCCTTAGAGGTTTGTCCGTTTGGACCACTATGGTGTGTGCTTGGAAATATGGCTAGAGTTTGCAGGCAGCTGTAATCAGAGCAAAGAACAACTTTTCCATAAGGGTATACCTCTCTTCTACACCCCTAAGTGCTTGGCTAGTGTAGTAGATGAGCAACTGCACGTGGTCCGCTTCTCTAATAAGAGCTGAGCTGACAGCCATGACAGATACAACTAGGTAGAGGGAGACCTCTTCATCGGGCTTAGATGGATTGAACAGTGGTGGGGACATAAGGTATGCCTTCAGCTCTGCAAAGGCTATCTAGCATTCGTCGTTCCACTCAAAAGACTTCTTCAACGTTTTGAAGAATGGTAAGCACTTGTTTGTTGCTCTAGAGACGAATCTATTGAGGGCTACAACCCTTCCGTTCAAACTCTGCACCTCTTGACATTCTTTTGGAGGCGCCATCTCTAGTATGGCCTGAATTTTGTCGAGGTTGGCCTTGATGCCTTGTTGGGACACTATGAAGCCAAGAAATTTTCTTAACGATACCCCAAAAACACACTTACTGGGGTTAAGCTTCATGTTGTAGAGACGGAAGGTCTCTAATGTTTCTCAAAGGTCGTCCAGGTGGTGTTCTTACTTCTTCCTTTTTACTAACATGTCATCTACATACACTTCCACATTTCACCCGTCTATTGGGTGAACATCTTGTTCACAAGTCTTTGGTAGGTCTCTCCATCATTCTTTAGCCCAAATGGCATGACTGTATAGTAAAAAAGCCCTTGGCTTGTGACGAACAAAGTCTTCTCCTAACCAGACTCATCTAACTTTATATGATTGTAGTCGAAGAAAGCATTCATGAAACTTAACAGTTGGTACCCAGCTGTCGTGTCTATGAGGAGGTCGATCTTAAGGGGGTGGGTAGCTATCCTTTAGGCACGCCCTATTTAGATTGGTGAAGTCTACGCACATCCTCTACTTGCCATTGGCCTTCTTGACCATTACCACATTGGCCAATTAGTCAAGATAGTAGACTTCCCTAATGAATCCTGCCTCGAACAGCTTATGAACCTCCTCTGCTATAGCTTTGCCTCTTTCTTAGGTGAAGATTCTCTTCTTCTGCCAAACAGGAGGGAAGGTTGGAAAGACATTGAGTTGATGGAGCATAATACTCATATCAATTCCTGGTATGTCCTCATAGCCCCAAGAAAAATGTTTAGGTTCTCTCTTAGGAAGAAGGTGAGCTCCTCGCAGACCGAGGGGCTAGCCTGTGTGCCAATACGAGTAATTTGGTACGAACTGTCGCCATTAAGGGATATGTCCTCCAAGGCTTCTGTGGGTTCTACCATCACCCATCATTCTTCAATGTTCAAAGTCTGCAAATGATCATCCATCTCCAACATGGCTACGTAGCATTCGTGAGCCACCATCTAGTCCCCGATTGCCTCCCTCATTCCATATTCCGCCGGGAACTTAACTAATAGGTGGTAAATAGAGGTGATTGCTCTCCATGCGTTAAGAATAGGCCATCCAATAATGGCATTGTAGGCCAAATAACAGTCAACAACAAAAAACGTGATGTCTTTAGTGAGCTGCTGAGGGTAGGTCTGGTAATGGACCCAATATGGAAGACTTGGGTACTGCTGAACCCTATGAGAGGTGTGTTTGACGATAGAAGCCGCTTTTTGTTGATCCTCATTTTTTGGAAGGATAGTATAGGATGTCCGCTGAGTTTCCATTGTCCACTAAGACCTGTCGGGTATTAAAGTTAGTAATTGATAGGTTGATGACTAGAGCGTCGTCATGAGGGTGGTGGAGTCATCAGGCATCTTCTTAAATGAAGCTAATACTTGGGTCGTCAACCCTTGTCAACTTGGGCAGATAGCTGGTGATCTAGACACTCTGCACCATCCATATGTATGTTTTCCTTGCTTTCCTAGAGGAACCAACCATTGTGCTTCCTCCTACAATCACCCTTATTTCTCCGAGTAGAGCTCTTAGTCGCTCTTCGGCCCGTCGGTTGGGCTCCGTATCCCTTGGTGGGTTCTCTACGACTCTTTCTCTCCCGAGGAACTGTTGTAGCTTCATTTGCTTAATGAAGGCTTCTATCTGTAGCTTTAAGTTGTAGTACTCAGCAGTGTCGTGCTCGTGGTCCTTATGGAAACAGCAATACTTGTTCCTCGGTCTCTTGTAAGGATCACCCTTTAGCTTGTCCGGTCATGCTAGTTCTAGGTCGGTCTTATCTGCATGAGGACTTAGTTGAGAAGGGCGTTCAGTGGGATGAAGTTGGCAATCCTACTAGGTGGAGGCCTCGACCTTTTTTTGTCCCTCCGGTCATTCGTCTAGGATGACTTTCTTCCTCTATCTAGTTGAAGGTCATCTTGCTTCTCCCTTTTCTTCAGCCTGCCCCCTCGGGCTATCATAGCATCCTTAGTGTACTTCGTAGCTCTGTATAACATGTTAACCATGTTCTTTGGGTTATTCTATTAGATGGAGAAAGGGAATTCCTCGGATTGAAGTCTATTGGTGAAAGTCGTGACCAAAACCTTGTTGTCAGCTTCGTCAATCAACAAAGCCTCCTTGTTAAACTAAGTCAGGTATGACCATAAACTCTCGCCTACTGTTACTTGATGTTTAGAAGGCCCGCTAAGGACCTCTTGTATCTCTGCCCACCAATGAAGTGTGTGACAAAATGTCCACTCTACTCCTTGAAAGTAGAGACAGTGTTGGGGGCTATCTTGCCTAACCATACTCTAGCTAGTCCTTTCAGCGTGATGGGGAATGCTCTGCACATGATTTCATCTGAAACCCCTTGCAGATGCATAAGGGTTTTGAATGACTCTAGATGGTCGAGTGGGTCTTTTGATTCGTCAAACACTTCTACTTGCGACATCCAGAACTTGGCTAGAAGGGGGAAAAAGGTGACCTACGCAGTGAAGGGTGAGTTAATCCAATGGACTAGTTCGTCCAAGTTGGTTGAGACTCACCCTTTCATGGTGTTCATAATCATATCCATTTTCTCTTTCATGATTTGCATGTCTTGTCAGTCCCGCCTGCTGGCGACAATGCTTTCTTCCTAATCTTCCCTTTCCTGGCGGTCTCCCATTGGGGGGTGGTTGTCATTGTGCTCATCATTGTCCTATTCATCACATTGGTTGTTAGGACGTCGTTCATTCCTTTGGTTCAATTGTTGCTCTAAATCTTGATTGCATTGGGTGAGCCGTTTAATTGCCATGGCGAGGGTTTGTACTTGTCTTTCTAAGGCATTGGGGGGGTTTTCAATATCCTGGTTGATGGTAGTCATTGAAAGTGTCTGGACCATGCAACTCTTTGTCTTACAAGTGGTAATATGACTAATCACTCGTTTTCCACAGACGACGCCAATTAATGATGCACAAAATCATCAGTGAGTTAATCGTCCATGCGCACCAATGAAGGTACCTAAAGAATAAGAAAATGAAGAACCAAAAGAGATTACTAGTGGGGGTGCAAGTCAAAGACCCTCTGAAGGTTAAGTCAGAGATAGGAAAATCTCCAATAACTCAATAGTGTGAGAGCTAGGAATTTCACGTACCTTAAGGAAGAGGAGGTTGGGTGCTTATATAGTGGTGTAGAGCTGACTAAGATCTCCTGAATGTAGGAGTTTTTCTTGTAGAGAAAATTTGGAGTTAAAGCTGTGAGATCTTAGGGCTTCTCTTTCCATATGAGGAAGATAAGAACGTGTAGTAAGGTCTTTAGGCGTGGTGTGCAAGTTATTTCCATGTTGAGTCACATGAGTGGAGAACACGTAAAGGCTTGTGGGACCTAGTATACTTAACTGTCAGCATGATCACCCACCTGTTAGTTCGATTATCCGTCCATTGGTATGCGAGTAGAGGACAAGGCATGAATCACTCATCGGGCACATACCCAAGATACCTTATGGGTCTTTGGGGAAGGTGAACCACTAACCCATTGGGACGTTGAGGATATTGAATAGGGAATTTATCCCAACGGGTTTGTGGTTGGTAAGTGCCATTGGAGGAGGCATCTATCCTAACGGGTCAAAGTGAACTGATGACTTTTATGGATGAAAATATCCCTATCAATTCCTAGACCAATGCACTTAGAGCATTCTTCAACATTTCCCAAATATTATAACAAGGCCTATTAATAATTGACTTACTATATAAATTTTTTTTTTTTTTTTTAAGGAAAATTGAAGAGAACTCAATTGCCACACATTTGGCATTTGGTAATAGAATATTCTGAACACTTTATTTTCATCTGGTATTTGTTCTAGCTTTCTTTTCTATGCCATTCATTCATTGTCTAATTGCCTCCAACAGAAAACGAGCACCTACTAACCAAAAAAGAAGAAGCAGAGAGCACCTAACTCCATGGAAAGCAAGAACTACAGTATCAAAGCAGACAAAGTTGTTCTTGACGAAGAAAATAAAGAATCCATCACAACCACCACTGACCGATGCTATTTCTCAGAATTGCCGTAGCATGTCACATTGGAAATCTTGCTCAAGCTCCCTATTGAAGCCTTAATACGATGCAGGTATGTATGCAAGTCTTGGCGTGACCTACTCTTAGATCCTAGTTTTGCCAAACCACACCATGGTATCACCCCCACTGGTGTTGTGCTTCAATCTAGCCTATTTCCCTCATGGCAATTCTGGTGGGCTTTACTTGCTTGAGCCTCAAGAAGAAGAACCCACTTCTCTAATTGCCAAGTTTAACCATTTCACCTACCTTGAATCTACTCTAGTGAATTCATGTAATGGGTTGATTTGCTCTTGTGATATTAGGATGGCTAATCCCATATACATATCAAATCCTATAACTGGTGATTATTTGACCCTGCCAAATGGTGAAACAAAGCCAGATGGTCAATTTGTATCTGGGTTTGGATTTAGCCCCAAGACTAAGCAGTATAAAGTGGTTAAATATTCAGACTTTGTAGAGATTTATACACTAGGAAGTGGTGGTTGGAGAAGAATTGAATATGTTCCACCTGCTCGCCATAGGAGTTTGTTTGGGACTTTTGTGGATGGAGCTCTTCACTGGCTTGTTAAAGTTCCTAATGGCTCAGTGCTTATTCGTTCTTTTGATCTTGAAAATGAGCAATTCCGAGCAATTCCAGTACCTTCATCTAGGGTATATTATGCCAGTTTTAAAAGGTCAAATCTTGGGATATTTGGAGACTGCCTTTCTTTGAGTTCAATTGGTATGTACGCTTCTGATTGGGATATTGAAATTTGGGTGATGAAGGAATATGGTGTTAAAGAGTCTTGGACCAAACAGCTTGTGATTAAATCCCCAAGTCCATGGGAACATTGCTGGAACCCTGAGAGTGTTCAAGTTATATGTTTTTTGAAAAATGGGGAAGTTATCTTGGATTGCGTAGGTTGTCCAGTCATTTACAATATTGCACAAGAAAGCTTCAGATTGTTGAACCCTAATGGGATATTATTGACACATGTTAAAGCAACTGCTCATGCTTCAAGCTTTGTTTCGCTTAAAGACATTGCATTGGGAGATGGCTCAAGAGTGCTTATGTTTTAGATCATGTCCCATAGTTTCAACAAGTATTTATTTATTGTGATCTCTCATGTGAATTGTTGAGTTCACTTGGAAGATGTGGAAGATTATACTATAATTTCATCTATGAACAATAGGTTCTACCGATTGATTTGTATTATTTAATGGATAAATTTTAGTTACAAAATTAGTTGTAACCTAAGGTTAAGCTACAACCTTACTTAATATTTTTTGGTTGGAGGTGAATTTTGACAAATCCACCATTAGATTATATTTTATTCTTATATCCTCTATACTTGCAAAATTTATTGAAAATTAAATATTAATAATTATATCATCAATAAATTATTTAAATTGCAAATTTTGTAGTCTAAAACTATGCATAAAATATAAAATTATAGATTATATAATAAATAATATCCAATTGGCACAAAATTTGACATGTATATTAAGAACGTAAAGAATATACAATCTAACGGTTAGATTTTCAAAATGTGTAGTAATGTTAATTTTTTGAAAAGAAGTTGTAGCCTTTGGCTACAATCAATTTTGTAGCTAAACTTTGTCATTATTTAATTTCACCATTCCTTGGGTGGAAAGACTTTAGATACAAATTCTTACATAATGGGCAACTGGGAACATACAATGAATAAAAGAATGCTTATTATCTGGCTACTTGATGGAGAAGGTTTCTCTCTAAAATAATTTTGTAAGAAACCCTTCAAACTCCTCATATATGTTTTTGTTGGATGTGAATTTTGAAAATGTAACCATTGGATTCCATATTTTTACTATATCCTTCATGCTTACAAAATTTCAATTAAATCGAAAATCAATAGTTATGTCATCAATCAAATGTTCAAATTTCAAGTTTTTGTAGTCTAAAATTATGCATAAAAAATAAGTTTATTGGTCGAATAGTAAATAACATCCAATTTAAACGAAATTTGACATATGTGTTAACAACATAAAGAATATGCAATCTAATTGTTAGATTTTCAAAATTCACACCTAATAAATAAAAAAATTTAAGGAGAGTTTGAAGAATTTCTTTCTAAATAAATTTGGAGAGAAGCCTTGTCTCTTTGTGAGATATGATGACAATTATACTTATGCATATATAAATATGAGTAATGCTATAGACACAAATTATTTTACAATATTTTTACAAACTGTTGATGTAACTTTAGTATTTTCCAAATAGTTATTGTAAGTAAAAATGTAATGTTAGTGATAAGCACATATTAGAATTAGTAAGAATTTGCCACATCAGCAATTTGTAAAAATGTTATAAAATAGTTTGTCTGAAGCATTATTCTATAAATATAGGGAGAAAAAAGAAGGGCCAAGCAAACGAAGTCCAGATTGGAAAGTGGTGCAACGTCATTCATATTCATTCATACTTTAAAATAAGCTTTAAGAAACCTCTTAAAAGGGGAGTATAAGGTCAAAACATAAAGGCATTTTTCTGTCAATTGCAAGGCCTCCTTTATGAGTGGATAATTTGTCTAAACTTCTAAAATATGGCAATTTAAGGGAAAATAAGGAGGATTGTTTTTCCATTTAGGAAGCATAGGGTCCAACAACAACTAAAGCAAATTTAGACGTTCAAATAGAATTCATCATTTCCATTCCCGAAAATATAGAAAATTATCCAATGAAATAATTAAGCAGTGATTCCTGAAAGGATAGTACACACAATAGGCAACCATTATGATTTCAAATTTCCAAATACAACCTTCTTACAAAAACTAGTACTGTATAATCAAGGAAGATCCAAACATCTACAATAAGACAATAATGTTTAGGTAACTAATGAACTCCTTGCAAGCAGCTTGCTTTTTTTTTCAATATTTATCCATCAGCTACGGTTCATATCAACACACTGCTAGTCCATCCTCTATCCCAAACACAAAGTCCACCTTCTATCCGTACAATTCGCTTTTCACACGGCAGCTCAATTAATTTACCTCAGTTTTAACTTAATGTCACATGGCACAGTAAGTACAGAAAAACACAAATCAATTTTAACCAAAAGACAGTCAAGATATGCCATGCCATCTGCCTCTCCGGTGCACAATAAACAAAATGTTAAAATGAACTCTAAAGCTAGAATATTTATAAGTAAAAGGACATAGCATAGAGTATCACCAAACTATTGTTAAAGGAGACATGTTTTTGAAGTTATCTTTGTTCTCATTTGCATAGAACCCGATGACTGAAAATGAAAATTGAAGACACTGAAGATTAAAAATTGACAAGTACATCAACATAATTTAAAGTTGGTTGGGTACAGTACAGTTTTGCCAGAAGTACAGAAATGAACTCAAGAACAGAATTACAGAAGCATGCGATACAACAGAACTTACCTAACAGATAAATAATCCAGCACTTACTATCTTTTAAAGAGATTACTTCTTAAACAGATAACTCAGTTTGGGAAATCAAAATTCCATCAGTGTCTGCATAAAGCCATTCCCCATCAGAGATCCTTGTCCCAGCAATGGTAATTGGAACATGCTTCTCTCCTATACCTTTCTTATTGGCTTTCATTGGATGGGAGGCCAGAGCCCTCACCCCAATGTCACAACCATTAATCTCATCAACATCCCTTACACAGCCATTGACAACTATCCCGGCCCATCCATTATTCTGAGCTTGTACAACAGGATTGCCCCCCAATATTGCACACCGCAAACTTCCCCCCCCATCTACAACAAGAACTCGGCCATTACCTTTCTCCTCAAGAAACTCACGAACCAAAACATTGTCTTCAAATACCTTGAGGGTAACTATTGGCCCAGAGAAGACCTGGCGACGTCCATATATTTGAAAAATTGGCTGGAGTGCCCGAAGCTCACCACTCACAATTAGCTGCGGATTTGCATCACAAACTTCAGCAGTTGTAACCAAGGCCATTGGTCCTTAACACCTTCAGGTTAGGACAAACATCATATATATTTTAGTGTTTGAAAAATACACCCAATTCAGTTTTCAAGAAAAACTGTGTAACAAAAGGATTCTGCAAACTATCCATGACGTTCTCAAATTCTTATTAAAGCTATTCAGTACTTACACTTCAATTTAGATTCAAAGAGCAAGAATACAGAGACACATACACAAGCAAATGTGTAATTTGTTTGAAATTTGAATACCAAAGAATACAATACAGCGAAACATTACACTTCCATTCAGATTTGGAAACCAAGAATGCACAGGTACACATTCACACAGAAACCTTATCCCTATCATTTCAAATAAGCAACACAAATCTTGCCCACAGTTTTGCTCTATGGCAATGTGTAATGCTGAATTAAGAGCAACCATGTGTCCACTCATTTTCTCAGAAAAACTTCTTAATGGCCACTCTTCGTTCCTGGTAGCACCCTCAACCCAAACAAATCACTACACACTGGTAAAGGCACAAGATATAGGCCTCCAATAATTCAGGCCTGTGGGCTTAGACATCACAAGAACGTAGTCAAACTTGTAGTTATGCATGGAGCCTGCTAACAATTGGGGCTAAAGACCTACTAAGCCCAATTGTTTAATTAATAGGATTTCTTTTATGTATTTTGTTATATCCTTTTCCTATTTAGTTTAGGAGTTTAGGATTTTTTTTTTTTTTTTTTTTTTTTTTTTTTTTTGTAAGTAAAGTTTTATAACTCTATCTAAGAACCCATGGATCCAGTTTTGAAAGAAACAGTTTCATTGATATTAGATTTCTTTGAATTCTTTCAATGGTCTAATACAAACTCCAACCAACCCTAGGTACTAACTCTTATAGGTTTTCTCTTGCTTGGTGTTGACTCCAAGTAAGCCTAGTTGCTGACTTGTAGGTTGCTATCTTTACTTTTCTGTCTTTTAATTTTTGGGTAGCATCATTTTGGTTTAAACTGCCATACTATCACAGTCATTGATCTCAGACTCGCATGAGAAAACTATACCAAGTGTTTTCTCACCTAACATCCACTCTCTAACTTCTAGTAAATGCATACATCTAAAAAATTATGATGCTCACTAATACATTTTGCTAAGAAAGGAATGTAATGACAGGAATATTGATATATTATTTATTAAATTGAGTTTGGCTAATTAAGTTATTTTCAAATTCATATATTTGATACTATGGACCAACAGGAGGATAACTTAGAGATGAGAAACAGAACAAAAGAACCTCTTATTAAAACAATTAGAGAGACAAAATCAAAAACAGATGTACAAATTTTATGAAAAACAAGAAAAAAGTAACAAGATTAACATGCCATGGTATCTCCTTTCATAAAGAAGACCAATGACCTAGCAGGAGTGAAGAAAGACATATCTAATCCAATCTGATCAAACACAATGAATATCATCCAAAAGATAGAAAGCCTTGAAATAAGCATGAGGGTAAGGCAGAAAACAGGAAAGGTTGAAATTCTAAGACAACACCTCAAGAATATCACCCAAAGATTCCAGCAGCAAATCACATAAAGTAGGGATAATGCTTCACTCAATTACTTTGTGTGTTTGTGTGTATGTATCTAATTTAAAAGAATCACAGAACGTATATAACAAACTTAATGTGTTTCTTCAAATAAATGATAAAGATGATTTCTAGTGTGGAACCAAGTAAGAAATTGCAAAAAATAGTGCATCAAAACTTACCTTATATTTTAATTTCTCCAGCTCCTGATTAGTTTCCAAAGTGAGGCAAATAACCAATACTTAAAAGTCTAATTAAAGCAAACACACAAAATAGACACAAATCCCTAAACGTGGGGAAAATAACTTCACACATTCATAGTTTCTTAGCTTATTATTCACCCAACCACCTCTCCACTTATGGTGATCCATTCCATTAGTTTCAAGAGAAAACTTATCTTGGCAGACATTTAAGTATGATAACTAGAATAATACATATTTCTACACAAGTAATGCTAGGTGTACTACAAACTTTACTACAAGTTTGAAACAAACTGATGTTGCCAATTGTAACCCACCAATTATGTGCTTTGTGCATCAAACACACAGTTTATACCAAAATTATAGTAACACTTGTAGCACCCCTAACATTTTCCTCTACTGTATCCCCTATAATGTAATGTTGAGATCTCCCAAGTGTCGATCCCACAGGAGACCTATGTGAGGCTCACCTTGAATCTTAAAACCTTACGCACTAGACACTTCATATCTTCATAACATAGAAAGTGTAGGAATTAAGATTGTAAGGTATATTATCATTTCATACACACATTTGGCATTAGATTTTTAAAAAAAAGAAATACTTTTCTTTTGGTTTAAGTAAGTATCAAAGAGTAGAGGATGGAGATACATGCATACCTCAAGCAGAACTGAAAAGAAATACGAGTAGTAATTAGCACTTCTTATATAATTCAAACTCATTCTCATTCTTAACAATGCTAGACTAAGTTTCCATTTAATACTATACAAATTCATAGCTTTATTTGATTTATTATAAAGTTAAAACTAAGTTGTACCTAAAAAAGGGTTTTTAAAAGTTCTATCTAACTATTATAAAGAGTCTTGTAGATCAACTGACACCTCCTTCTATTTCCAACAAAGATATTCAGGATTCAAATATCTCTACTCCCAACTATCAAATTATCAAAAAAAAAAAAAAAGGAAGAAGTAGTATCTAACTTGGCTTAGAAAACAAACTGAAGATTAAGCCACAACAAATGAAACCTAAAATCATTATTTATATGACATAAAATCATGAAATCAGTACAAATCAAAGGGTATGCAATATTCTCCCAAAAGGGAAAAAAAAAATCTTTTGTAACAGGTATACTAATTACTAAGTCATCCCATGTAATAACAAATAAGAGAATCGTATGTAAGTCAATCTTATACCATTTGGATGGTACCACTTTCCATATGGATATTAACACATTGGATTGTATATCTGTTACAAAAAGAATTACTTTCTCATATTTCGACCAAACATGCTTATTGGGGGGTTCATCATTCATTCATTCATGCCGACAACATTGGGAAATGTTAGTCCAAAAACGTAGTCCACATAAAAACATAGGCCAAAATGGCCAAATCCTACTGTTTACCGAAATATATATTAATTTACCATTGTTTTGGAAATATGTAAGAATCTACCAACTTTTTGAAACTCAAGTTTGCCATGTAACTCGAGTTCCATCAACTCGAGTTCTTTGAAAAGATAGCCTTCAAATTTGCTGAAAATTTTTTAATGGAATTCAAGTACATAGAACTCAAGTACCATAAAAAAATTTCAAAATTTTTTTATAGAACTTGAGTTCATGGAACTCGAGTACCATGGAAAACTCGAGTACCCAAAAAGTGGAGATGCCTGCATATTTTCGACACAGTAGTAGATTGATATATATATTTTGATAAACAGTGCTATGTGCCATTTTGGCCTAAAAACATTCTGACAAATCTGGAATTAATAAGTAAACAGTCAATCATCATAACCGCATAATAATAATAATAATAATAATAATAATAATAAAAGCATTCAAATCTGACTACGTTGGCACTATCCAATCCATCATCTAATAAAAGGGTCCATCTTTGTATGCTTCCAATTCTAGGATTAATAAAAGAAAGTAATCAATCAAACATCAAAACCATAATTACTATTTCTGTTTTCAAAACCCTTTTTTGATCATTTCGTGTGGACCCTACCTTGTTTAAGAATAAATGAAAGCTTAGACAGCTTTATGTTTAACTATTGACTAATGAAGAAATTAAGAAAGAATGATTTCTAATATTAGATCGGTTCGAAAGAAGAGAAAATGCGAGAGCAATGAAAATAACAATAATAAGAAGAAGAAGAAGAAGAAAAGAAAAGAAAAGTTTCAAGGCTTAAGATTTGTTTTTGGTTAAAATATTTTCTCAGTAACCAAAGAAATGAAAATTTTTCCAGATCGAGAAAAGGAAATCAAAAGAGATAATCCAACGGTCATGATTTTACCTCAGATGGAGATGCCACAAAGCTTTGAATAGGCCTAGCTCGAAATAGAGAGAGGTTTGCGAAAGTGAAGTGGGGTTTTGTGTCTCTCACTATATATATCAGTGTTTTCACTCGGAGAAGACAGAAAGAAAGACATTGGCTTTAGCTGTTAAAGCGCGTGGGGGCCGGATTTTCTTTTTCAAAAGATTAAAAAGTATAAAAGGATTTATCAACGTGTGTGCATATATTAATAATTCATTTTAAAAAAAATTTATAAAAAAATGAAAAATTAATTTACTGTTTTGATAATTTTTTTAATTTTTATAAATTTTTTTTCTAAAATAGATGACCTAAGGGTATATATTAATCGGACCCAAATAATAGCGTAAGGAATTTTTTGGAAGAGGGTTAAAAGGAACTTAAATTAAAAGCTAGAAATTACAAAGTCTAGGGTAGGCCACACCCCAAGCATCAGCCAATAATTGGTACAAAATAGGGGGAGGGAAGGGGGGGGGGGTAAGAATACAAAAGAAAACTATTCGTAATGGAGCATCCTTCTTTAGCTAAGAGGTTGGCACAGTGGCTTCCTTCGCGGTAAGTGTGGCAAACAAGCACTTCCTCGAAGGTTTGGATGAGCAAACTGCAGTTAGAGATCAAAGGATTACACAGGTGGGTTGAGAAAGAACTATCATTTTGAGTGGTAATGATATCTGTGACCACTTTGGCATCTAGTTCAACATGTAATTTTTATATATTTAGATTTTTTGCTAAGTTAAGCCCGTCTCGCAAGCCCCATAATTCAGTGGCAAGAGAGTGAGTGAAGCCAATGTTCCTAGAAAATCCCCCTATCCAATTGCCTTTGTGATCTTTGATAAGACCACCAGCACCCACCACACTTGGGTCGCTTTTTGCCAAGCCATCTGGGTTGAGTTTGTAGAAGCCGAAGGGAGGGGGCTTCCAACCTATTAAGAAGAGTTTTCGACTCAGTCCAAGTGTTCTGAGGGGGAGTGTGGAGAAAATTTCAATGGATAGGGATTGAATCCTTTTAAAGATGTTATTGGGGGGAAAAGGGGTTTTTTCCATGACAACTTTATTCCTTGCTGGCCAAATTGCCAAATGGAGATGGGAAAGATAAGGTGCCAAGGTATATTAGGGAAAAGGGACATGGTAGTCTGAGCTAGTGACATTTTTCTAATCCAGGAAAAAGGAGTGTTTGAAGAGGAAAAGAGGTGTGGGGGGGGGGGGGGGGTTGGGGGTGATTTTGGACTAGATTAGAGTGATCGCAGGACAATCACGGAGGATATGGAAGGGGGTTTCAGGGGCAGCACAGCAGATGGGGCAATTGGGGTCGTTGGTGATCTTACGATGGTGGAGAAGTGATTTTGAAGGAAGGTTGTTGTGGCAAGAGAGCCAAAGAAATGTAGTGATTCTTGGGAGGGTAGGGATTTTCCATAACCATTTCCCACTGGTGTTTGAGGTCGTGAGATTAGGATCACAAGCGAGAAGATAGGCCGAGCTTGAGTTGAATTGGCCATTCGGAGATAGGAGCCAATATGTGGAGTCAAAAGAGTAGGAAATTTTGGTTTGGGAGTTGCATGAATGATGTCAGCAATATGGTTTGGGAGATGAAAGGATAAGTTGTCAAGGTGCCAGTTGCCTGTTTGGTCCAAAAGGTCACATACTTTGAGAGAGTTATCGTGCCTATGGAGAGATCCCTGGATCATGCTGCGGATGGAGCCTCTGCCCGACCAATTGTCCTCCCAAAATTTGGTTGAGGTCCCATCACCCAAATGCCAACTTGTGCAGCTGTGCCGAGATAGCATATACGATTGGCTTTGAGGAGGCTATCCCAGGTAACCGAGGTTTTCTTGGAGGCAGAGTGGTGGGGGGGTATTTGTTGCAAAGAGTTTTGGCCCACGTCTCATTAGAGTTGTTTCGAAGAGCCCAAGCTCTTTTGGTGAGGAGGGCTATGTTTCTAGCATAGGCTTTCTTGATTCCAAGACCACCAAGGAATTTCGGGGTAGTCACAGTGACCCAATTCTTTAAGTGGAGCTTCTTGTGAGATTCGGTGTCACCCTAGAGAAAATTCCTATTAATTTGATCAATTTCCTTGCAGATCCATTGTGGCAGAAGGGTACTTTGCATGACGTAAGTGGTGATGGCAGATGTGACTGAATTAATGAAGGTGAGGCAACACGCTAGGGAAAGGGTTTTTGATTTCCAAGATGACAACTTGTTGCGAAGTTTATCAATGATGAAATTGTAGACTCTTTTGTATCCTTTATTGGTGAGGATGGGGACTCCTAGATATTTTCCAAAATCTCTACATGAGGATATACCAAGCTTATTCTCCATGCTTGCCATAATAGAGGGGGAGGTGCACGGAGAGAAGAAGATTTTTGATTCGGTAAGGTTAATCTTTTGATCTAAAAGCCTACAAAAGGTGTCCAAAACTTTTTTGATGGTCCAGTAGTTTTTTTTTTAGGCTTTGGCAAACAATATGAGGTCATCTGCAAAAAAAAGGTGGGAGAACGGAAGACTATTTCTTGCGGTTTTGATACCTTTCCAATTTCCTGAAGAGACTTCATTAAGGATGAACCAGGTAAGGTGCTCCATGCAAAGGATGAAAATGTAGGGGGAAAGCGGGTCGCCTTGGCAGATACCCCTCGTGGGGAGGAATGGGTTAAGGCGCTCCTCGTTGAGAAGGATGGAGAGATTGGAAGAGTATATGCAAGACATAATGAGTTCAGTCCAAGCAGGAGAAAAGTTGAACTGGTTGAGGGTATGCCTGATAAAGCTCCATTTGAGCTTGTCGAAAGCCTTTTTGAGATCAATCTTGATTTCTATGGAGCCTTTCTTGCTTTTGGAGGTTGTCATGGAGTGAATGATTTCTTGGGGAATAATGATGTTGTCGCTGGCTTTCCTTCTCAGGATAAAGCTAGCTTGGAAAGGGTGAATGAGGTCATCAATGTGGGGTTTTAGTCTGCTTACGAGAATTTTGTTATAGTTTTGTAAAGGGTGTTACAAAGGCCTATAGGACGAAGTTGATGGACAGTTTCAGGCTTGGAAGTCTTAGGTATAAGGCAAAGGAGGGTGGAGTTTAGATCAGAGGGGATTTTTTTGGTGGTGAAGATACCTTTGATGAAAGAGCTAATAGAGCTACCAAGAGTGTGCCAGAATCTTTTGAAGAAAATGGGGTGAAATCCATCAAGGCCAGGGGCCTTGTGGGGATTAAAGGAGCTGATTGTAGTGTGGATCTCATAAGTGGAGATATTCTGGAGGAGCGGGTCTTCCACGTTTAGGAGAGGTATGTGGATGTTAGGGAAAGAGATGGTGCTGGTAGAGTGAGTAGAGTCCGTGTTATAGAGAGATGTAAAGTAGGAAAGGATGAGGTTCTCAATGTCCACAGGAGAGTAAGTCCAATTACCCATAGAATCTTTAAGGCACCAAATTTTGTTTTGGTGTCTTCTACGGATGGTGTAGATGTGAAAGAAGCTGGTGTTTCAGTCCCCCAGTATATGCCATTTAGTTTTGGATTTGAGGGCCCAAAATCCTTCTTCGAGCTTGAGAATGTGATGGAACTTAGCAGTAAGCTCCTTTTCAAGTCTAAGGAGAAAGTGAGAGGGGTTTGAATAGAGGGCTGTTTGAGTGCCTTTGAGACGAGCAAGCATTCTATTTTTTCTGCGAAAAATATTTTTAAATGTTTCCTTGTTCCAAATCTTGACTCTGTTGGTGAAGAGCTTGAGAGTTTTAATGATATCATCGGGGTAAGCTTGCCATGCATCCAAGACTACATTATTGAAGGAGAGGTCATTGAACCACATGGTTTCGAGGAGGAAAGGACGGTTATAGGGGTTGGGAGGGGGCTGGTTAGTGTTTAGGAGGATGGGGTGGTGGTCAAAAGAGGTCTTTGGAAGATGGGTGACGATGCTATCTTCAAACAGGAGCTGCCATGAGGGAGTACAGAGTGCTCTATCAAGGCGTTTCATGATTAAAAGAGGTCTTTGGAAGATGGGTGACAATGCTATCTTCAAACAGGAGCTGCCATGAGGGAGTACAAAGTGCTCTATCAAGGCGTTTCATGATTAAATTTGAATCTCTTTTATTTGACCATATGAAATAGGGGCCATTATAGCCAAGGTCAAGGAGATTGCAGTCATTCATGAAGTCATTAAAATGAGAAATGCGGCTTCGGTTAGGAAGGGAACAGCTGAGGCTTTCATTATTGCTAGCAATGTCATTGAAGTCTCATGTAATAAGCCAAGGTAGAGAAAGAGAGGAGGCAAAGGAAGAGAGATTTTCCCAGAGTTGCAGTTGATTACTCAAGTTTGGGTTAGCATAAATGGTAGTAAATATCCATTAAAGGAGGGATTATAGGGGCATACCTGAACAAATGCATCAATAGTTTGATTTGCTACTAAAAGAATGTCGAGATTGGTGTCTTGTGAATTCTAAAGAACCCAGATATTACCACTAAACCCAAAAGCATCAGATTGGCAAACATTATTGAAACCAAGGGATGAGCTAACTTCTTCAGCTCTTGACCTTGATATATGAGTTTCCATGATAACAGCGATTGCTGGTCTGTGGCGCCACGACATGTCAAGAAAGTTCATAAGGAAGTTAGTGCTATTAGCACCTCTGTAGTTCTAGACAAGGATCTTCATTTCGGATGGGGTGAATGGGTTTGCTTGGTGGATCAAACCAATTCTAAGGTCCCACGAAGTTGGGGTAGTAAATTCTTGGGTTAGAGGATTCAGCAAGAATTGGAAGGTGTGAGGCGTCATTCTGAAGCAGGGAACCCGAGGAAGTACTTGAATGAGGAACATGTTCTCCTCTCTCCCATAGAATGGCAAGCTGATGAGGGAGCTTTCGAGTGAGAGAAGTGCTATCAAACTTTCTTAGGCTGCGGCATCGCTCCGCTCAAAAGTCATCC
Source organism: Quercus ilex subsp. ballota (assembly GCA_032727855.1). NCBI lineage: Eukaryota > Viridiplantae > Streptophyta > Magnoliopsida > Fagales > Fagaceae > Quercus > Quercus ilex. The sequence goes on from CM064908.1 coordinate 52,370,419, forward strand.
TCAGAAGAGAAGGGAGGATCTCTAGTTGGAGAGCGGGAAGGAGAGAAATGGTTGGAGAGACTATTACGAGTTCTGGTAACAATGGAATAGCTACTCGGCTGAAGGGAGAGTTCAGAAGTGGCGGGGAAGACTGGTTTTGCAAGGTTCTCCTAACTTCCACTTCGATATGGGCCCAGAATTGATTCGGACATGCTTGTATCCATTAGAGTAAATTGTTCCTTATGGGTCTCAGGCAATTTCTGCTGAGGAGAGCCCAATGATCTCTGGTCAGCGAGTTAAAGAAGTCGATCTGAGGAGTCGCATGATGGTGGAGGGGTTATGAGACATTTTTCGTGGGGCACTACTTCAAAGTCGAAATGGGTGAAGTATTTGTTGCGCTTGGTTGATGTGCCATGGGGTTTTAGCTTAAAAAGTAGACGGGGGAGTTCTTCGCGGAGAGTTGCGTCTCACTAAGGGTTTTGGGGTTGCGTTACACTTAGGTTGCAGTGTATCAGTGATCATAGGGTCATGTGTGTAAGGTTTAGAAGGGGAAAGCACAGTGTTCTCGGTGGAAAGGGTGGCGAAGACAAAGGAGAGTTTTGTTGAAATTTTTGGAATGAAGTTTAAAATCTCAGTTTGGACCGAAGTAGAGAGAGTTTTGTCTCTAGCGGTAATGGGAATCAAACAGGTCTTGGATGCTTGAACAATAATCTTTTCAGAGATTTGATCTGATGTGACAACACTAGGTTGAGGAGCGTTGATGTCAGGAGCATTGAGGGAGGAAACAGGACTAGGGTCAAAGTGTTTTAGGCCAAAAGTGATGGGTTAGGAATTGGAGGATTTTTGGGCTATAGTCCAATGCATGGGAAGAGGTTTAGGGTTGTGTGAGAGCTTAGGGTCATGTGAGTAGACAGAATTACCACATGAGTGAGCAAGGGAAAATGCATGGCGCTGTAGCGCCGGAGAAGTCCGATTGTCGGCACTAGGGTTTTTCTGTTTAGGAGGTTTTTTCCATTAGACGATCATCCATTCGCTAAATTCCTTAGAGGGAGGATCTTGAGTGGGTTGAACCGGGGGGGAGGGGTCAGGATTGATGGTCTAGGAAGGAGGGCGAATGACAGAGGGACAGAGAGGAGCCATATGCCCCACCCATCCACAATCAAAACAAATAGCTGATATACCTTCATATCAGACAGCTTGGAGGAGGTTGCCAATCATTACTTTCGAGATAAGCGGAGAATCTAAATCGATTTGAATGCACATATGGGCATATCTTCCTCAGATATTGTCAATGGTGCGAGAGTCGATTTTTAAAAGTGTTCCGAGCTGGTTGCCAATTCTGCGGAGGATGAAGTTGTCATAAAGCTCAATAGGAAGTTCAAGGAGATAAGCCCAGTCTACCGTAGTAGTAAGCTTTGCATCTGAGGGTCGAAACCCTGGGGACCATCTATGGGTTGACAGAAATTAGTGTCCAATGAACCATGGTCCTTCGCTGATAACTTTCCAGTAGTCTTCCTTGAGCTTGAAGCGGATTAGGAAGAAGTCTAAGCCAAGGTCAATGATATGGATGTCTCGAGCTAGCTTCTAGATGATTCTGTTTTTATGGTCGAAGTATTTGAAGCCCAGGGATTTACCGAAGGCTTTGACAATGAAGGAAGAGTGGTAGGGAGATCTGGTGCGTAGTTTTTCCTCTCTTGATAGCAGGACGGTAGGAAAGGAGTCATCATTGTCAAGTTCAATGTTTGAATGGGGTCTTCGTCGTCGAAGGGCAAGCTTTGGGCTGAGTGGTCTTCCCAGTCGAAGGAAGGGCACAACACTGAGTCCTTGTAGGATAGTATGGGCCTTTAAGGCGTGAAGGATTGGGAGGAAGCCTTCTGTTTTTTTGTGCTGCGAACAAGGTGATCAGCTTCTTTAGCAGAGAGGGTGACTTCTTCTGTGGACATGTTTTTACTGATTGGTGTCTGTTTATGGAAATCTTTTGCTGTATAGGTGTCAAAGACTAAAGGTAATTTGTTTACACTTGTTATCAAAGTTTTAAAGGAGTCTAACCAACATTATTTTAATCCTATGCCGTAACAAATTTTAGGCAGTAGATTGTTCAATAATATTAGAGCTACAAAATATTTTACAAAAAGTTTTATAAACTGATAATGTGGTGAATGATTATTAGTAAATGCAAAAGTGATATTAATGGTGGGTCTAAACAAAAACCAATAAAAGGTTTGCCACATCAACATTTTGTAAAAATATTGTAAAATAGTTTGTGATTGTAGCATTACTCTAAATTGTTATATATATATATATATATATATATATCATATATCATATATACTATATATAAAAACAAAAGCTTTTTCTTGCAATTAAGGACGTATTGCCACATTAGGAAAAAAGCACACTTAAAATTCTGACACGTATATATAGTAAAAGAGAAAACTCAGAAAAGTCATAGTTTTTCGTGCGTCTAAAAACTCAAACCCAAACATTACACCGGTTTTGTATTAACCGTTTACTTAACGCAGTTTCACATATAATTATCCTTCCAGTATACATTCTCATTAAGCATGAGTTTGGATAGCAGCAGATGAGCGTTTCCAGCATTTGCGTTTTGGGCTAGGTCCCACGGCACTATTCACGACCCAGCCAAAAACACAAAAACGTGCATACTAATGCATTTTTGAGTCCTACGGCACTATTCATACATTTAATAATTATTTTGCTACAATATTTTCAACAATAAGTTTTTAATTTTTATCAAATAAGCGGTATTCAAACACACCTTAAATCACTGTGTTTCCGAGTTATCAAAATATTTGATGCGAAAATTACATTATTGTGAAATTGTCAATACCAAGGGGTCAAAATACATTGCGTTAAAAGATTAAACTTAAGAATGAAAGAATGAGAAATTGAGAGATCACCGAGAGTCTATAAACTACTAATGTTTGGACTTATTTAAGGCTACCGTGAAAGAAAGAGTTCTATATGAAAGCTGCTGCTACCATCTAGCCACCATTCAATAAGGGTTTTTTTTTTTTTTTTTTTTTTTTTTTTTTTTTTTTTTTAAATTAAGGTTTTAAATTAAATTGGCTTGAGAGAGAGAGAGAGAGATGAGGAAAAGAAGGGCATGATCAAATTCTAGTAGGAGAAGATGTGAAAAAGATAGAGAACTATAGGAAAATAATTGAAAGGGTGGGTTTTCTTTAGCAACACATGACACAGGCCACACCTACGTTGTTTTGTTTCAATCAATTTTGGGTTCTTTCCTTTTTATTTACAATCCTGTTCCTTTCTCTTTTTATTAAAAAAAAAAAAAAATCTATTTTCTAATATTTGAATCTCTTGGCCTCCCTCTACCCCTCCTTCAAACCCTTTTTCCTTTCCCTCTGCCCAATAATTGATTAGATGCACTTCAGCCCCCACACGTTATGTCTTCCTCCTCCACGACTATTGCCTTGATTGTAATTTTATTTGTTTTACTTTTTTTTTTTAAAATCTTTTACGTTGTGGCTTTCTACTCTATATGCTTTTAAGTGCCTAAATTTTAGTGGGTTTGTATTTGTGGGTGTTTTTCCTTTGGTTGCCTTTAGACTTTGGAATTGAACTTTTTTTGATTTTTTGCAATAATCACTTTTTTTGCTATAATCTATTTCACTTTCTATAGTATTGTTAACATCTTTAAAATACTTTGGTTTGATATTGCAAGGACATTCTCACAACTTTGGAGATTGGTACATTTCTCGTGGCTCATCAGATATGTACTGAGTAACCTGCTTCACAGTGAGCATAAAGCATTATTGTAAATCAGTATCACAGAAAGTAGTGTCCTCTCCTCATATGTTCAATTGGTCTTCCTCCACGTGTTCACAAAAAATAAAATAATGGTATCCATGGTTGAGTTCTTAACTAACATCTCCTATCCATGTATAAGAACTGTGTTTTGAAGCATATTTGAATGCCAAATGTTTGTTGAAATGTCTGATAGAAGATCTAATAGCCTATGTGCAAATAAATATTAGCTACTGCACATTGCCAAACCATTTGGACTAACTTTATAACAATTCATTATTATTGTCTCTTTTACTTTCCACAAACTTTTATGCTTAGAGCTTTAACATGATATGTAATTTATATATGATTATTTTAAGAATTCCATTAACTTCAAACACACAACATGGTCAAAATATAAGCTATTTTGATAAAAATCTACCCAAGAGTGAGTAGATTCTATGAGAAATACCTAATTCGAGGCAACTAGCCTCCAAGAATGATAAATAAGATTTATAGAGAATAGAGAAGATTAGGAGAGAATCTGTTGCTTATTTCATTCAATGGTTCTTGCAATCGCCACTCTAGCAAACTAATATATCCAGTTTTCTTGAGTATTCAAAGCTATTCCAAGCAAAGCCATATATGTTGCATTCTAACAACCTATCTAACTAACTAACTGACAACAACTAATAGATGTTAATAGCTTCTATGGTAAATGACTAACAATTCCCTAAATCTAATGCAGCGGCTTAGGACGGTTGTATGTTAGGCAACATCAACAATAACAGCTATGGCACAAGTCAACTTCAGCAGCAACATTACAGGTGTTGCTTGATGATTCTTAACCTATTCTATATTGTTAAGTAATAAAATAGCTTACTATATTTTAATATAATGCATGACTCCTTTTTTTTTTTTTTTAAACCTATTGTTTAGTAATTGAGAAAATGAAGGAAAATAAGCTAAGATAAAATTCTAGAGTTTTAAATGTTTCTCAACTATATGTAATATAAAAAATCAAAGTAAAAGGTTTTTGGAAATAATTCTCCAGATTGGAATGACTATCACTGATATTTACATATAGTTGTACAAGTAGGATTATACAAGTAACAAGGAAAGTTTTGATGCATGGGTTAAATATGATCTGTCATGATTTATTATTGCATAATATTCTCCTTGAATTTGGCAATGATTTGATTTGATGCAATGGTTTTCTATGTTAGGGTTTTTACCAGAATGAGACTGATTTTCAGGATTTATGATGGCTAAACCAATGCTCATGGTTGGTGGCAATAATACTCAACTTAAGTTGCTGCATAACTGATGTTGGTGTTGCTGCTAGAGGCTTATGTAGATGCATAATTGCTGGTGTTGTTGTTGGAGGTGATAATAACTTAATTTTGTATATTTATATAATTATTAGAAAGCATTATCATACTTATTTTGAGTCAATTCATGAATTTTATAGTTGGTTTTAGAATAATTCTGAATAATCAATTTTGTGCTTAATTGAATTTTAATGCGTGAATTTGTCTTTTGTAGGATAATGAAATTAAATAAGTGGATTTATGCAAAGAAGAAAGCTAATGGACTTTACTTTTACAACGGCCATGATGAAGTCAAAGAAGGCCAACCCAATTAAATTCGAGTCTAATTGGAGTAAGGAATCATAGGAAATTTGCACCAAATTCAAGTCCAATTCGGATTAGGATTCCAGCCGGCGCACCAGTTAATATTTGGAGTATAACTTTCGGCTCAGATGTCCAATCGAGATGATTCAAGTTGGGCTGAAAATTTAACTTAAAGGGATAAAACTTTGTAGTTTGCCAAAAGTCCTAATTCTGAAGTTAAATGGGCCGAAAACGTCGGTTAAGTGAAGCCTAAAAACCTAAGATTTTCTCCAAACGGGAATTCAACTTTTAATAGGATCTCTTGACCTATTTAAAGGCTCTTTAGGGCAAGATTCAGGACGGAGCTGCCATAGAACTTAATTTAGGTTTTCTTAAAGATTCTTTATAGTTTTTAGAGTTTTATTTGTGTTATACCTTGCTAAAAGACTTGCTAAGGTAAGGGGTGAAACCTAACTGTTTATTGGTATGTTCTTAACAATTATTTTATGGTTTTAATGCTAATGTTATTATGTTTTTGATTGATTTACTCATCTAGAAAAGTGTTTAGTTCTTTATAATTCTCTGATTTATCGTAGACTCCAGGCATGTTAAATGCTTAGTATTCTCTGCAAACTAATTCACTAGTTTTGTTTTGCCTAAAATCAATCAATTTCATGGAACTATCTTAAACAATTAATTCTTGAGTTTTAATTGTTAAATCATCCGACTAAGATCATCGTTCGTATGAATTTTAGTTGAGTTATAAAATAAATATTGTTAAGACTACTAATAGATGTGTTGCGTGTGGATCCCTAAACCTTAGCGCCTTAATATATTGTTATTTTCTCTCAATTTAAATTAACTTTACTAAACCATCAAAATTCTCTTCAATTAAACTTTATTATTTTAGTTTTTTTCTCTTGTGGTTTTCTAATAAATTCATTTTTCCATGTGGATTCGACCTCGGACTTACCAAGTTATTACTTCGTGACATTCCTGCACTTGGGAGCATTATTTAAGTCGCAGCAAGTTTTTGGCGACGTTGCTGGGGAATAGGTGATTAGAGAAACGTTCCATTTGGAGAGGTTTTCGGCATTAAATTTCTTCACATATTCAGTAATATCTCTCCAACTCTTTTCTTTTTAAGTAGTTTAGTTTCCCTTTAGAGTTATTCTTTTATTTTTACTTTTTATTTATTTATTTTTTTTTTGTTAAAGGTATTTGTTTTGTTTTGTTTTCTTTTTCTTTTTCTTTCTTGCTTTACTATTGCATGCATTTTTGGTGTCGTGATAGTGATAATCGGTTGGTAAGAATTGAGTTTAATAATTTGTTTGGCAATATATCTGATTCTTTCACACATTCTCACACACTTGATATCATGGTGGACTTAGAGAGTAATCATGGTGATGAGAATAATTTAAATAATGAAAACTTCCATGCTCACCAACCCATTAGAACTCTTAGGGATTATTTGCAACCTACTAGGAGTAGTGCACCATCATGCATCATTTTTCCAACTAATGCAAATAATTTTAATTTTAAGCCCAGTATGATTTCATTACTTCCTAAATTTCATGGCTTAGATTCTGAAAATCCTTAAGGAATTTGAGGAGGTATGTTCTACCTTCCATGACCAATCATGTAATGGAGAGACCATTAGGTTGAAGTTGTTCCCTTTTTCTCTTAAAGACAAGGCAAAAAACTTGGCTTAATTCTTTGAGACCTAGGTCAATTGGTACTTGGCAAGAGATGTAAATTGAGTTTTTAAAGAAATTTTTTTCCAATTCATAGGACTAATGCACTTAAAAGACAAATAATGAATTTTTCGCAAAAAAATAATGAGACAATTTATCAATGTTGGGAAAGATTTAAAGATTTGCTTAATGCTTGTCCACATCATGGCTATGAAACTTGGCGTATAATTAGTTTTTTCTATGAAAGTTTAACTCCAATGATGTGCCAATTTGTAGAGATTGGAGAGTTTTTGAATAAAGATCCTGATGAGGCTTTTGATTATTTTGATCTCTTAGCTAAGAATGCCCAATCTTGGGATACCACTGATACCTCAGATAGGTTTAGAGCATCCACCAACCCCTCTGGGGGTGGTAAGTACAAACTTAGGGAAGATGATGACCTTAGTGCTAAGGTGGCTAGAATAACTAGGAAGCTTGAAGTCATGGAATTAAGGAAAGTCAATGGAGTCAATATTGTGCCTAAAATTGATGAGGTTTGTAGAATTTGTGAGACCATGGAACACCTTACCAATGAATGTCCTACAATTCCAACTTTTAAAGAGGTGTTGCATGATCAAGCAAATGCTATGAACATGGTGAAAAAATCATACCCTTCCCCCTATATAGAGACATACAATTTAGGGTGGAGGAATCACCCAAATTTTAGTTGGAGGAATGATAATGTGGTTGCACCTCCTATACATGATTCTTTGAATTTTGTTCCCTATAATCCCCCTCCAAAGAAGAGTCTTGAGGACACTTTGCAACAATTTATGCAGACTCAATCCACCATATCAAAACTCACAAGTCATAAATGACATTAGGAGCACCCTCACTAAATTGACCACATCCACGAGCACAATAGAAAATGGTAAGTTTCCATCTCAACCACAACTAAACCCCTAAGGTCAATTTTGTGTTGATGATTGTAGTTCCTTTGAAAATAAAGTGAGTCAAATTAAATCTGTAATTACTCGTCATAGTGGAAAAATCATTGAAAAAGATATTCCTAAAAGCAATACACATGATAAAGCTTCCAAAATAAAGAGTAGTGATGAAGTCCTTGAGCCTAAATCTAATGAAATTGAAAGGTGTCTTATCCTTGCTCTCTTTCCCCAAAGGTTAATTCCACCTCAAAAAGTTAATCAAAATTTTGAAATCCTTGAAGTGCTTAAGTAAGTTAAAGTGAACATTCCTCTTTTGATGCCATAAAGCAAATTCCATCATATGCTAAATTTTTGAAAGATTTGTGTACTGTTAAACATAAGCTTAATGTACATAAGAAGGCATTTTTTACTAAACAAGTTAGTGCAATCATTCAAAACAATAGACCTCCTAAGTTCAAAGATCCAGGTTGTCCCACTATTTCATGTGTGATTGGTAATTAAAAAATAGAGAAAGCTTTGTTTGATCTTAGGGCAAGTGTGAATCTTTTGCCGTATTAAGTGTATGAGCAATTAGGTCTAGGCGAGTTAAAACCCACTTCCATAATTTTACAACTTGCCAATCGATTTGTGATTGATCCAAAGGGTGTTGTTGAGGATTTTTTGGTTCAAGTGGACAAATTTTATTTTCCTGTTGACTTTACTATTTTGGACATACACAATATTTCTAATGCTAATTCTTAAATATTTATGATGTTAGGATGCCCATTTCTTGCAAGCATTGATAAATTGTAAAAGTGGAGTCTTAAAATTATCTTTTGGCAATATGTGTTGGGATTAGTGCCCTAGAATCCTATTGTACGATATTATGTATGATATTATGTATGACATTATGTATGACATGATGTATGACTTAATATTGTAATTAATAAAATTGTTTTATTATTATCTAAAATAATGGTAACATGAATATTCGAATATTATCATTTAGTCCATGAGATGCATAGTATGTGATTTATGTGATTTAGTCACAGAAGATATAAGTCACAAGTTCTTTGTAAACTCAGAATTTTAGTTCGTAGTTGGTGATGAAATTGGGCATTTCATCTGCGAAAACTATAACATATCAACTAAGATGATTTGTCTTGATCATGGAAGTAGAGACTTCTAGTTGATATGTTGATATGTTTTAAGAGTTAAGACATATTGAACTGGACCGCTGTGAGATTTATTATTTTCCTAATGACTGCCAATTGAATAATAAATCTCATGACTTATATTTGCATAAACTCTTAATCCTAAGAGAATAATGAACCTGATCATGAAGTGTAGGTTGCTTTGATATATCAGGAGTGAGATCTAAAGTCACGATCAAAACTTCAGTATGTTGGGCAGCCACATTTAGTGTTGATGGAACATATATTCTCAAGATGGAATTCATAATCTCTTAACAGAGATATAAAATATTCCTTTGAGATAAGTTTAATGGGTTCAGTTATTCAGAGAGTTAGGCCTAAGCACTTTGGTAAGAAATTACTAAAGTATATATTTATGAAATTAGATTTCATAAATATATGATGAATAACTTTAAAGGATTAAACCGGGGTACTCAAGGATTAAGATATAGTAATCTTCAAGGTGACAGTCTATATTTATGACTTTGAATTACTACGAATATTTTATGAAAGGGTTGCATGTATAATAAAGTCTTAGGATATAATTTATTAATAAGGCCTAGAGTGCAATTATATTTATATAGTGGTATTAAATATAATTAATGGTAACTTTAGACTTGTCAAGAGTTGACAGAAAAGCCCAAGGCCCATTGGAACTAGTGTCTTATTGGTCTCTTTTGGTCCCACTCCAAGCCACACACTAAAGCCCAATTGGAAATGCTCAAAAGGCCAGCCCAATTAGATAATCAGTTATATATAAAGGGAGAGACATACAAAAAAATTTTCATTAGAGAAAGAAAAAAAAGAAAAGAGAGACATCATTGTGAAATGGTGTATATGTGTGAGTGAAACCACTCAATTATTCTCCCTTAGAAACTGATTGAGAGACCACACTTCTTAGGCGTAAAGTGGAATTGGAATGAAGATTAAAAGTGTTCCCAAGTACTTATAATTTTTTTTTTGAATTTCACCGCACCAAGGTACGCTATCTTGTTCTTAAATTCTGAAATTTACATAGTGCATGTTATCAATCATGAATGAAATAGATCCGTTATTTTTCCGCTGCGTACATGTATATTACCAACAATTGGTATCAGAGCCAGGTTTTCATATCATGATTGTATAGCATGTGATTGGATTTTAGAATAAAAGAAAAACGGGTTTTTTTTTTTTTTTTTTTTTTGAGAAGCTAAAGAAAAACGGTTTCTTGATGTTCAACATTGTTTCAAGTATAGTTATTGAGATAACTGTTCATGATGATGTTGTTATATAACCGTCAAGATAGAAGTTTAAAACTTAATGGTTTGGACAAAGGCACTGTTACGGGATAACACTTTCATGGCCTTATGTCACTTCCAAGGCAATAACTGTCATGTGCGTGAACCAAGTAATTGCACTGCTTGGATTTCTTTTTTGCACCGCTTGGCTATTCAAGCATTCAATTTCTTTGCATGTGTTAGTTATCTTTAGGGAAGTGATATTAGGATTCAAAGGCTAACTTCCTGGATTGGCTTGGAGTGCAAATCCTTGATGGCATGCAAATTGTTTATAAAGGATTCTAACAATCCGTATATTATATATAACGTAATAATCATATATTACATGTAATAATCGATATATTATATTATATATAATGTAATATGGGTTTATATTACGTTATATATATATATATATATATTAATGCTAGGATTAAAGTATTCATTTAATGAAATTTATTCCTAATAAGATTGGGATTATGTTTTCAAGGGTTTCTAGTATTAATATGGTTCTTAATCATAAAAACCTTTAATTTAAAACATCTAGTGGGAGAGAGATACAAGAGTTGGATCTCATGGCCTCCATTATCGGTTCATAGTAGTGTGGGTAAGCACCTCGTCTTGGCGTATATGCCTTGCAATCCCAAAGGAGGGTGTTTATTTCAAGTACTACAAGATTGAACTAACCTGTTTAAAGTAGTATGGATAAGCACCTCGTCTTGGCGAATATGCCTCGCGATCCCAAAGGAGGGTGTTTTGAGGGTGTTTTGTTCCATGGTACTACAAGTTTAAACATTATAAGGGAGATGAAATGTGGTTACACATGATTCTAGATAATGGTGTACACTAGACTAAGTGTAATGTTAACCTCTCCCAAAGGAGCTAATACGGCATATTATTAGTGTATGATAAGAGTTATCATGATAACACTAATAATGAGAATAGTTCTCAATCAATTAATGTGTTTATAATAAACTTGCTATCAAGGAATTATAGACATGAATTGGTTTGTCGTTGCATATATTATTTTATGGTTTTATAAGATTTCATATTATATGTTTATATGCTAAATTGATAATGTCTAGTTTACTTATTATATTCATGTTTGTTATTTTCAGATTTAAAATCATGGCATCATTTAGCCCACTTGTTGCTATTCTTAATCAAAACAAACTGACTAGATCCAACTATGTTGATTGGAAAAGAAATTTGGACATTGTTCTTACTGCTGAAGAGCACAAATATATGCTTACTCAACCATGTCCTAGCTTTCCATCATTAGATGCTCCTCTTGAGGAAAAACAGCGATATGATCGTTGGCAGAAATCTAAGGAGATGGCTAAATGCTATATCCTAGCATCTATCTCAAATGTTCTACAACATCAAATGCAGGATGTAGAACTAGCTTCGGACATAATGCTAAGTCTGAAGGAGATGTTTGGTGAGCAAAGCCGTTCTGCAAGGCAGGAAACTATGAGGCAGATTTATAATACTAAAATGGATGAAGGTACTTCAGTGAAGGAGCATTGTCTTAGGATGATCACTAATTTGAATACATTGGAAGTTTTAGGTGCTGATATTGATGGAGAATCCCAAGTGGATATGATACTCCAGTCACTGCCAGAATCATTCAAGGAATTCAGACTTAGCCATAATATGAACAAAAAGATTTATACATTGTCTGAATTGATGAATGAGTTGGTAGCGACAGAAGGCATCCTTGGTTCTTCTAGTGTTGATACTAATATGGCTGAAACTTCTACTTCTCAACCTAAGTCGAAAGGCAAGGGTAAGAAGAAGAAGAAGAAGAAGGACTTCTCCAAGAAAAATGGTAAACAAGTTGCCTTAGGAGTTGCCAACAAAGGAAAGAAAACCAAAGGAAAATGTTTCCATTGTAGTGAGAAAAGACATTAGAAGAGGAATTGACCAATGTTGAAGGCTGCCAAGAATAAAGGTATGAAAAGTACATTCCTTCTTGAAACATGTTTGGTACAGAATTCCACATATTCTTGGTATGTGGATTCAGGTTGTACTAATCATATCTGCAAATCCTTGCAGGGGTTTCAGGAGACCAGAAAGCTGAATGAAGGGGAAATGTTTCTTACCTTGGCTGATGGGAGTAGGATTCCAGTTGTAACTATTAGAGTGTTTAATTTATGTTTTGAATCTAGATTTTTAATATTGGAAGACTGTTTGTACGTACCTAATGTTCGTAGGAATTTAATTTCTGCAACTTATTTAGGTAAACATGGATATTATGTTATCCTAAAAGACAATGTTGTAATAAAGAAGGATAAAATGTTTATCTGTTCTGGCAATATTGTGGATGGTCTTTATATTTTAACTCCTGATAAGCATAAATTATATAATTCTGAATTAGATCATAACTCTTGTGTAAAATCATTAAAGAGAAAGTTTCCTTCTACTAATGAAGCATATCTTTGGCACTTGCGTTTGGGTCATATTAATCCAAACAGAATTCAAAGACTGATCAAAGATGAACTCTTAGAGCCATTGGACTTTGATGAATTTCTAGTTTGTGAATCTTGTTTGGAAGGCAAAATGACCAAACGACCTTTTAATGCAAAATGTAGAAGAGCCCAAGAGTTACTTGAATTAGTTCATACAGATGTATGTGGTCCTATGTCAACCCAAGCAAAAGGATGTTATGAGTACTTCATCACTTTTACCGATGATTACTCAAGATATGGTTATGTGTACCTAATGAGACAGAAGTCCGAAGCCTTTGAAAAGTTCAAAGAGTTTAGGGCTAAAGTTGAGAATCAATTAGGTAAATGCATAAAGGCTATTCAATCTAATCGTGGTGGCGAATACCTTCTTGGGGATTTCAAGGATTACTTAACTCAAAATGGGATTGTATCCCAATTGGCTGCACCTGAAACTCCCCAACAGAATGGTGTAGCAGAAAAAAGGAATAAGACTCTTTTGGAAATGGTTAGGTTCATAATGAGTTACTCAACTTTACCAGTTTCTTTTTGGGGATATGCACTAAAAACTACTATGCATATTTTGAATTTAGTTCCATCTAAATCTGTTCCCAACATACCTAAGGAATTATGGAGTGGGCGTAAGCCTAGTATGAAATATCTCCACATTTGGGGATGTCCAGCACATGTGTTGAAAAGGAAGTTTGATAAGTTGGAAGCTAAAACCGAAGTATGCATGTTTTTAGGGTATTCAAAGGAAACAAAGGGTTATTTATTCTCTAATCATAAAGATAACAAAGTGTTTGTTAGCACACATGCCAAATTTTTGGAGGATGATTATGTGAATAATTTTAATCCTAGAAATAAAGTTGTTTTGGCTGAAATGAATGAACCTGTAAATGAGCAACTAATAGATGAAACTAGGGATGATGTGGCTGTATTAGATACACCACAAGATATTACTTATGAGATGACTAGTACACAGGTGCCTCGTCGTTGTAGGAGAATTGTTCGGCCTCCTATAAGATTTATAGGTTTAGGAGAAACTTATGAAGCTATCTCAGAAGAGGCTGAATCGGATCCCTACACTTATGAAGAGGCAATAAATGATATAGATGCACATCATTGGGTCAAAGCTATGAAATCTGAATTAGATTCTATGTATTCCAATCAAGTTTGGGATCTTGTAAAGGCACCTAACGGCATTAAACTTGTTGGTTGCAAATGAGTTTACAAGAGAAAGAGTGGAATAGATGGAAAGGTTGAAACGTTTAAAGCAAAACTAGTGGCGAAAAGGTATACATAAAAAGAAGGTATTGACTATGATGAAACTTTTTTGCCAGTAGCCATGCTTAAATCTATCAGAATTCTTTTAGCCATTGTTGCTCATTATGATTATGAGATTTGGCAAATGGATGTCAAGACTGCTTTTCTCAATGGCAATCTTGAAGAAGAAATCTATATGATGCAACAGTAAGGTTTCATAACAAAGAACCAAGAGCATATGGTATGCTAGTTGAAAAGGTCCATTTACGGACTTAAGTAAGCATCTAGGTCATGTAACATCAGATTTGATCAAGCAATCAAATCATTTGGTTTTGAACAAAATCTTGATGAACCATGTGTGTATAAAAGACATCGAGATAAAGTAGTAATGTTCCTAGTGCTTTATGTTGATGACATTCTACTCATTGGAAATGATGTAGGGGTAATATCATCAGTAAAAGTTTGGTTGTCAAGCCAATTTGATATGAAGGACTTAGGTGAAGCTAACTTTATTCTAGGGATCAAGCTTTGGCGAGATCGCAAGAATAAGATGTTAGGTTTATCACAAACTGGATATATAGATAAGGTTCTAGAACGATTTAGCATGCAAAACTCCAAGAAGAGATTACTTCATTTCAGACATGGAGTTCCTCTGTCTGATGACCAAAGGCCTAAGACTCAAGAGAAAGAAAATATGATGAGACAAGTTCCTTATGCTTCTGCAGTAGGAAGTCTCATGTATGCCATGCTTTGTACTAGACCAGATATTTGTTATTCAGTTGGCATGGTCAGCCGTTATCAATCAAATCTAGGACCAAAACATTGGCAAGTTGTAAAGCATATTCTCAAGTATCTTCGGAGAACGAGAGATTATATGCTTGTTTACCGGTGTGAGGATTTGATTCCCATTGGCTATACAGATTCAGACTTTCAATCGGATCTAGATTTCAGAAAGTCCACATCAGGATGTGTTTTCACCTTGGGAGGTGGAGCCATAACATGGAGGAGTGTCAAGCAATCTTGTATTGCGGACTCCACCATGGAAGCAGAATATGTTGCTGCTTGTGAAGCAGCAAAAGAGGTTGTATGGCTCAAGAAATTCCTTTCTGACCTTAGTGTAATGAGAATGGAACAAGTTCCCATCACATTGTTTTGTGACAATAGTGGTGCAGTTGCACAATCAAAAGATCCAAGGAATCACAAGAAAGGAAAGCACATTGAGAGAAAATATCACATCATTCGAGACATCATTGCTCGTGGAGATGTAGTGATTTCAAAGATTGAAAGTGCAAATAATCTAGCAGATCCCTTTACCAAAGCCTTGCCTCAAAGGACTTTTGAGTCGCATTTAGAGGGAATGGGAGTTAGATTAGTGCACAATAGTCTTTAGGGCAAGTGGGAGATTGTTGGGATTAGTACCCTAGAATCCTATTGTATGATGTTATGTATGATATTATGTATGACATGATGTATGACTTAATATTGTAATTAATAAAGTTATTTTATTATTATCTAAAATAATAGTAACATGAATATTCGGACATTACCATTTAATCCATGAGATGTATAGTATGTGATTTCTGTGATTTAGTCACAGAAGATATAAGTCACAAGTTCTTTGTAAACTCAGAATTTTAGTTCGTAGTTGGTGATAAAATTGGGCATTTCATCTGCGAAGACTATAACACATTAACTAAGATGATTTGTCTTGATCATGGAAGTGGAGACTTCTAGTTGATATGTTGATATGTTTTAAGAGTTAAGACATATTGAACTGGACTGCTGTGTGATTTATTATTCTCCTAATGACTATCAATTGAATAATAAATCTCACGACTTATATTTGCATGAACTCTTAATCCTAAGAGAATAATGGACCTGATCATGAAGTGTAGGTTGCTTTGATATATCAGGAATGAGATCTAAAGTCACGATCAAAACCTCAATATGTTGGGCAGTCACATTTAGTGTTGATGGAACATATATTCTCAACATGGAATTCATAATCTCTTAACGGAGATATAAAATATTCCCTTTAGATAAGTTTAATGGGTTCAGTTATTCAGAGAGTTAGGCCTAACCACTTTGGTAAGAAATTACTAAAGTATATATTTATGAAATTAGATTTCATAAATATATGATGAATAACTTTAAAGGATTAAACCGGATACTCAAGGATTAAGATGTAGTAATCTTCAAAGTGACAGTCTATATTTATGACTTTGAATTACTACGAATATTTTATGAAGGGGTTGCATGTATAATAAAGTCTTGGGATATAATTTATTAATAAGGCCTAGAGTGCAATTATATTTATATAGTAGTATTAAATATAATTAATGGTAACTTTGAACTTGTCAAGAGTTGACAGAAAAGCCCAAAGTCCATTGGAGCTAGTGTCTTATTGGTCCCTTTTGGTCCCACTCCAAGCTACACACTAAAGCCCAATTGGAAATGCCCAAAAGGTCAGTCCAATTAGATAATCAGTTATATATAAAGGGAGAGACATACAAAAAAATTTTCATTAGAGAAAGAAAAAAAAGAAAAGAGAGATATCATTGTGAAATGGTGTGAATGTGAGAGTGAAACCACTCGATTATTCTCCCTTAGAAACTAATTGAAAGACCACACTTCTTGGGCATAAAGTGGAATTGGAGTGAAGATTAAAAGTGTTCCCAAGTACTTATAATCTTTTGTTTTGAATTTCACCGCACCAAGGTACGCTATCTTGTTCTTAAATTCTGAAATTTACATAGTGCATGTTATCAATCATTAATGAAATAGATTCGTTATTTTTCCGCTGCGTACATTTATATTACCAACAATATGACCATTGAGCTTAATATTTTTAATACTTGTAAGCAAACTAGGGATGAAGAGGATGTGCATGAAGTTAACTTGATTGAAACAATTTGTCAAGACCAAACATTAGAAACTTGTTTAGTCAATCATGTGATTTTAACTTTGATGAGAATTCTGAAAATTGCATACATTCATTGTCTCTTGGAATCTGCACAGGAATTGGAAGCGAGAAATTGAAAATTGAAATATGAGGAGTTGTCACCTTGTGAGATAAAGTTGTTGCCATCTAGTGAGCAAGTACCTAAATGGGAGTTGAAGCCCTGGCCAAATGATCTCAAGTATGCTTTTCTAGGAACCAATGAGACTTTTCCTATGGTAATATCTTCTAAACTTGACTCCTTGCAGGAATGTAAGTTATTAAATGTTTTGAGTAAACATAAGGATGTCATAGGAAGGAACATGGATAACATAAAAGGCCTTAGTCCATTGGTTTGTACTCATAGGATTTATTTAAAGGACAATGACAAACCATCTAGGGAGACTAAACAAATTTTGAAAAAGACGGTTAACCCCAATCGTAAAGATTGGTCTTTGAGGTTGAATGATGCACTTTGGGTGTATCGCACTACCTATAAAAATATTCTTGGAATGTCTCCCTATAGACTTGTTTATGGTAAAGCTTGTCACTTGCCTGTGGAATTGGAACATAAATCATATTGGGCAATAAAGATGTTTAGCTTTAACTTAGACAAGGCTTGTTCATTGAGAAAATTGCAATTGAATGAGTTGGAAGAAATTTGGCATGATGCATATGAGAATTCTAGGATTTCTAAAGAAAGAATGAAGGTTTTTCATGACAAACAAATTTTAAGGAAATCTTTTGAACCATCTTAAAAAGTTCTTTTGTATAATTCTAGGTTACATTTGTTCCCCGGAAAATTGAGATCTAGATGGACTGGACCTTTCATTGTTAAAAATGTTTTCCTCCGTGGTGCCATAGAAATTGAAAATCCTAAAAATGGTAACATATTTAAGGTGAATGGTTAACGTCTTAAGCCATTTCTTGAGAATTTTTCACAAGAGGAGGAATCCATTAATTTGGAGGATCCCATTTATCAAGACTTGCCAAGCAATTTGCATTAGTGTTTGTGTCGTATTGTAGATTTTTTTTTCTTTTTATTATTTTTGTTATTTTGTTTTCTAACTATTTTTGCAGGTGTTAAAATTTTTTTTGTTCATTTATGTTCATCTCTTCACGGTACTCTTTGTAGTCTCTACTCTTTATTGTTTTTCCTTGTTATCATTGAGGACAATGTAAGTTTTAGGTTAGGGGGAGGAACTTAAGATGATTTGCATTTGGTTTTATTTTATATTAAATTTTTTTTGGGGTTGTTTTTAGTGATTTTTGTTTTTGTTTTTAGTCCAATTTTCAAAAAAAAAAAAAAAAAAAGAAGAAGTGTTGCTTTAGCAAGAGTTTTAAGTCAAACTTCTATCTAAAGAATTCCACTGTTTTTCATGCTCAACTATTATGCACATGCACTTTGGCCACATGAAAATGTTTCTTGGTTGAAAGATAGAGATGACTTTGAAAATCTTGAAAATAAAATGTAGAGACTATAGCCCAAGTGAGTTCTTAAGCCATTCATTTTTTTAGAGAGTTATTTCTTTTGATCTCATTTTTCATTTGGAAGCACATAGCTTTGTTGTTGCTTAGTCTCATTATTCTTTGATTTGGTCGAATGCTAAGAAGTCATTAATTTTATGCCACACTTGAATATGTTAAAGTCATGGATTTTGTAGAACTATCCCAACCCTTAAGAGACAATTTTAGGCCATCTTTGTTAATTTTGATCCTTTATTATTTTCTTTCTTGATACATTATCACTAGTCACCCATTTGAACCTATTATTTTAGCCATTCTTTCTCAAACCCTTTCCTAAAGTGTTCCAAGAATGAATGCAATCAAATTGTCTTGTTACGGTAAATTCGGGGTGAAATAGTAGGAAGAAAAGGAGGACTCACTCAAAAAAAAAAAAAAAAAAAAGTCATAAACAGAAAAGGAAAAATGTTGGAAAAAAAAAAAAAAAAGGAATGTGAAAGAGGAAGAAATAGAGAATGAATTTGTTGATGAAATTTTGAAGAAAAAAAGAAAGAAAGTGACAGTGCAATATTCAAGAAACTTGAGAGGATAAATCAATTGTCACATACTCAAAAGAAGTTATCTCTCTAATTTTTCTTGGGAACACTTTTTATTTTTACCTATACCCTTTATTCTAAATTCCTCCTCTTTACCCTACATTACGCCCCAATGAAAGTCCTATTTGATCTTAAGGAATGTATAGTTTGGATCTTGACATGACTAATCAATGTGTGTGGTGTAATATTCCTAGTGTTTGGCATCCTTTCGTGAGACTATAAATGTCCTTTATTTTGCTTCACCGTTCTTTATCTTATTTATGTGAGATATTAGTCTTTGTTCTACATTATTATGCTCACATATGTTTGAGAGTGTTACACCATTTTTAGAGTGATTTAATTTGTTGAGTGTTAACAATTGTGAGATTTGAGTTGAAGCATAACTTTGGATAGAAATTCAAGCCATACTTTATCTTAAGACTAAGGTTGTGTTTGTGTTGGCTAAACTATTCACACACTAAGTATTGATGGCATGTGGAATATCTTTGGTGGTTGTTAGTGTTTTGATCTTTGATTAACTATTTCTACTAAAGTAATAATTTTTTGTTATTTTCTGTCTTTGTCGCTAGTCGCTTAAATTGCTAGGGACTAGCAATGAGCTGGTTGGTGAGTGTGATAATAGCTTAATTTTACATATTTATATCATTATTAAAAAGAATTATCATACTTATTTTAAGTTAATTCATGCATTTTATAGTTAGTTTTGGAATAGCACTGAATAATCAATTTTGTGCTTAATTGAATTTTAATGCGTGAATTTGTCTTTTGTAGGATAATGAAATTAAAAGAGTGGATTTGTGCAAAAAAGAAAGCTAATGGACTTTACTTTTACAAGGGCCATGATGAAGTCAAAGAAGGCCAACCCAATTAAATTCGAGTCCAATTAGAGTAAGGAATCAAAGGAAATTTGCACCAAATCCAAGTCCAATTCGGATTAGGATTCTAGCCTACGCATCAATTAGTATTTGGAGCATAAATTTCAGCTCAGATGTATAATCGAAATGATTCAAGTTGGGCTGGAAAGTTAACTTAAAGGGATACAACTTTTTAGTTTACTCAAAGTCTGAATTCTGAAGTTAAATGGGCTGAAAACGTCGATTAAGTGAAGCCTAAAAACCTGGGATTTTCTCCAAATGAGAATTCAACTTGTAATAGGACCTTGACCTATTTAAAGGCTCTTTAAGGCAAAATTAAGAAGGAAGCTGCTGTAGAACGTAATTGAGGTTTTCTTAAAGTTTCTTAACAATTTTTAGAGTTTTGTTTGTGTTATGGCTTGCTAGAAGCTTTGCTAAGGCAAGGGGTGAAACACAACCATTTATTGGTATGTTCTTAACAATTATTTTATGATTTTAATGCTAATGTTATTATGTTTTTGATTGATTTACTCATCTAGAAAAGTGTTTAGTTCTGTATAATTCTTTGATTTATCGTAGACTCTGGGCATGTTGAATGCTTAGTATTCCCTATGAACTAATTCACTAGTTTTGTTTTGCCTAAAATCAATCAATTTCATGAAACTACATTAGACAATTAATTCTTGAGTTTTTATTGTTAAATCATCTAACTAAGATAATCCTTCGTATGAATTTTAGTTGAGTCATAAAATAAATATTGTTAAGACTAGCAATAGATGTTTTTTTTATGTGGATCCCTAAACCTTAGCACCTTAATATATTGTTATTTTCTTTCAGTTTAAATTAACTTTACTAAACCATCTCTTCAATTAAACTTTATTATTTTAGTTTTTTTTTTTTTTTTTTGAGAGAGTTTCAAGCTATGGCATCTGCTCCTAATGATAGCTCTTTATCACCAAACCAAGATACCAATCAGTTTTTGGTGTAGGCGAGAATTGAACTCCAGATCTCTTATACAACCATCAGAGATTTTACCAGTTGAGCTAATTGGAACCCACAGTTTTATTCTCTTGTGGTTTGCTAATCAATTCCCTTTTCCCTGTGGATTCGACCTCGGACTTACCGAGTTATTACTTCGTGACAATCCTGCACTTGGGAGCATTATTTAAGTCGCAGCAGGAGGCGTGATGGATGCTTTGATTGATTTGGTATGTCATTATATAAACCCATAAATTTATATTGATAGTATTTATTTCTCATTCAGGAGTGGGATCAAGAAAATAGCTTAATTTTTTTTTTTTTTTACTTTAAGGATTTAACAATCAATTGGTGCATTATTTACAAATTTCATCTAGTATGAGAACCTTGAAGCCAAATACATCTTGGGCTAGGAAATATGATTGAAGAATGTTGTTTGGATTTGTTGATGGTTAGATGACCCTTCAGAACTAAGAGACTAAATATGATTGAAGAATGTGATCATCTAAATATGCACCATGTAACAAAAAATATGATTTGATTTATAAACCTGCATTTCTATAAGTGGTTTGGTAGACATACTTTGAATAACACCAAATGGTTCACATCAATATTTGGTTTGTTTTCATGATTTCAACTCAGCCTAAAATATGCTTATGATATTTATATATATATATATATATATTTGTTTACAATAACAATAAGTATGTGCTTTAAGCATGAATGATTTTCTGGGGCATGTCATGTTTGTGGTGAATATATTTTTAAAGCCATATCAAATGTTGTATATACAGATGGATTTTTGAAGTGTAGCTATTGGAAATGGTTGCTAACCTTTTAGTTCTTTTAATAGTGATGATCTTTGTGTTTGGTTTGATTGAATAGGGATGGCCAAAGAAATTTTTGCAATTTCTTTTCCAAAATGTTTTGAAACATAGTGATGCAGGTAATTTTGGAATAATTACTAGCAAAAATGTTGTCTTTGTTATGGAATAGTTTTGTTAATACAAAATTCTTTTCTTTTATTTCTTATAAAATGTTCATGAATATTCTTTTAGTGGATTTATAAAGACCAATGTACTTAAGTGACTTCATAAGTCATCTAGTCAAGATGTCAATTGTGGTAAATATCTATTCATCGTCTTTTTTTTTTTCTTTTTCTTTTTTTTAATATTTTAATTTTGGCATTATTATTTGGTATGTTTTTTCAATTGGTGGCATTGATGTCAAGCTTAAGATGATGTCAAGCTTATGATGATGAGCGGGTGGTAAATACAACAAATTCAAGCCTAAATCTTGACATCTTAGATAGTTTTCTTTTAGCCTTTTCTTTAGTTAGCTTTACATACAAATTAGATTTTTGCTGTTATTTTTGTTGTTATTTTTTCTTTGAACTAATGAGCATATTTTTATGTCGTTTTTATTTAAATATTTTGAATGCGAAGATCTTGGACATAGCAAATTGTAATTGAGCTGAACGATCTTATACACCTATCTCCATTCAATTTAGGAGATACTATTGGACCAATTTATTCCTTTATTTTGTATTGTATTTAGTAGAATTTCATGGACAATGATTGTGAATTGATATTGTATATGTGGTATCTAATAGTGATTTTTTAAATTATATAAGTAATAGCATTGTAATGAGAAACTTGGTATAACCAATATCATGAAAATTGCAAGGAAAAGCCATTTTAGTACCTCTAAATGTCTTGGGCAAACTAAAATTCTATATGTTTAATAACTCAAGTTAATATCAATAGTACCACTACAATTCATTATTCCCGTGTGTAAGCACGGATTATATACTATATATATAAAAGCAAAGATCTCATGCGGGAGTGCATGAGATTCTGCCAAGTGGCACATTAATACTCATGATCACATGGTGCCCGTCAAGCAAAAATTGAGAAGAATGAGGACCGAGTGACTCTTAAAAATCAAAGAGGAAGTCACTAAGCAATCAAAGGTAGGGTTCATCAAACCTGTGCACCAAGCCAAATGGATAGCCAATGTTGTGCCCGTACCTAAGAAGGATGAGAAGGTGAGGATGTGTGTGGATTTCAGGGACTTGAACAAGGCATGCCCTAAGGACGACTTTCCTCTCTCTCACATTGATTTCTTAGTGGATAACACGACAAGAAGTGCTTTGATGTCTTTCATTGATGGCTTTTTGGGATACAACCAAATCAAGATGGCTCCCAAAGATATGACCAAAACCACTTTCACTAACGAATGGGGAATCTATTGTTACACGGTGATGTCGTTTGGCCTCAAGAATGCTAGGGCAACCTACCAAAGGATGGCTATGACCTTACTACATGATATGATGCATAATGAGGTAGAGGTGTATGTTGATAATATGATAGTGAAATCCAATGATGGAGGTAGCCACACCATAAACTTGAGGAAGTTCTTTGAGAGGATTAAAGAATATAGGTAGAGGTTGAATGCACAAAAGTGCACTTTCGGCGTAACCGCTGGAAAATTGCTAGGCTTCCTAGTGAGTGATAGAGGGATAGAAGTTGACCCATCCAAGATTAAAGCCATATTAGAGATGCCTCCTCCTAAAAGTGAGAAAGAAATAAAGGGTTTCTTGGGTCGGTTGCAATACATTAGTCGATTTATTGCCAAGCTTGCCTCCACTTGTGAGCCCATCTTCAAACTCTTAAGGAAGAATGAACCACATACATGGAATAATGAGTGCCAAGAAGCCTTTGAACTTATCAAGAAATATCTCCTCCACCCACCTATCCTAATGCCTCCACAACATGGAAAACCATTACTCCTAGACCTCTCCATTATAGGGGATGCGGTTGGAAGTATGTTTGCACAGGAAGACGATGACAAGGATGAGAGGGCCATATATTATTTGAGTAAGAGGTTCCATGATTACGAGACTAGGTACACTCCTATAGAAAAGTCATGCCTTGCACTTCTTTGGGTTGTACAGAAATTGAGACATATCATCTTACCTTTCCAAATATGGGTGGTAGCAAGAATAGACCCATTGAAGTATCTCTTTGAGAAACCTGCTTTGAGTGGAAGATTGTCAAGATGGTTGATCTTGTTAATAGAATTTAGTTTGAAGTATGTGGCTAGGAAAACTATCAAAGGAAGCATCGTGTCAGATTTCTGTGCCGAGAATACTATAAAGGGGGAATATGGTAAAGAAGACTTTCTAGATGAGGACATTTTGGGTGTTGAGTTAGGAGCATGGAAGATGTACTTTGACAGAGCTGTAAACCAATATTGGAATGGGATTGGAATACTCTTGATCAGTTTTGAGGGATCTCACATACCTTTGGTAATCAAACTGAACTTTGAAGCAATTAATAACATGGCCGAATATGAGGCTTGTATTGCCGAAATGGAAGCTCTTCGAGAATTGGGGGTAAAGGCGCTTGAAGTCTTTGAAGATTCAACTTTGGTTATAACCCAAGCGCAAAAATTGTGAAAAGTGAAGGAGGAACATTTGAAGCTGATACTTGGAGGACTTGACCAAGACCTTTGACAGAATTGAATAGACAATCATTCTGAAAGTTTAAAATCAATTTGCGGATGCCTTAGCTACCTTGGCCTCCATGGTTGAAATACCCGAGGGAGTATGGACACGACCCTTGGAGATTGAGCAAAGTTATGAAGAAGTACACAAAAGGAAGACTGAAACTTCGGTAATGACCATAGATGAAGAGGAAGTTCTGTGGTATTATGACATCATGAAGTTCTTGGAATTAGGGGCATATTCAAATGGTGCCAACAAGAGAGAGCACCGTTCCATTAGGATGATGGCAACACAATACATCCTATGTGGAGGACAACTTCATAGAAGATCGCATGATGGAATACACCTTCGTTGTTTGAAGAGAGAAGAAGTCGAGAGGGTAATGGAAGAAGTTCATCAAGGGGTTTGTGGTCCTCATATGAATGGAAGAATGTGAGCAAAAAGGATCCTAAGAATAAGGTACTACTGGAATACAATGGAGACTAATTGTGTGGACTATGTGAAGAGTTTCCATGATTGTCAGACATGTTAGGTTCTAAAGACTTAGGATTTGATGTATTTAGAACTTTAATGTGTAATGTTGGCAAACCATGATCAAAACAATATGTTTAGTCTTGTTTAGGCTTGCTCAAAGTTGTGTAATTCATGTAAAGTTGGAATCGAAAGGCTGCAGATGTATTAGTACATTTCGGCTTGGCTTGATCGATCGAGTCTATCGTTCGATGGATCGAAAGTCGGCTAGAATGTTTTTTCTATAGAATTTCCAACTCAGCCCTATCTCATTAAACGTTTAGGGTTTTATGTTTTTGCCCAAGGTATATAAGGAAAAACCCTAGCCACGTTTTGAGAGTAGCTCTGGTTGTATTATTGCTCATATTTTGTGGTTGGTGTGAATCTCTTATGAGATCCTTGAGGAGCTTTCCTTCACATAAACTTAGGGTTTTCAAGGTAGAGATTACTTCAACATCTTGAAGATCAACTCAGTTGCTGCCATTGGAGCTTAAAGAAACACAAACGAGAGTGCTTGTATCTTGTGGAGAATCCAAGAAAGAAGGAGTCCGTGGATTCGGAGCTTGCACGTGGTCGTGTCAATAAGTTCTACTGGTGGGTATTATTAGGAAGTCGAGCATGGGTGCTTGTAAGTCCTTTTGTATGAACTTCGATTCTTTCATATAGTGGATTCAAGTTTACCTTGAGGATAGCCAGGTTAAATCCTCCCCAAGTTTTTTACCGGTTTGGTTTTCCTGGGTGATCATATCTTTGTGTTAAATATTTCTGCTGCTTTATACTTGATATGATTATATGATTGTGTTAACCTAGATTTGCATAATTTGACTAAGTTAATCACTTGACTAATTTACTAGGTTAATCACTTAATGCTATTGTTGTTTTAAGGGGTCTAAAAACCTAACAAATGGTATCAGAGCAGGTAGCTCTCTTGTTGTAAATCTTTTGATCTTTGAGCTGATCCTTGACCCCTGTTGTCATGGAACACGAACACCCTCTGGTTATTCCTCCTCATTTCGATGGGAATAACTATGCTTATTTGAAAGTAAGGATGAAAGCATTCCTGAAATCTATTGATGAGAGGGTTTGGAATTCCGTTGAGTACAGATGGGAGAAGCCCACTACTCCTGTGAGTGAGTGGCAAACTTCTCAAAAAGAAGCAGCTGGGTTTAATAGAAAAGCTATGAATGCCATCTTTAACACTGTTTCTATAGAGGAATTTAAGAGAATCTTTAATGTTGAGGTTGCTCATACTGCTTGGAAAATCCTCCAGACTGTGCATAAAGGCACAAAGGCAGTTAAGATTAATAAATTGCAGCAATTAACTTCTAGATTTGAAAGCATTAGGATGTCTAATGATGAATCTTTTGATGAATTCTATGGTAAACTGAATGATATTGTTAATTCTGCTTTTAATCTGGGTGAAATCTATGATCAACCTAAAATTGTTAGGAAGATTCTTAGATCCTTGACTGAGGACTTTAGGCCCAAAGTGACTGCCATTACTGAGAGCAAGGATGTGGACTCCATCCCTGTTGATGAGCTTGTAGGATCTCTTCAGTCCTATGAGCTAGACCTACCCAAAGCTAGCAAATCCAAGTCAATGGCTCTTAAGTCAGTTGATGATGTTGAGGTTGGTAGATTTAATGATGAGCTCTCTGCTACAGAGATTTCTTACCTTGCCAAGAACTTTAGAAACTTTCTTAGGAATAGTATCAGAAAGGCAAGAAATACAAACATTGCTGAACCTAGAAATTTTAGGAAGAATGATCCCATTAAGGTTAGCAACACTGAAAAACCTAGAGAAAAAGTAGGTCAATCTTTCAATAATTCTTTGGGTTCTCAATGTTTTGGATGTCAAGGGTATGGTCATGTTAAATCTGAATGTCCTACATTCTTGAGGTCTAAGGGTAAAGCTATGGCTGTAACCCTTAGTGATAATGAGGTTTCTGATGATGATTCTGGATGTGACGAGGATGGAAACTTCATTACTTTCACTGCTACTGCTGTAGTTAATGAAAGCGTGTCTGTTGAAGAGAACCCTAATGATGGGGAACTCTCTGAGGATGCAGATCTTCAAGAGGCCTATAATAAACTTTGCAAAGTTGCTGCAGATGATGCTATGAATGTTGAACTTGGCCTGAAGAAAATTGAATCTCTTGAGCTTGAAAAGAAAATTTTTCTTGTTAAATTGTTTGATGCTAATGATCTTTTGAACAATGTGAAATTTGAGAATATGCTCTTGCTTGATTTAAAACTTTGGAACATGATTTATCTGTTGCTACATCTGTTAGTTCTAAACTTGATCAAATGCTGAGTGTTCAAAAGTATCCCTCTAACAAATCTGGTTTAGGTTTTGTTGAAAGCATCTCTGTGTCTGCACCACATTCCACAAACTTTGTTCCTTCATCTTCTTCTGGACCTTCTGTGAGTGAGGTTGTGAGTGATATTGTCAAACCCCTTGTGAGTGAGGTTGTCAAACTTATAGAAGTTTCACCATTTAGGAAGATTAGGGTTGATCTGAAAGAGTCTAAACCTAAGGAGTCTACCCTTTCTATGGACAAGATGCATGGTAAACCTGCTTGGGTTTGTCATTTTTGTGGAAAGTCTAGACACATTTGTCCTAACTGTTACAAGCTTCAAGCTGCTAAGAGAGCAAACAAACCAAAAGTGCCTGTGCCTCAAGCACAAGATCCTATGGCACTCATTGGTGAGTTGGTAAAGGCTTTAAACCTTTATTCCAATCCTGGAATTGGAAATCACTCGAACGTGAATAGGAACTCCAATGCTCGTGGTGCATCTAAAAGGTTTTGGATGCAAAAGACTCGATCTAATTGAATCTTTCTGACATGGTCCTTATGCTTCATTGCTCTACTCTTTTGTGACCATTGTTCTTTGGTTTTTGTGTTGTTTTTGTTTCTAGGATTTGCATTGCATAACATTCATGCATTTCATTCTAGAATTTATTTTTGTTTTCTCTTTAAAAAATAAAATAAAATAAAAAAAAGGAGGAAAGCAAATTGTGTTTGGCTTTATTTTTCTTGGTTTTTGAAAACAAGGTTGGTCAATTTATTTACACATAACATGTCTTTGAACCTTGTTTAGCTTTGATGAGCTTATTTATTGCACTTGAATAGTTGAAGTTTTGTAGTGCATGTTGTGTGGGAAAGATGTTTATGGTGTTTATCACTTTGTCTTAATCTTGAAGTCACATGTTATTTGACTATCGGACTTGATCCTTTTGAGAAAGGCATAAATAACCATCTCACCACTGTTCACTAGCCAATCATGAACACCTTAGTGCATATCTTAAGATTCTATGCTCGAGAAAGTGTAGCACATGCACAAAAAGAACATAAGGTGAAGCCTCGGTTTAAATACTTAATGCTTAAAATTGGTGTGTACTATTAGGCTTGATGCCAAATCACATAATTAAAATTGGTGTGTATATTATGAGGCAAAATTCAAGAAACTTACATGATTGCAAGCTTATGATCTAGGAGATGTGGGAGTTATATGATGTAACTCTTTTGGTAATAGTCTCTTTTAAATTCTATGTGATGAATTTTGTAGACTTTGTGATTGATTGCTATTCACATATCACCTCACATGTATCTCAAGCTTTTACTAGTTGCACACACTACACAAGTTACTCTTTGCTAAACACTGTACATGTTATTGTGTGTGTTTTTGGTCTGACCAACCAAGTTTGAAAATACCTTGAGTATTATGCAAAACATTTTTTTTGCTTGAGAATTTAAGGGGAGAATGGTAGAAATTTTTTTTGAATAACTGGGCTTAAAACTTGGGTTTTTGAAAAAGCATTTCATCTCATGCTCATGCATTTTGTTCATCAATTTTAATGCTTTGAGGAGTTTATGGACAAAATATATATTTTTTTCTTTTTTTCTCAAAAAATTTGTGAGCCTCTGCTTGTTTTGATCGATCCATTCAGTTTTTCGATCGATCGAAAATGTGCTTAAAATTATTTTAAGAGTTTCGGGTTGATTCGATCGATCGAATATTGCGAATCAGGTTTTTAAAAATCAGATCTTGACTTTTTCAAATCACTTTTTCAAAAAGTTTCAAACCTTTTTTCACTCTCTCCGACTCGGCAAGCTCACTCAGCAAAATTTTTGTCATTTTCTTCCGAATCTTTTGCAAGGTTTTTGTCCTCTAAGGCCGGTATGTCCATTATACCCCTCCTTTTTCTTTTATTTTCAAGTTTCATGCATTTTTCATGCATTTTTCCTTGAAATTTTCGGACCTATTCCTTTTTGGGGTTTTTCATGATTCAAGCCATTTTATGTGAAATTTATCATTGGGTTTTTGTTGGGACATGATATAAACATGATATTGATGGTTTAATTTGATCAATTTTGTGATTTGTGAAAAATTGAAAATTCTAGGGCTTGTAATTGATCCGAATTGGGGATTTGTTCAAATTGAGTTCAATTGATGCAATTGGCTTGTTGAATTGATGTAATTGATCATTATATTATGTATTCTAGCTTGTGTGATGATCAATTAGTCAAATTTTCCCAAAATCTTAACAAGTGGTTTTCAATTTTAGGGTTTTTATTAGAAACTCTGTGCTCAAGCCAATTTTGTGAAATTGAACTTAAATTGAACTTAGTTTTACTGCATTAGAACATGCATCATGACATTGTAATTGTTCATGCATCATATAGATTTTTGTTCTATATTTTTTTTATGCTAACTTGCAGTCTGCCCTTGGTTTGTGCTTTGTTTTTGTTCTTTTGGTTTTTTTTTTTGTCTTTGTCCTTTCCTTAGCATCATGGCTAGGAAGACTAGAGCTCATAGATCTGTTCCCCAACCTTCTCCTCCCCCATCTTCTTTTGACCGTGAGAAGTTTCCTAGTGAGAAAAACCAAGAGATTTTTGAGACACTGAATCTTAGGAGAAAGATTTGGGCTGAGCGTTCGGTTGTGTTCGATGAGCTTGATCCTGCCATTAGGGCAAATTTTGAGCGTCGGGGTTGGTTACCTATGTTGGATATTTCTAATCCTCCTCCTTCAGCTACCCTGATTAGAGAGTTCTTTTTGAACATCTCTATCTGCATCTATGATTCCAACACTTTGGTAAAGAGTTGGATACGAGGTGTAGAGTACACCATTACTCCTACTGTAGTGGCTGATGCTCTAGGGGTACCTTTGGTCCAGCACCCTGTCTACCCTTATGATGAGTCTCCTCTTTTGAATGATGTCATGTCATACATCACTGGGTCTACTATCCAGTGGGGTTCTGATCCTCGGATCACCACTGTTGAGCTATCTGAGTTGCACTATCTCTGCTTTAGGATAGCATGTCATTCTATATGGCCCATTTCTCATCTTCACACCATTCCTCTCGAGCGGTGTGTCTTTTTGTACGCTCTTATTACTGATGCTCCTATTAGTTTTCCTCACTTGTTTCTTCGTTCTTTGAACGAAGTTTATAGGAGTTCATCTTCCTCTCATGCTCTTGTCCATCCCATTTTTATTCATAGGATTTTGTTATATCTTGGTTTAGATGATTTCCCTTCTTTTGAGCCCGTACATGTTATTGCTCTCATCGGTGCATCTTTTCTTAGACAGAGGGCTGTTCATCTTTGAGCTGACTCTAAACACCCTAGGTCTGAGCCTTCTGGTACCGCACCTCATCCTTCTTCTTCTACAGGTCCTGCTGGTAAGGATGTTGCTGATCCTGTTGGTGATGCTACTGCTGCTGATGTTTCTCCACCTCCTTCAGATGACTTTGATATACGTCCTACCTTGGAGATTGTCATGACCGTTCAGGTGGCTCATGGTCAGATTTTGGTGGACTTGCTTGATGAGATTCGAGTTTTATGAGCCGACTTAGCACATCTTCGTTCAGCCTCACCACCTCCTTTTGATGATGGCGTGTGATTGTCCTTTGGCATTCCGTCACAAAAAGGGGGAGTAGAGTTTTGACACTTGTAGAGGAGTTTTTATAGTTAGGGGGAGTATTTTTTTTGTTTTACAGAGCTAGTGGAGATATTAGATTGTATCTAGGTGCTTCACTTTGTATATCATTTTTGGGGCTATTCATGTTAGGGGGAGATACATTTATTTTGATATATATGATTCTTGTTTCTTGTGTTCACTGCTTATTAATTTATATTTATGAGTTATTCATTGATATATGTCTTTATTATGTGCTGTGTGAAACATACAAGAATGTTTTATTTGTGTTGTATCTAACTTCAGGGGAGAGTTAGTTTACATATCTGTTGATTTACTGTTTTTCTGTCACACATGCATTTATGCATTTGTTGAGTGTTTCAGGAATATACAGGTTGATTCAATTGAGCTGTTGTCTACACTTGCAACTGATGGATAGTAGTTAGGATTGATTTTGTGTTTATGAGCATTATTTTTGTAAAGGGCTTTTATTTGTAAACTTTGAGCTTTTAATTTGTGTTTTGTCACGAATTGTCAAAAGGGGAGTTTGTTAGGTTCTAAAGACTTAGGATTTGATGTATTTAGAACTCTAATGTGTAATGTTGGCAAACCATGATCAAAACAATATGTTTAGTCTTGTTTAAGCTTGCTCAAAGTTGTGTAATTCATGTAAAGTTGAAATCGAGAGGCTGCAGATATATTAGTACATTTCGGCCTGGCTCGATCGATCGAAGGATAGACTCGATCGATCGAAAGTCGGCCAGAATGTTTTTCTGCAGAATTTCCAACTCAGCCCTATCTCATTAAATGTTTAGGGTTTTATGTTTTTGCCCTAGGTATATAAGGAAAAACCCTAGCCACGTTTTGAGAGTAGCTCTGGTTGTATTGTTGGTCATATTTTGCGGTTTGTGTGAATCTCTTGTGAGATCCTTGAGGAGCTTTCCTCCACATAAACTTAGGGTTTTCAAGATAGAGATTACTTCAACATCTTGATGATCAACTCAGTTGCTGCCATTGGAGCTTAAAGAAACACAAGCGGGAGTGCTTGTATCTTGTGGAGAATCCAAGAAAGAAGGAGTCCGTGGATTCGGAGCTTGCACATGGTCGTGTCAGTAAGTTCTACTGGTGGGTAGCATTAGGAAGTCGAGCATGGGTGCTTGTAAGTCCTTTTGTATGAACTTCGATTCTTTCATATACTGGATTCAAGTTTACCTTGAGGATAGCTAGGTTAAATCCTCCCCAGGTTTTTTACCAGTTTGGTTTTCCTGGGTGATCATATCTTTGTGTTCTTTATATTTCCGCTGCTTTTTACTTGATATGATTATATGATTGTGTTAACCTAGATTTGCATAATTTGACTAAGTTAATCACTTGGCTAATTTACTAGGTTAATCACTTAATCCTATTGTTGTGTTAAGGGGTCTAAAAACCTAACAAGACACACACCAACTTGAACCATGTACCGCCTAGTGAGTTGTATAGCACGACTTCTCTATGGCCACTCTCGGTTTGGGGCATAGACGTGATTGGAAGGATAGCCCCTGAGGCTTCAAATGGGCATGAATACATTTTAGTAGCAATTGACTATCTCACCAAATGGGTAGAAGCAGCCTCTTACTCCGTATTAAAGGCTAAGCATATGGCTCAGTTCTTAGAAAACAACATCATATATCGGTTTGGGGTGCCCCAAAAGATCATTTCTAATAGCGGTTCCCACTTTGAGGGAGAAGTTTGAAGGGTCATGGAATTATACAACATCAAGCATCACAAGTCTTCATTATATAAACCACAAGCTAATGGGGCCGTAGAAATAGCCAATAAGAATGTGAAGAACATCCTAGCCAAGATGGTATTGACATGCAAAGATTGGGCTGAGAAACCTCCATTTGCCTTATGGGTTTATAAAACTTCTATCTGTGTGTCGACTGTGGCAACACCTTACTCCTTAGTTTATGGTAGTGAGGCGGTGCTTCCTATTAAGATGGAGATAAAATCTTTGAGGGTATTGGTGAAAACCAAGGTCCTAGAAGAGGATTGGGTTAAGGCGAGATATGAACAATTGACTTTGATAGATAAGAAGAGGGTTAGGGCATAATATCATGCACAAGGGTACCAAAAAAGGATTGCTAGGGCATTTAACAAGAAAGTGAAACCAAGAAACCTTAAGGAAGGAGACTTGGTCCTAATGGTGCTTAGAGATGAGACTTTTGATCCAAGAGGGAAGATGAAGCCAAGGTGGTCTGGGCTTTTTATCATTAAGAAAATCATGTCTAGAGGTGCTACAAAAATCACAGATTTGGATGGGGAAAAGATGTTTCGCCCAATTAACATGATAGACTTCGGAAATACCACATTTAAAAAGAAAACAGAAGAAAAAGCCTACTAGGTTGAATACCCGAAAGGGTGGCCTAGGCAAATATTAAGGCAAAAGAACCCCGCTAGATTGAAAACCCGTAAGGGCGGTCTAGGAAGAAATTAGGGGAAAAATCCATGGGCATGGCAAAAATTCACAAAGGGACATCATGGACAAAAATTACATGGCAAAGGAAAAAGAAAAGAAAAAGAAAAAGAAAAATGATGACAATAAACAAAGATAATAAAAGGAAATTCTCTCATTGTTCAAATTAAAGGATAACAAGATTGCTTTCATAGGGGATTTGGAACATTCCAATCCTTTATTAAATTCAAAAACAAAACATGAGAATCATAAAAGTGCAGAAAAGTAAAACATGGGATATATCAAGGTGGTCACTCAGTCCTCCTTATTTTCTTGCTAGTCTTCATGTAAGCCTTCTCATCCTTCAAAATCCACTTCATGTCATCCTCCAACCATTGCTTTTACCTTGTAGTGGGGTAGATGTACTTGGGAGGAACGATGTCTATCGTCACCCTACAACGTGGCCAAGCTTCACTGATCCTGCCTAAGATCCCATTGGCGAACACTGTAGTGTGGTAGGCCCCCTCATCATCAGGAGCTCCTTGACACTCTCCAAATTGCCTTGAGATATGAAAAGCGGAGTAGTAAGAGTAGCATCAAAGCCCAACTAAAGTCACACAGTGGTCCTTGCAGCAACTATGGACCATGCTTGAGATATGCCACCATTCTACGACCCATTGAATGTCGGTCTCATTGAGGTGACCTGTAAGCTCGATATACACCTTAAAGCCCATGTCATTCCGACGAAGTCGGCGGTCCTTAAGGCGCCTAGGGAGGTAGGTGATGAGAGGAATGGTGGGAGGTTGAATCAATCGAAGAAGGAGAAGGATAGAGGGGAGGGAATAAAAAGAAAAGGAAAAAAAAAATAAAAGAAAAGAAAAAAGAGGGAGAGAGCATGAGAAAAAAATAAAATAATGATGAAAGACGATATAAGGTGCCTTGATGGGTTGAAAACCGAGAGGCAATCCATGCAAAATTAGAGGGATCCCGCAAAGTTGAGAACCTAGGCAAAAATTAGGGATTATACTTGAAGGAGAAGAGGACTTCTAGCAAAGAAGTTTGCTTCCTTCCTATGAAAGGCATCCAAGCTATTGAGGGTCTCCGCCAAGATCAAGCCCACCAGATTACCTCTCTTTAGCTCATAAGCTATCATGCACATCCAAAGGTCCACACAATACGGGTTTTGAACCAAGAAATACCTTACAAGAGCACACAAGCAAAAGGCATGAAGAAAGTACAAGCGTGTCCTCTCACCCTCAAGAAGGGTTGAACCAGAAAAAGACTCAAAAACCAACTTAAAGTTGAGCTTCCCAAAGACATACCACCTATTTTCTGTGGTGGAAGGGATGCCCAACACGACTCCCAGCAAGGAAGGAAGATCCCCACCTATGGTAGGGAAGATGAGGTCATCAATCTCTAGTTCACCTATAATAGTAGCAAATTCCTCAATAGTAGGGCATAGTTCTATTCCATTGAAGTGGAATACATGCCAAGAAATAAGAAGGAACCCAATAGTTGGCAGCTGCACGAAGAAGAGGTTCATCCACTCTAATTTGATGATAGGGGAAGATGCAAGAAAGACCATAGGGAGTAATGGAATCCTTGAAATCGGGAACAAGCTTCCTAATCCAAGTGAAGACATCAAGATGAGAGTTTTCTACTATTGGGAGACCTCAAAAAAGTGTTCTCTGGGTTGGAAATATGTAGGTGAGGGTTTTGGACTCAAATGACTACTTTTATATTGTAATACCTGGAAAAAAAAAAGATTTAAAAAGAGGGGTATTTAAGTAAATCTTTTTGTGGGGTCAATTTTTATAATTAATATTATTAAGGGAGTTTTTAGAAAATTAGGTTGAAACACTAACTATATATATAAGCTAATTAAGTTAGAGTATAACGATAGATATTTTGGAGGAGGACTTCAGAGTTTGTTCAAGTAATGAAAGATTGACGGCACACTTGAGGTAAGACCTAAGAAATCTCGTTCTTTGTCAAATTTAGGCTTTATATGGAATTAAATTTTTTTTTTTATTTGAGTATTTTGGCCAATAATGAGAATGTTTATATATCCAATGAGATTAACGATGTAAATGAAGAAGGAATTTGATTTATTTTCTCTGTGCCTTGTGTTGCGTTAAGTGTAAAAGAAGGCTCTTGGGTCCGGTTTTGCATAGGTTTACTGAATTGGGGTTTTGGCGAATTGCAAAAGGTAATGGTGTCTGTGTAGGCTTGATTTTGTATGATATAGAATATAGTACCTTTTCCCTAGTTTTGTCCTCATCTCAAAGAGAACTAGGGGTGAATGGGGATTAAAAAAAAATATGAGCACACATTAGAAGATTTGGTGGTGTACTTTTGACCCTATATGGTTATACATATGGTGTATCTATTGGCTTTATCCCTAGGTACTGTTAGTGGCAGAAAGTGGAGGAAATATATATATTATAAGTACGTGGATTTTTAACTATGAGATGACAGTGGAAAATTATTGGATATTTTTAACAGTCTCTCTTTTGACCGAGTATTCATAGAAGTTTTATTTAAAAATATTAGATTATTGAGTAAATGATATTTAAAAAATTGTTTAGGTGATATCTAAGGATTTTAGAGTAAGTGTTAGAGAGAAGTTCCTTTTGATATGGCTTTTAGAGGTAAGTAACCTTATCCTAATTGGGTTTTATTTTGGTTATATTAATGTATTTTTAACTACTAAAAATTGTTTATAATTGTTAGAATTTTTATTTTTATTGTATTACTGATTTCAAGTAAATGATTATTACAAATATATTTTAATACTGAGTATATGATTTTTATATACACGCTTGAATAAGATATATTTTTGTTAGAAATTATGATTTCATATATATGATTATGAACAATCTGACTATGAATTGATTCTGATACCCAGCCAATGGAGGTTATTTATTGGTACTCTGATACTCAAACCAATGGAAGTAATTCATTAGTACTCTGATACCCATCCAATGGGAGTTATTCATTGCTACTCTGATACCCAAACCAATGGGGGTTATTCATTGGTACTCTAATACCCAGCCAATGACGGTTATTCATTGGTACTCTGATACCCAGTCACAGGAATAGAGCGTGACCATAGTCATAAGATTGTTAAGAATATGAATCACATTTGAATATTTGAACTATTTTGAGTCCTTAAAACTACATATGTGATTTTGGAAATGTTTGAGTATTTGTACTATTTTGAGTCACTTAAATTGCTTATGTATTTTTAGAACCTATTGTAAGTTATGGCTTTTGATATATGGAAAACTAACTACTTTCTAAATCATCTGTGATATATTTGTAAGATTAAAGTATGTGATCTATTTGCAACTTACTATTTTAAGACTATGAAACTTCTTTAGTTATTTTTGAAAACCCATAGTATATTATAACTTTTGAAAGCTCATATTACATCTTATTACTTTATAGATCTACTGCTTGGTAGAACTTATTAGGATGTTGGTTACTTATTGAGTTGTTAGCTCACTCCTTTTTTACCCCTTCAGTTTCAAATTGTGAAGAATAGCAAGTTTTGGGAGTTTTGATGTTATGTTGTGAGCAGGAAAAGAAGCTTAGTGATTTTGGGATTGGATGGTCTTCTAATAGTTTTATATTTATCGGCCAATTGGCATTATGTACATGAGGTTTGAATTTTATTCCTATTAAATTATTAGAGATCTATTCATAAAGAAATTGTTGAGGTATTTTGGATTTATTTGATTTAATTTTTGAGGATAAATTTTAGTTGCTAAGATGGCCTTGCACACTTATAGGGTGCTTACTTTATAAGCATGCGGCGGTTGTCACATGCCTATCTTTATATTTGGGTTCGGGGCGTGACATATACTTAAGTAAGCCAGTTAAGGTTTTTCTGATTCGCGGCCCATATACGCAAGGTCAACCCTACGTACGCAAAGTCAAATTTGCATACGCAGGCCCATCCCCACGTAGACATGGCGTTTGGCAAAAGCCCATGCTCCCCTATTTTGAGTAGATTTTTTCACTCCAAGGCATTCCTAAGATTCCTATAGCCTATGGAATCATCCAAAACACATTCCAAGCACAAGATTGCAAGCATTAAAGAAGCAAAGTTGTATAGAAACATACAATTTATGATTAAGTGCTAAGTTCCCAATCAAAGGCATAAATGTAAAAAAATGTTCTTAAAATACAATCTTTCGTCTCAATCTTAATCCAAAATCTCTGCTAAAGGGAATAAAAAACCATAAAAAAAAATTAAAAAAAAAAGAGAGAAAAAAAGATGTGTGTTGTATGCCTATATGTGTTTTGAACTGCAGGTAATCAATGGTGTCGCCTCTTCCTTGATTGATAGCTAGGAGTCGCCTCCGAGTCCTTCTCACCATCATCATCATCATCACCACCACCCAGATGGGCCGCTTCTCCAGGACCGTATAGCTCCCTTAAGTAGCTGGTCTCCTCCAATTTGAGATTCCCAGCTAGCCACACCAACTCCTCATGCTCTTGGATAGTGGGTTGCAATTCAAAAAAGGAAGGGTTAGTGACTGAAACAAATAGAGAAATTTAGGAAAAAGAGAAGGAAAAAAGAAGAAAGAACTCATTGCCTGAGTGTTGGGAGGGAAAGGATGGCCTATGACATTAGGATTGCAGGGCACGACATGCTCATGAGCAAAGCCATCAAGGCCATAAGCATAGACTGTCCAAGGGAGATGTAGAGGATCAATGGGCTCACCGGCAATAGGCCCCCACTGTTACAATTTCCCACATTAGAAGTCATGACAAACAAAAAATAAAAAAGAGAAGAAAAGAGGTTGAACATGTACCTGAACAATAAGGGAAGGCATGAGTCGAGTAATGTTGAAATCCTCATAGTTCAACCCCTCAAGAAGCTGCTCAGCATAGGAAACGCTGCTCCCTTACGAGTTATATTCAGCATTAGTCATGGAGTGTGGGGCAAGCATGAACTTAGGATAGTCCATCGGAATCTGTGGTTCATCTCTACCCACCAGCTGGCATCGCACTTTCTTCACCAAGTTTAATGCCCTCAAACTCGCTTCTTCAAAGGAACGGGTGATCTCTAAAGCAATAAGAGTGGCAAGCTCCAAGTCTTAAGAAGCACGAAGGGGTTGGCCAACCCATGGAGTCCAGTTAACCTATAATGACACAAGGTTAGAAGAAGAGCATTCTAAAGGAAAAGCATGAAGAGGCACGAACAACTAGAACTCCTAAACTTACCTCATCCGAAGTTAACCTAGCAAGATAGGCCTTCACCTGAGAAAACTCCCTTAGAACTAGGTTGGTACCTAGAGTTATGAGACCACCTAATAACCCACCGCTGCAAAAAGAAGCACAAGCCACAGGTTAGATGCAAGATGGCAGTTTGCAAGATGACAGATGCAAGATGATAGTTTTCAAGATGACAAAGTTTGCAAGAGTACAAGCTATGAGTAGAAACATAAAGAATGGAAAGATAACTAACCTCAAGGAGCTTTCAAGGCCCTACAAGCTGTTGCAAGGTGCCTCGGCTGAGAGTATCAAGAGTGGAGTAGAGATAGGCAAGACATGCCTGCCACCAGTTGGCCCTCTGTGCCTCTCCAAAGTCCTGGAAGAGGGTCAACCACCTCAATGACACCATTTGCCCACCATTGGCAAAGCCTTCAATAAGTGAAGAAGGAAAGCCCTAGCCATATGGACACACTCCTCTTTGGTCCTATGTGGGAGGAACATGTAATCTGACAATAAATCGAAGTAGTAGATGATTTCAGTGGAGTACTTCCTCCCCAACATGTCGAGACCCAGATGGATGCCCGATGCATCGTCCAAACCTAACATCGTCTAGACATGTTCCTACCCCTCCTAAGGTGTTAGGTTTTCATCTAAACCCATCCCATAGCAAAACTCAATCATTTACATGGCTAAAAACACATTGAAACAAGACATCAGAGAGGAACTTGAAAATGAGAAAAAATTTCAAAACTTACAGATTCGGTCTCGGGAATGTGATTCTCTGGCCGGTATGTCAATGGTGGAGACCCCACCAACCTCGTTGTTCCACTCCAGTGGGCGAGGTGAAATGCATTAAAATATAGGACGTATGAGGACTTCTTGGCTTTGGGTGCCATTGGAGAAGATGATGAGAGAATGAGAGAAAATGAGAAAGTGAGAGGGCTTGAGAAAATGAGGGAGTCAGAAAGTGAGAGAAGGAAAAAGGAGAATGAGGTTTTTATAGAGAGAAACAAAGAGAGTTATGGAGAATATGAAGAGGTGAGGGAGATGAAGAGAATGAAGAAAAAAAAATGGTTGGTATCCATTGGGAAAAATGAAAAGGCGGGAACACACCTGATGGCTAAACTACATGTAGTTTAGGCCTCACCACTAAACTATGTGTAGTTTAGTCATGAATAATAAATAAAAATTTCTTTCTTTCAAAAAAGAGGGACATCTCATGATTACCCCAATTAAGGCACAAAATTATCAAATGACGCATCAATGAACGGTAAAGGAAGTAGAAGACTCTTCCCCCGATCAGGCACATCAAAAACCATCCCCGGTGGATCAAATACATTAAGAACCATCCTCAATGATTCAAGCAGATCGAAAACATCATCCCTATGAAGGAAGCAGAAGACTCTTCCCCAGCGGATCAAGCATATCAAGAACACTACTCTCAGTAAGGAAGCAAAAGACTCTTCCTTAATATTTCAAGCATCTCAAAAAACACTATCCTTAGTAAGGAAGTAGAAGATTCTTCCTCAAATGGATCAAACCTATCAATCATCATCCCTATAGAGGAAGCGGATGACTCTTCCTTAATAGTTCAAGCATATCAAGCATCATACCCATGGAAGAGGCAGAAGATTCTTTCCCAAAGTATCCCTAGTAAGGAAGCAGAAGATTCTTCCCCAGTGAGTCCAATACCAAAAAGAAAAAAAAAAAAAAAAATCCCCAATGAGGAAGCAAAAGATTTTTCCTCAAAGTCCTCAGCGAACCATGAAGGAAGTAGAAGATTCTTCCCTAGTGGATCACTCATCTACAGTACTCCTCAGCTAGTTTCCCATCCCCAAGAAAGTCATGAGAGGTAGAAGATTCCTTCCCATGCACATCTACTCCTCAGTGAGTTTTCACCATCTCCGATGGATCCAACAATCAAGACTACTCGTGCACATATCTTCCGAGAGTTGAATATGCAAGCACGGTAGAAAATGCTAGAGATAGTGATAAAGAAAGAGACCAAGGTCAACCCGAGGCAAGAGCCTTACTAGAAAAGGTAGAGAAAGAAGTGAAGAAGATAAGAGGAACAAGTCACTAGGAGAAGTTTAAGGCAAGAGCCCTGGATGGACACCACAGATTCTATATCCTTTTGTTGTTAGTTGGGTTAGCTCGTAAGAGCACCTTTGTTTTTTGGGTTAGCTCGTAGGAGCACCCTTGTTTGTTTGTTTTTTTCTTTTTCTTTTTAAGTAACTCTAGGATAGCGAGTCACTCGCCATTTGCTTGCAAGTGGCAAAAAAGGTTCTAGGATAGTGAACCTATCGTTGCTCATTTCGCGAGCAACAAATGTGAGACTTCGGACATACGAATCCCATGCAGCTCTTCGGAGTTGCACCCTGCCCCATGTATGCGCGATGTGTGTCATGTGCGTAGGTTGGGCCCGAGCCGTACGTCAAAACAAAATGTTTTTTCTTTTATTCTTTTGATTCTATTAGTGAAGCTCACGAATCAAAAGAGGGGTATCTATAGACACCGTATTTTGTACCTCTTACGACTCGGGCCCTCGTTCTCCAATGATTCTCGAACTCTAAGGCCCAAGGCCGGTTTAGGGCCTAATCAGATATCAAATTGACTTAAGGAGTGTTAAAATGGAAAATATAACCTTTTAAATAAGAAAAAATTTATTTTTGGAAATAAAATAACCAAAGTGGTCCTCGGCCTGTGTACGTGGATCACTACCTGCATACGTGGGCCAAAGCATGCGTACGTAGGCACGTTTCTGTGTTCGCAGTTAAGGTTTCAGAAGCATAAGAAAGACAATTTTTCTGCAATAATAGTTGAGGTTTGGAATGAATCTCACATTGTTTGGGAGCCGTTCCAAACCCCATTTTCTCAACTATAAAAAAGCCTTACATGGTACATTTTCAAAACACACAGAAATCCCACAGGAAAAACCTAAGATTCATTAGAAAATAGTGAATCAATAGGGATTTTTTCACAAAATAGCCTCAAGTCAATTTTATTTGATTGAGACCTTTTTTGATCCCAATCCTTTTAGTTTAGCATTGCTAATCACTTTCTTATTGGTTTGTGAATAGATTTGATTGAGGGGAATGGTTAAAAATCAAGCCTAGGAGCTTTTTGCTTTAAGGTATTCTTCCTAGCTTTCTTTTATTTCCTGTCTTTCTTTTCTTGCTTTAATCTTGTTTTTAGTTTGATTTATGTTTATGCATGTTTGCCTAGGTCAGTATATAGTTTTGTCTAGGTACTGAGCATGCTAGGTTGTTAGAATTAGGTTTTTCTTGCTTGTGCTCTATTTTCTACGTTTTTAGGTTTTCTAGTCAAGGACTTGCGTACGCATAATCTTGCCTATGCACGCAGGCTTGATTATGCACACGTAGGCCTATTCTAGTGTGCGTGAAACCGTTGCCTAGAAACCCTAAATTTTTGTTTATTTTGTTTCTGCCTTCACATGTTTGCTTTGTTTAGCCTATTTTTCACATGTTTTAGGCTCTATAGGTTCCTGTTTACCTCTTTGACATGTTTGTTTGTTATCACATATTTAGATTAGGGTTTGTTCTGTTTCCTTACTTTGATGCCATGCCATTCATTCACATGTCCATGCATTGATGCCATAGGTGCTATGTTGCTGCAAGGTAAATAAAGGGTAAGTTATACATTAGAAATGTCCATGCATTTGTGTTTTGGTTTTATTTTGATTGATATGATGAAGCATGCTTAGATGTATGATTAGGGTTTCTTATGTGTTAATGCTTTGCTTTTGATATGTATCGTTTGATGATATGCTTGCTGCCATGTTTGGGGTTGCTGCCTCATTTAGATGTATGCTAGGGCTTCTTTTGTGTGTTTGGCTCTCTTTTGCTTTGTGGATAGATAAGTATGCTTGTTTAGGGTTAAAGATGCCATGTTGTTTGTTAGATGCATGTTAGTGTGTGTGTGTGAGTTTAGAATGCAAATATTTAAATAGTTTTTAATAGCGTTAAGACGTAGGACACAAGGATGGGAGGCCAACCTTAGGGTTGGGCGATCTTGGGTGCCTACCACCTTCCCAAGAGCATACCTAAACTCCAAACCCATACTCTGGTAGTAAGATAAAAAAAGTCCTTCCTCAAAGGAATTCTATATATATGGTTCCTAGACCATTGCAAAAACTAGGTGGCGACTCCAAACCCTTGTGTCCACAATAATATACTAACATAAACATGATATAATATTTACATAAGCCTCAAACATTAATATGATATCATAAATTACTTATGCTAACTCTAATGTATTAAAGAAACAAAAACTATGATCAAGCGAACTCTAAAGTTGTAATTTACAACTATATGTTTTGTTGGCTTTTATTCAGTGCCAATTTGATTATAATTTTGTTCAATCTTTTATACCCTGTATTATTTGTGGGATTTCATTGTAAGGGTTGTGTGAGAGAGAGAGAGAGAGAGAGTGTGAAGACTCAAGGCATGAAAACTAAAGCTATTTTTGCGGGTAGCTCACGACTAAGCATCCCGTGAAGTAAATCATGTGCCTTACACATGACTGGAATGCGAAGAGTCAGGACAATATGGAGACAGCTGTGTTTCGTGAGTACGTCACAAGTAAGGCCTTCCCGCGAGACACCCACGAAACATTCTGTTTTGCCAGACTGTCATTTCTAATACACACTTTCTGTGCCCTCACTATATATACCCACAAATGTTGAGGAGTGCTTCTGAGAGAAAACCATAGCCACAAACCTTGAGAGTTAGAGATTGTTATACCCACATTTTCTCTACACAATTGCTTGTGGATTTTCCTCAACTCCTACCTCTCCATTTCCATACCATTGAGAGGTTGATAGCCCAAACACTTACCACACCCTTTCAGAGTGTTTAGTGAGGTCTTGGTGCTACTGGGAAGCATTTTAAGAAGCCAAGGATGGCAGATGCAATATGGAGCTTGTTGCGGGATCTGTAGAGCTAGACAAGACACGGTTCCGAGTAGTCTTATTAGAGTAGGAGCTTGGAGGGCTTAGGTACATCGGGTATATTAGGCTTGGAGGGTCTCTTGCTAACTCTTGTGTCAAAATAGTGAAAAGCTAGACCAAGCCTGTGTGTGCCAATCGGCACTTGAAAAGTGTCGATCAGCATTTCAAGAGTGCTGATCGGTACTCTAACAGTGCTGATTAGCACACTCTCCCAGCAATTGCAGTTTTGCCCAATTCTACATTTTTGGCCCATTTTTGCTCCGATTTTACTCTAAAAAAGACTTTTTTACAACAAAATTTTTCAAAAATCGTGCATTCATTTTGAAACTTGGGGCATTTGGCCATGTCTCATCCATTTTTTTTTTAAATCAATCATTCTAAAAAATTCAAGATTTTCAAAAATTAAGTGTCCATTTCCAAACTGGGGCATTTGGCCAAGCCTTATCCATTATTATTATTTTTTTAAATCAGTCGTCTTTTGTTTTCTAAAAGGGATTTTTGTTCAAGAAAAAAAATCATCATGCATAACTTTTTAAACTAGGGGAATTTGGCTATGCCTCATTTAGGTAAGATTTCCCATGACAAGGCCTATCAGGTAAATTCAAATTTTGGCACAATAAAATTCCATCAAGTAAATTCCAAACTTATCTGAATCAAATCCTTACAAGTCCAAAGTCATCAAAGATCAGAAAGCTAATGTTGAAAGTTAATACAAGTTATTTGACTAAGGGATGTTTTGTCTTTTGCAAGAAAATAAAAGATACAGTCAATCATCATTTGAACTCCAAGTTTGTTGAAGAGAAGATCTTCTTGGCCCCCCTCTAGAAGAACCCCCTTTGCATTCCCTTGTTGTTCTTAGTTAGCATGAATTTGAGGCCTAGACTACCTGTCTTGCGGCTCAAAGTTCTTGATCCTTTCTTCCAAAGCCTATGTGATTGCAT
This sequence comes from Quercus ilex subsp. ballota, assembly GCA_032727855.1. Classification (NCBI taxonomy): domain Eukaryota; kingdom Viridiplantae; phylum Streptophyta; class Magnoliopsida; order Fagales; family Fagaceae; genus Quercus; species Quercus ilex. The sequence goes on from CM064908.1 coordinate 52,414,881, forward strand.
TGGCATTTGCCATTCAATTGTTCTGAAATATCATCAAAGACAAGTGTCAAAGACCATTGTCACGAATTTCAAGAGATCATCTCTTACCCAGTTCAATTTATTTAGCACATATTGAGAAGATTGGGTATGAGTAACCCATTGCAAACCTACAATTATTCTCATGCTCTCCTCCACAAGATTGACACCAATCTAGGACATAAGATCAAAATTCAAAAGCAGCGAGGAAAACAAAGAGCATGATGTAAAAGACAAGAAGGGTTTGAACATATACCAAGCCATTCCAAGGAATACCTTTGAGCATATTTAGGACAATCTAAGTTCACAAAGCTATAAGACCCATCAAGATTCATTATTTCATATTGCCATGTTGAAAAGTTGGGATATTTCTCCGCAAAGGAAGCACAAGGACCATCAACATTGCTGGGTGAAGAAGGATTAGTCCTACCCTGAAGAGAATCCCCCACTCTATAGGACAAAGCCTAAAGATGAAACATTCAGACACTTTCACAAATAACCAAAAATGGCAAAGATGATGCAAATTGATTTGGGAAAAAAGAAAGCTCACCGATGCTCCATAGGCATCAATTAAGCGGCCTTACAAATGAGCATGGACAAACTCAAGATAGTTCCTTAGTTACCTAGGATTGATATGGCCAACTCTTGCATTGGCTACTTCATCATTGGCTTAAAGGGTTGTCAGCCAGACCGAAGGGCATGGATTGATAGGAATTACTTCAGGAGGATATATATGGTGAACCTATAGGAATACTCAATCTCCAAGATACCAATATCTACCATGGCCACATTCAAATAAGACCTGACGCTCATTTAGCTCCAACACCAATATACATTCAGCATAACCCTCACATCCTTCCCAAGGATCCAAGTTCATCTAAAATTTACAAAGAGTTCAAAATTTAAAAAGACATCCTTTCATGAAATAAATCAAACCAAATTTCCACCAGCACGAATGAAAGAAGAAATGAATCTCACATCTCCAAAGTCTACGCTAGTAATCACCGTTTGCCAAGCTCCCAAAGAGCGCTTTGGAAGTGTTGACAGACGATTCTTAGGCATCCAACAAAGGAACCTTGGAAATTCCTAGCAACATCTTCCAAAAGCTTTGGCCCAACCCCAAAATATCATACATCCAAACCTACAAAAATCGGCAATTATCAACAATAACACAAATAACCTTTGCAAAATACAAATAACTAGTAATTTAAATCTTACCGGCCAAACAAACAGTGCACCTCCAAGACTTAAAAGACTACACCTGGACAGCTAGGTCATAAAGTGTAGTAGAGTAGCATAAGTCATGCCACCCCAATCATAATCTCCAATACGATCAATGTTCCTCTAACTCCACAAGTGAGGACATAAAAGAATCTCAATGAAAAAAAGCATGAACATCTTGGTGCCAGTACCCACACTCTTACATTTTTCAATGTTGGAATATGGTCACATTAGAGACTCATTGTTACCACTAACTCTAGGTATCCCACATAAGTAATCTTCAGCTTCAGTTGGTAAGATTATATCATGACCTTCAATTCTTTCACCACCCAATTTCAAACCCAAAATGACTAAAAATCATAGGGTGTTAACATCACCTCATCAATACCTAGAAAATGGAATGTACATGTGGTATCCCACTGTTCAGATAATGCCACAATTAGTTGAAGATCTTTGTATTCAGTGGTATCATAATTCCAAAGAACTTGAAAAAAGGTCTTGAAACCTGCAGCATTGATAACTTCTCTGATGTCTAGTAATAAAATAAGCCAACTTTGCTTCAACATTTGAAGACTACGCCAACTCTTAAGGTTCTACACCAAAAAAAAAATGCCCCTCATTAAATATGACCAACCACAAAATTTGTCAATCATCATAACATCCACAAAAATGTCCAATTCCAAGAGATGTTCATTCACAAAAAATCTTGCCAACCAAATAAAAATGCCAATCACAACAAGAAACAAAAAATTGCCCATGACAAATATCATTGTGCCAATAAAATACTCCCACAAGCTAGAAATCAACCATGCCTCAAACATCAACTCAAAAAAAAATTCCATAACCATGAATTCATCCAAAGCAAAAATTTCCATGCGCAAGAAAAAATGAGTTTTGTCCAACAAGGTCTACACATAAAATTCCCAAAATTTTCATACCCATTGAAAAATCAAAATTCATCCAATAATGCCAAAAATAAATACAGTGTAAAGTTCCACAAATCATCAACAGTGTCCAAACTTGACAATCTTAAACAATTCAACAATTCAAAAATGCCTTAAAATTCAACATGCCCATACAAAATAAATTTTCACCCAAATCATATAATATCCAAGAATTCTCAAATGAGCAAATAATAGCAAAATGACAATGTTCATCACAAATTTTCCAAATACCAATTAAGGATTAACAAGTTACCACAAGATCAAGTTTTCATGGTTTGCATGCATTGCCTTGGGTAGAACTGATCACATGTGATTAATTGAAATTAATTTTGATTGGTGTGAGAGTGCCTTTTTCTTCTCACCTTAGTGGCCCAAGGATCCTGGGCCAAATAAATATTTTTTGGTGGACTGGGCTCGATTCACCGAAGCTAAAAGGGCTGTTTAAGAACTGAGTGGTGCACAAAACAAGCTTCCTACAATACAAAATAACTAACAAGTAAAAATATCTGTATTGAATGACATTTCAACAGCAAAGGAATGCACAAAAAATGAAATACAATGTAAGAAAAGGTTAGGGATCCTTGAATTAGTAAGGTGCATTTTATTAATTTTCTTTAGTTATGATTACAGTGCTCACTAAGACGTGATGCAAGGTTCAACTAAGTTCAAAAATTACAGACTTTAATAGCTATTTAAGCTTTCAAGACTTGCAAAGTTTGAATTTGTTGAATCCGAGTATGTGCTATAGTGGCTGTCTCTGGGATACCGGGAGCGGTTCCTCTGTTTTCTTTTGATTTTACAGAGCTTTTCCTATAGTTCTATATTCACATGATACAAGGTTCAGCTAAGTTCAAAAATTACAGACTTTGATAGCTATTCAAGCTTTCAAGACTTGCAAAGTTTGAATTTGTTGAATCCGAGTATGTGCTATAGTGGCTGTCTCTGGGATACCAGGAGCGGTTCCTCTGTTTTCTTTTGATTTTACAGAGCTTTTCCTATAGTTCTATATTCACATGATACAAGGTTCAGCTAAGTTCAAAAGTTACAGACTTTGATAGCTATTCAAGCTTCCAAGACTTGCAAAGTTTGAATTTGTTGAATCCGAGTATGTGCTATAGTGACTGTTTCTGGGATATCGGTAGCAGTTCCTCTGTTTTTCTTGAGTTTTACAGAGTTTTCTTAACGATCCCCTTCCCCCTTCTATTCTGCATCATGCCTTCTTTTATAGCACAGATCGAGCTCTGGGGTACTGGTGATTTCTCCCTTTTGCCCCTTAGAGTTTGTCCCGTGCCTGGTTGCTTCAGGATCATGTCGTTTCCTTTTCTTCATAGTTTCTTTCTTTTTGTTGCGACCAGATGAAAGTCTCCTAGCTAGCTTCCTATTTCCAGATTTTCCCGTTGGCTGACCTGAGGCTTTTTGGTTTTTGCTCCAGCTTTTCCAGTCGTACTTTTCCTTGTCTCTTTCTTCAAATGGTTGGAACCAAAGCTCCTGCGTTTTGCTTTGTACTTCCACTGCGTGTCTGGGTCATAAGGTCCGCGTGCCTTTTGTCTCTTTTCTCTCTTCAAATCTGCTTTAATTCACTTTAGCTGTGCTGCACATCCTGAGGATCCCGAGCCTCTGGCAGCCTCTGGGGATCCCGTCCCAGCTCTTTCACTGGAATTTGCTGGACTTTTTAATAGCCTTTTTTGCTGGAAATCCGAACATACATAGGGCCTTGACGTCGATTCTTCTTGCTAAACGAATTGGGCCTTCTTTATTATTATTATTTTTTTTATGGAATGGGCTTTGTTGTGAAATTTTGGACCTCAACATTAGCCCTCCAAGCTCGTGGGTTACCTGTAGCCCACGCGCGAGAAAATAAATTGTTTTTGGACACTTTCCTGTTTTGTAGAACCAATGTGTAGATCAAATAATTCTCGAGGGAAACTCCAAATGAATTGCTACACTTCCTTCATGGAATGAACTAACATGTTGCCAAAGATTAGAATTCACCTTCATGTTAGTATTAAGCTGTAGATTGGTATTCAATTTTCCATAAAACAAGTCAATTTTGTCAGGCCAAAAATGAGATATTCATATATAGCCAAAATTATATTAGTATTGCATTTGATGCCAAAAGTATATTTCTAGCACTAGTGTTTTTTGCTAGTAATTCTAGGATATGCCTTTTGAAAGTAGCATACAAAAATTAAATATCAATATCAGATTGCATTGCTTTGTCAACAAGATTTTGTTTGTTTTACAAAATAGGTTGAGTGAGGGCAGCCCCCATGAACTTTGCCAAAGATATTCTATGCATTGTAGTACATGCTTGCTATGGCTAAGGTGAATATTACCCAAATGTTCGCCACATGAGATTTTTGTCCATGAATAGTGACTTACTAATGAGGCCATGATATAATAAGTCATTGAATCATATAAACATGCTGATTTAAAGTCTAATCAAGGCTAGCTATTCTTCTCAAAATGTATTAAGAGACAGAAACTTCCCTAAGGACATGGCTTAGAATGCTTAAGAACATCTCCATGCCTTGCTTTAGCTAAAGACCTTGCTCTTCTTGTGGATGCTCTTGATCTTTGCCTTATTTTTTTTTTCCCCAAATTGTGAGAGATTGTGTAATATTTCAGATTGCAGCGAATTATTCACATATCGTGCCACCAATTATATTGCTATATACCATATAGTTCATGAGCTAAAGAAAATAACAGTGGTTGAACTTTAGTATAGTAAAGTTTGCACTAGGCTTCTCAATTTTTATCAAGTGAAAGATATATCTAATGAAAATTTTTAATCTTATCTTAGCCCCCAGTGTATGCACTGGAAAAGCCAATTGCCAAATAAGACATAGCAATAAAATTATTTCATGTATATGAAACCATGTGAGGATTTCAACCACACAAGAATTCCAAATTTTGATTTTTGATAATTGGTCAAGTAAGAAAAACCAAAATATTAGAATTTTCACTTTAATCTATATGCATAAAGTATTAGTGCATGGTGATACCTCTTGCACAACTTTCTGTAGTGTTTTGATATATTCAAACATGGTATTAATGAGTGGGCTTACCGAAAGGGTACCTTTCTTTTGTTGAATTGAAGTACCTCCAAGCCTTTAGTGAGTTTACACCTTGTAGGAGGAGGGAAATGTTACTAGCTGGTTTGCAATGTCATTGACTAACCTCTTTGTATAGAGATTTGCAAAAGTATCCATGCTTTTCCTTGTTTCCTTAGGCTCCCTTGAGCCAATTTCTTTCAAGGAGGTTAATCTTGTGTACTTTATACACCCACTTTTGGGTTTTCATACCCACTCGAGGCTCTTTCTCTTTGTACCCCTCGTTGGGACTTGCTTACAATTTGCACCCTTTGCTAGGATGTGCTATGGCTTGTACCTATTGCTGGTACGTGCTACAAGTTGCAGCCATGATTGGGATATGCTTACAATCTGCACTTGTACCTATTGTTGGTACATGCTAGCTTATACCCATAAACTTTTGCTTTTGACCATTTTCTTGGTTGTACTTGGAAACTTTTGGTCTTGGCCAATATCTGAGCCATGTATTTAGAAAATTTGTTCTAGGCCAAGTCCTGGGCTAGGTACATGGAAAGTTTGCTCTTCCCAAGTCCTAGGCCATGTCACTTGGAAAATTTTTGTTTTGATCAAGTCCTGGGCTAGGTACATGGAAAATTTTCCCTTTCCCAAGTCCTAGGCCATGCCACTTGGAAAATTCTGTTTTGTTCAAGTCCTGGGCTAGGTACATGGAAAATTTTCCCTTTCCCAAGTCCTAGGCCATGTCACTTGGAAAATTCTGTTTTGTTCAAGTCCTGGGCTAGGTACATGGAAAATTTTCCCTTTCCCAAGTCCTAGGCCATGTCACTTGGAAAATTCTGTTTTGTTCAAGTCCTGGGCTAGGTACATGGAAAATTTTCCCTTTCCCAAGTCCTAGGCCATGCTACTTGGAAAATTCGTTCATGACCATTGAATTTTTTCAATTTTCAGAGAAAGTTCCTTCGTAGCCCCTCGTTCTCAAGTGGACTCACTGAACTGATTTCTTTTCTTTTCTTTAAAGGGTTGAGGATTTGTTTCCTTCTCCGAGGATCTTCTATAATATCCTCTCTTGGCTGTGAACAAATCTTTTATGAAAATAAACTTCTTTTATGAGTCATCTAAGGTTGCTTTCACTGGTGAATTGGTGGCCAGGAGCTCCACCAAGATGATTCTATCATGGTGTTTTCTTTAAGTGGGTGATCCTCTTACGGGGATCCTGGAAGAGGAAGGATTCCTCTAGGCATGCTCGTTGAAGGCTATCTTCACAAATCTCATAGTCTGTTTCTTTAGAAGGATCTCTACCGCTACTGCTTTTTTTTTTTTTTAGAGATCTTCTCACTCGATAAGTACTCCTCTTCTTCAAGGAACCAGACCAGTAAGTTTGCTACAGCTTAGCTCTTGATAGCTCTGGGGATCCTTAGGACCTATGTTGTATTGGGAAATTAATATTAGCCACTGGGCCACTCTTCAAGATCGCAAAGGCTGATGGAGGAGGGTTTTTATTGGATGAGAGCTTATCACTAATAGGATTTGGTGGTAAAAAGTAATGATTCAATTGTTGAGATGCATGACCGCCAAATGCGCTTTTTCTATGTTGGGATACCTCATTTCGGTTTCCTTTAATGCTCTATATGCTTGGGATCAGGATCCCAGGTACAACAATAATGATTTTGCCATGGACTAGTACCCAGAAGGTAGGCGAATGACTCATGTTGAAGTTTTATGATTGGATGCTCAGCTCCCCATATGAGGACATTCTCCTTTTTCAACAGTTTGGATAGTCCACTAGGGACCAAGGCTGGTCTTGGTGTGAACTTCCTAATGTAAGAAACTCTTTCCAAGAAGCTCTTAAGTTCCTTGACCATGGTATGCCTCTTTATGGTTGATATTGTTGTTGCCTTGGCTGGATCTATGAGGAGATCGATGTTAGGCAAAGGAAATTTATCCTTTGGACGTGCCTTATTTAATTTGTAGGAGTTCATGCCAATAAATCTTCATATTTACAATAGCTCCACCAGTTGCTTTTTTTTTTTTGTACCGATAACTGACTGCTGATTAGGATAGGCCCCGGGTTCCTTGGGTCAGCCCCCAAGTTCACCTCTTCTAGTTTTTCCTTTGGTAGGATTTATGCTTTCCTTTCCATATCCATAAGTTTCTCCGGGATCTTCAAAAGCAGTTTATTAGCCTTCCTTCTTCTGTCTTTTTTTTTTTTTTCTGTCCAAGGGATCCCTCAAACCATGGGTATTGTTTCATTTTTCTAGGATAGGAGCCCCTCGGGATCCTGGAGATGGGATATTCTGACTCATCGTATCCCCAAGTTCCTCCAAGATCTCTTCCTGGGCTATCATGTAAGATGGTGGTCCAAGATCCTTTTGTAGGCTACATTCAGGTCCCACGTGCCTTCATAAGTAAAATTCTGCCTTCCCTCCAGGTTTCTTCTTCTTCTGAGATAGGAGCCCCTCGGGATCCTTAAGATGGGAGCCCCCCGGGATCCTAACAATAGGATATTCTCCAGTTGGAGCCGATTCATCATAAAGTATATTTTTCACAAAGTTTACTTTGTACTGGATGAAAGGACTAGGATTGGCAGTGACTTTTTGTGGACTTCCCATTCAATTCCTCTTTCATGTACTAGTGGTACATTGAGAGGATTAGGCAATACTTGTGATCTCATGGTTGGCCTTTAGAGCTAGTTGTCGGTGTCCTTCAGTGGTCTTTGTATCTCCTCCAAATTTTGTTATTTCCATGGGTGGGCCCATTTGTTGAGATATAAGAAATGATAGATGTACTGTATAGTTGTTGAGTTTTCAATAATGTTGATTTTGCTGCTGACTTGCAATGTAGTGTCTCTATTGATTTTCTTCAAAATATATTCAAGGCCCATCGCGCAGTAGGCTTTAGCCCCCAAGACATGAGGTAGTTTTTGAACCATGCTTGATCCACCTTCTCTTGATGCTATTGTGGAACTTCTATCAATTTTTTTTTATGCCTCCATTTTTTTTATAACCATTTAACTTTGCTGGATCCATGGAGGTACTTCAACTTTGTTGGAACCAAAAAAAATTGTTCCACTTTGCTAGAATCAGAAAACTATTCCATCAAGGAACAACTCAAAAATTTTTATGGAACCAAAGAACTAATTCATTTTGCTAGAACCATGGTTGGAACCAAGGAACTACTCAACTTCTTTGAAATCAAGGAGCTACTCCATTTTTGTTGGATTCGTGTCTAGACCCAGGGAACTACTCTTTTTTTTTTTTTTTTTTTTTTTTTTTTTTTTTTTTATGGAATCTAGGATCTCATTTGGAATCAAGGATCTCCTCAGCTTTGTTGGGATCAAGGATCTCCCAGGCTTTGCTTCCTGGAGTCAAGGATCTCCTAGGCTTTGCTGGAATCGAGGGTGTACTCAGCCTTGTTGGAATAAAGGATCTCCTCAGCTTTGTTGGGATCAAGGATCTCCCAGGCTTTGCTTCCTGGAGGCAAGGATCTCCTAGGCTTTGCTAGGATCATGGAACTACTCCATTTTGCCAAATCCATGGGCGGAGCCAAGGAAACTTGTCCATTTTGTGAACCTGCACCATATGATATTATTATCAAGTTGCTGCAAAATTATTTAGCCTCACAACGTGAGGTGATTGCTTTGCTATGTAATTTACATTTCATCAAGCCTCTTTGATTCGCTTACTTCTCTTTCTCTTTTTTTTTTCTTTTTTTTTTTAAAAAGAAATGAAACAATATTATGAATTTTTTTTTAAAAGAAAATAAATCAGCCCCCAAACGTGAGGTAATTGCTTTACTGTGTAACTCAAACAATCTTCATTCCATCAATCTTCTTCTTTTTTTTTTTTTTTTTTGCTCACTTCTCCATTTTTTTTTTTTAGCAATGAGACAATGTTTTGATTGTTAAAATATTATTACATGACCCCTCTTACCCACTTTTTTGTAAAGAGTAGAATCCTCATGAGAAACAAGATTTTGTTTCTTCTAGCTGAGTTCAACATTTATTTTTTCAACTTTTTGGTTGTACTATATAGGTTGGCTGTACTCTCAAAACACCTTTAGTATTAGTTAAGTTTTATTAGATTAGTGAGTTGCCTTTGGAGATCAAAGGTACAAAGTAGTTTCACACCACCAATACCTCATTTAACAAGAATCTTTAAGTTTTGGACTTCAAAGTTTAGGACTAAACTGACTGCGTAAATGCTAATCAAAGTTTAGGACCTCATTTATTTTTCAAAACTAATTGATTCAACTAGGCAGTTATTTTTTATGGACATCTTTAAATGAGGTCCATTTAAATGGAGGATGAGTATGACAACTAAACTTGTCTATGATTCTATATTGTGTAGAACAAGAGTCTACTTCTATTACTAAACAATACAATGCTTTTGCTTTCATGCAACACAGTGATAGCTATCCATTTGAAAACCATAAACTTCAGTCCATTATGTTCAAAATATAAAATGGAGAAAATAATGATGCATAAAACTTATCTTGTGTTGGGAAGTTCCCTAAAATTCCATATAGAGTCCCTTGGTAGAACATTTGTTGGAGGAACCCGCACTTTTGGGATCTTGATGTTGAATGCACTAAGAGGAACTTTCCTTCCTCTAGGTGTTTCATAGCTTTAGAGCCATGCTTGCAAAGGGACTGCTTTTTCCCTCTTCTTTTTCCCAGTCCCCAGTGGAGTCGCCAAAATGTGAGAGTGCTTTTTTTCTTAGCACACAGGCCCAAGTAGAGACAAGGATCCCGGGCCCAAATACTTGTTGTTTTGGTGGACTGGGCTTGATTCACCGCAGCTAAATGGGGCTGATTACGAACCAAGTTGTGCGCAAGTCATATAAAACTCCTCAAGATGAAAAATGCAATTCCTCTTAGTACCTTGGGGCGTACTGTCGTGGGATCCCGGGCATACTGTCGTGGGATCCCGGGGCGTACTAGGCCTGTAAGAACCCAGAAACTCTGGTTTTCTGAACTATATGGTCTTTTTCCATGTTTTATTATGCGATAGAGCTTTGTCCTCTCCCTTTACCTCTATGGGTGCTTCATAAAAAAGTACACTATACAATACACATATCTCTAAATAATTGTTAGTTTCTTAGATTAGGATATACATTTTAATACATATACATATATGTAAATGAGTTTCATGAGGATGATTCTGCCACGAGGATCCTGGCCCCAATTCTCACAGACTTGGTGCTTTTGCACAAGACTTGTGGGATTTGGAACTCAAGTCCGAGTGGCTTTGCTTGGGCTTTGCCTTCCAAGATAGTTAGGTGAGAAGGATTTTAGCAAGAAACAGTAAAGGAAGACAATGTAATAAAGAAATACACGAAATGATTGTTAGAGATCCTCAAATCAATATGAGGTATTTCATTATTTTCTTGATTGTGGATTATAATATGCTCACTAAGACGTGATACAAGGTTCAACTAAGTTCAAAAATTACAGACTTTGATAGCTATTCAAGCTTTCAAGACTTGCAAAGTTTGAATTTGTTGAATCCGAGTATGTGCTATAGTGGCTGTCTCTGGGATACCGGGAGCGGTTCCTCTGTTTTCTTTTGATTTTACAGAGCTTTTCCTATAGTTCTATATTCACATGATACAAGGTTCAGCTAAGTTCAAAAGTTACAGACTTTGATAGCTATTCAAGCTTCCAAGACTTGCAAAGTTTGAATTTGTTGAATCCGAGTATGTGCTATAGTGGCTGTTTCTGGGATATCGGGAGCAGTTCCTCTGTTTTTCTTGAGTTTTACAGAGTTTTCTTAACGATCCCCTTCCCCCTTCTATTCTGCATCATGCCTTCTTTTATAGCACAGATCGAGCTTTGGGGTACTGGTGATTTCTCCCTTTTGCCCCTTAGAGTTTGTCCCGTGCCTGGTTGCTTCAGGATCATGTCGTTTCCTTTTCTTTATAGTTTCTTTCTTTTTGTTGCGACTAGATGAAAGTCTCCCAGCTAGCTTCCTATTTCCAGATTTTCTCGTTGGCTGACCTGAGGCTTTTTGGTTTTTGCTCCAGCTTTTCCAGTCGTACTTTTCCTTGTCTCTTTCTTCAAATGGTTGGAACCAAAGCTCCTGCGTTTTGCTTTGTACTTCCACTGCGTGTCTGGGTCATAAGGTCCGCGTGCCTTTTGTCTCTTTTCTCTCTTCAAATCTGCTTTAATTCACTTTAGCTGTGCTGCACATCCTGAGGATCCCGAGCCTCTGGCAGCCTCTGGGGATCCCGTCCCAGCTCTTTCACTGGAATTTGCTGGACTTTTTAATAGCCTTTTTTGCTGGAAATCCGAACATACATAGGGCCTTGACGTCGATTCTTCTTGCTAAACGAATTGGGCCTTCTTTATTATTATTATTTTTTTTATGGAATGGGCTTTGTTGTGAAATTTTGGACCTCAACATGGTGCTTGGGGATGAAAACCCCTTTGATATTAATCTTTCTAATGAGGATCTCAAGGTGGAAGAAAAGTTATTTGCTCACTTTGGTGGACGTACTGCTTCTTCTGGTAGGAAACCGGCCAGGATGGGTAGGTGGGTTATGAATCTTTCACGCGAGAAGGATAAGGAAGTTAGGCGAGTCGGGTTCCTCGCATTCTGGTTTAACAAGTTTCTGTTCAGCGAGCTCCCTGGGTATGGAATCAAGTCCACTCTTTTTCCCTTGGCGATTAAGTTGGCTCAGGGTGCTCAATATCCTCTAGCCCCCATGTTTTTGGGCCATGTCTATTCTCAATTGGATCAGCTTCATAGAGATGAAGCCGAAGGTGATTCTTGTTATGTTATTACTTCTTCTCTTCATTGCGCCATCCTCCAGGTATTTATGTGGGATCGTTCTTCAGTTACTTTAGCAAGATGTAGGAATTTAAAGTTTGTAAAAAATAAGTTTCAGGGATCCCCTGATGTGGTTAAAGGGCTTTGTGGCAGCTCAACTGACAGCCACCCTATTATTTTCCGTTGGCTGAGTCTGAAAGGTGGCAGCCTTAACTTGGTTGAATTATTTGATCAAGTAGGCCACTTGCATTAGTGCTCTCCCCAGGAGTTTGGCCCCTGTTTTGTTTGTGATTCTGTGTTATCTCCTTTTCTGACTTCTACAGGGAATACTTTTGATTTACGTCATGGTGATGAAGGTAGCTTAGCCTACTTGGCTTGTATTAATCCTTCTTGGCTTCCTGTGCTTTCCTCGAATGGCCCACGGTACACCCATTACTCGACGCATCGAGTACTTCAGCAGTTTGGCTTTGATCAGGATATTCCCCCAGTGTTCAATGACATAGTTCCCTTTCTTCCTTCCTTGGATCCTTTCATGAGACTTCAGGCCTTCTCTTATTGGTCACGAAGGAGTCCTCAGTTTGTAGTGCCCAACTTTTAGAGAGGAGTTTTTGCCTTTAGTGGTTATGCTGATTATTATAGGAGGGTGCAAAAATCTTTTGTTGACTATGCTGGTACTGGGATAATAGAGAGAGTTCCCAACCCCGACATTTATTCTGTTCCAACATCCAACAAGTGTTTATCCCTACCTACTGCTGGTATTGTTTCTCCTGCTTTGAGCAGTAAAACAGGCTTCGTAGAGTGGCATGCTTCTAGGATAGGTTGGGTTACTTATGCTCAGGATTTTCCAGAAACTTGGCTAGGATGTGATCTTATAATTGGTTCTTCTGTTGGGGTACCAATTAAGAGAGAGGCGGTAGAGGCCATAAGTGCTAGTACTCCCATTGGCATGAGTAAAGAAAAACAATCAAGTAGGAAAAATTGAAGGAGGCCGCAGCTGTAGAGAGTGTAGAGGGCGTTGGCCTTAAGACAAAGAAGAAGAAGATTGGGAAATCCTAGAAACAGTTGATACTTGCTGAGGAAAAGGAAGTTGAGCAACCTTTGGCCATAAGGGGCCGGGTGAAGACTAAGGTAGAGTCTTCTTCTCCCCAGGTTCCTGTGAGTCCTTCAGTTCATGGTTATTTGGGACCCTCTGGACGCACCCGTAGTAAACAATAGAGACCTGGAGACCTTGTTGAGAGAGAGAGAAGGGCAAGGCCTCTTTCCTTCTTTTCTCTTTTAGGTTGCAGTTTTGTTGTTTCTTTTTTTTTTTTTTTTTTTTTTTTGAACTAATGAGTGATTGTCTTTCCTGTAGTCCAAGCGTAAGTTAGATCCCAGGAAGGGTAGAAGTCAATCCTCTGGTGAAGGTGTGGTATGGTTTTCCCTTATCTGTGTCTTCTGCTGCTTGCTCTTATTCATTTCACATGTGTTGTGTATTCGTGCTGCCCTGTTGCTCATGTCTTCCTTCTTTTTTTTTTGTTCCCCCTTCTTTTCCTTCTTTAGGTGGAGGTTTCTCCCCCCGTGGTTAGCGAGGCTTTGGAGGAGGAGATGGCTGTAGCTGCACCTCAGAGTACGGAAGAGGAGGCTCCCAATGGTGGCATAGCTGGGGAGACTGGGTAACCAATGCAGGATGTCCAGGCTGCCCAGGATCCTGAGGCTCCCAAGCTTCCTGCGTCCCCAGGTCCTCAATTTGAACAGATTCCCAGTTCTGTCAAGACCATGTTACCTCAGACTAGGTTAGGTACAAAGACTTTGGGAGGCGCATCACCATCTGGGCAAACAGGTGAGCCTTACTTTTTTTTTTTATAGTGTTTTAATTTTATTTCTTTTGCATCTCCCCCCCCCCCCCTTTTTGAGTTCTTTCTTTCTTTTTCTTTTTTCTTTCCAGGCCAAGCCACTGCGAGATTTGTCTCTGGTGCTGCTTCTTCTTTAGAATCGGAGGATTCTGAAGGTGGGTGTTGACTGTCCTTATTGCGTTCTCTCTCTCTTTCTTCCCTTCTCTTGTATTTCCGTTATGGCGAAGCCCCTTGTATCCCTGCCTTCTTTTAGTCATTTTGCTGAGGCTTCCTTACCTTTTTTTCAACTTGCCATGTGTTCTTTCTCAGATTCCTTCAAGAAGTCGAAGGAGCAAGAAGAGGAAACTCTGCCCCAAGAGGCCGATACTGGTGTCCCCTCTACCCTCTTTTGTTCTTTATCTTTCTCTCTTTTTTTTTTCTTTAAGAAAAAGCTAGATACTGGTGTCCCCTCTACCCTCTTTTGTTCTTTATCTTTCTCTCTTTTTTTTTTCTTTAAGAAAAAGCTAAGTCTGCCCTCCTCCCCCTTTTCTCTCCTTTTTTTTTTTTTTTTGGCAGGAGTTAATACTAGTGTCAAAAATCCTGAACTTGTGGTTCCTGAGGGGGGTGTAGGATCTGCTCAGGTTGCTGGCCCTCATTCTGTCAAAGGGTTGAAGGTTCCTTAGCTCCTTCAGGCGGTAATGCAACAATGGGGGAGGCTCCAGAGATGGTTGTTTTAGATCCTACTTCAAGGCTCCCTACCTTTCTGGCTCACTTTGATCTTCTGGAGTTCAATAGCCTCCCTGCCAGTCACTTTTGCCACTTCAGGCCCTCTTATGGCAGCTTCTTGCGGTTCTCTGTGCCTGCGGAAAGCCTGCCACTGCTATAAGGGATGTTTAAAAATCATGGGGATTTTACCATTGGTTTCAGAGGAGGAGTATTTTTGGGGAACATTCTGATGGAGCTATTGTGCGCCGTGTTGATTTCCTTGAGAGATTCTTTGCTAGACTCTCTATCTGAGGAAAAACTCTTGGAATGGAGGGGAGTGGTTTAGGACCTCTTGGAAGCCAAGTTCAACCTGTCCTTTTTGCTGGAGTATCTGTGATCATTGGCCCAAATGCTATTCCAGAGGCAAGCTTCTAAGAGCATTGATGCTGAGATTGTTGCTGCTGAGGAAGTTTTAGCTCATACTCACAAGACTTTGCAAGATTTGAAGATTAAAAGGCAGAGGGTTCTTTCTTCTTCGGCTATCTCTGCTCTCTCCTTAGATGGCTCTTTGTTGGCTGGCCTCATTTCTTAGCTTTCTGTTTTTTTTTTTTTTTTTTTTTTTTTTTTTTTTAGCTGGTTTGGATGTGTATGAACAATTTGGGGTTGTACAAGTTTTTTATTTCTTTGTTTGGACATTGCTTCTGGCTTTTTTTTTTTAGATCTGCACTTGTGCTTTGAGACTGCTTCCATGTATTTGTGCTTCAGGATTGCTTCTAAGTACTTATGTTTCAAAATTGCTTCAAATCTTTTTTAATGGCATGTGGATCTTCTTTTCCTTTTGTCTTTCTCTTTTTTTTTTTTTTTTTGTACTAAGTCCTGGTCTATGATTCCCGCAAGTTTTGCTGCAGGTCCCAGCTAGGTACCCACCCATTTTCTTCTTGACTGCGCAAGTACTGAACTGGGTACATTGGGCGATATTTTTTTGTCCCAGCTCATGAACTTGACATGTTTTTTTTTTTTTTTTTTTTTAAAATTATATATATATATATATATATATCAAGTACTGGGCTAGGTATCCTCAGTGTATGCCTGAGATCCTAGACCATGTATTTGAAACTTAACTATTTGTAGTTATCTGTGGGGTGATCCTGGGTCATGCATCAAAAAGATTTCCCCAAGTATCCTCCCCTGATTCCGTCTGTGTTAGGATTTTGTAATACTTAGGATTTAATAGCTAAGAAATAAGAAGAAATTTCATTGAATTTAAAACATAAATGTCATTCAAGGAATACAGCAAATCTAACAAAGATAGTAAAGATCATAGAGTGTCCTTCTACCACGAGTCCCTGAACAAAATTACTTAAACGATAATATATAAAAAGAAAGAAACACTTAACAGGTTGGAGAGTTTGGCAAAAAGGATTCCAGTGTACTGAGACCTCTCCTTTCTCATGCGTAGTATTGTTTTAGCCACTTTCCATTTATGGGCTCTGTCAGGATTGTCCCATCTTCCTTTGTAAGGTAGTAATACCCACTATCATGGGTCTCCCTAATGATGTAGGGTCCTTCCTGTTAGGATTGGTGCCCTTAAATCCTATTGTAAGATGCTATGTATAATATTAAGTGTGACATTGTGTTTGACATTATCTATGACTTAATATTATGTTTAATAAATTTGTTTTATTATTATCTGAAATAATGATAACATGAATATTCAGACATTATCATATAGTCCATGAGATGAATAGTATGTGATTTATGTGAAGAGTCACAGAAGATATAAATCACAAGTTCTTTGTAAACTCAGAATTATAGTTCGTAGTCGGTGATAAAATTGGGCATTTCATCTGTGAAGACTATAACATATCAACTACGATGATTTGTCTTGATCATGGAAGTGGAGACTTCTAGTTGATGTGTTAATATGTTTTAAGAGTTAAGACATATTGAACTGGACCGCTGTGAGATTTATTATTTTCCTAAGACTGTCATATGAATAATAAATCTCACGACTTGTATTTGCATGAACTCTTAATCCTGAGAGAATAATGAACCTGATCATGAGGTGTAGGTTGCTTTGATATATCAGGAGTGAGATCTATAGTTATGATCAAAACCTCAGTATGTTGGGCAGCCACATTTAGTGTTGATGGAACATGTATTCTCAAGATGGAATTCATAGTCTCTTAACGGAGATATAAAGTATTCCCTTGAGATAAGTTTAATGGGTTTGTTATTCAGAGAGTTAGGCCTAACCACTTTAGTAAGACTAAAGTATATATTTATGGAATTGGATTTCATAAATATATAATGAATAACATTAAAGGATTAAACCGGGTACTCAAGGATTAAGATGTAGTAATTTACAAAGTGGCAGTCTACATTAATGACTTTGTATTACTACGAATATTTTATGAAGGGGTTGCATGTATAATAAAGTCTTGGGATATAATTTATAGATAAGACCTAGAGTGCAACTATTTTTTTATAGTGGTATTAAAAATAGTTAATGGTAACTTTGGACTTGTCAAGAGTTGACAGAAAAGCCCAAGGCCCATTGGAGCTAGTGTCTTATTGGTCCCTTTTGGTCCCACTCCAAGCCACACACTTAAGCCCAATTGGGAAGGCCCAAAAGACCAGCCCAATTAGATAAATTGGTTAGATACAAAGGGAAAAACGTTCAGATTTTTCTGTGTGTGAAAAACAACATTGAAATGGTGTGCATGTGAGTTTTTGTCACACACAAGTCATCCCTTTGTTACCAATCGAGAGACCACACATCTTGGGCGTTAGTGGAATTGGAGTGAAGATTAAAAGTAGTCCCAAGTGCTTCAATCTTCAGTTTTGAAATTCACCGCTTCAAGGTACGATCTCTTGTTCTCTAATTCTGAAATTTACTTTGTGCATGTTATCAATATCGAATGAAGTAGATCCGTTTTAAAACTTATTTTCCGCTGCATTTATCTTTATTTCCATCACTTCCCACTTTGGGGCAAATTTGGAGGGTCCCGGTAGGTTTCTTCTCACATGCTCTACTATCCTTAGTACTAGCTGCCCTTTAGTGAAAGTTCTCGGGCGTACTGCTTGTGCATATGCTCTAGTCATTCTTTGCTGGTACCTCTAGCTTCTTCTCTTGGCTAGCTCTCTTTCTTCCTTTACCCCTTCAAGGTCTACTAATCTCCTTTCATTGTTTGTGTCTTCGGTGTCCTCCTGACTTTCTTCAAGTACTACTCTTGGTGTGGGAACAATTAATTCTATTAGGCTGATGGCTTCTGTCCCAGAGACCAGGGAGAATGGTGAGAATCTTGTGGCTGTCTTTACTGAGCTCCTGCATGCCCAAAGTACATCTGCCAAGTGTTCACTCCATTTTCCTCTATACTCCTGCTTCATTTTTTTAGGATCTTCAATATCACCCTATTAGTGGCCTATGCCTGGCCATTTCCTTGTGGGTAGTACGGTGTAGATCTTCCATACTTGATGTAGTAAGCCTCAGTCAGCCCCTTCATGTCTTTATTTATGAATGGAGTTCCATTGTCACTGATCAACCTCTTGGGGATCCCAAACCTTGTAATGATATGTTCTCGAATGAAGTTTGCTACAGCTGCTCCAGTGGCTTTTTTCAAGGGGATGGCCTCTACCCATTTTGTAAAGTACTCAATAGCTGCCAAGATCCATATGTAACTGTTGGATGGGGGATTTATAGGCCCTATGAGATCAAGCCCCCAAGTGTAGAAAGGCCATGGGGTTGTCATATCCTACAACACATTTGGGTGAGTATGGATTGCATCCCCGAGGACTTGGCACGCGTGGCAGGTTTTGACTAACTCTTCAGAGTCCCTTTTCATTGTTAGCCAGTAGTACCCCAACAGTAGTAACTGCTTATAGAGCCTCCTTTTTCCTGGGTGACTTCCACAATCACCAGAATGGACTTCCTTGACTACTTCCCTGGCTTCCCTTAGCCCCAGGCATCTTAGGGGATCCTAGCTGTATCCCTTTTCGAACAGAATCCCGCTCTGCAAGAAGTACCTGACTGCGAGTTTTTTGAGCTGGTGGGCCAGTGCCCTGTCAGTTGGTAGGATCCTTTGAGCCAAATATTCCATGAAGGGAGTCCTCCAATCTTCTGTAATGAATACCGTGTAGCTTTCTTCCTTGTCCACCGAGGATCAACATTCTTGACATTTCTCCTGTATAGTTGCTGCCTCTTTGTTCATATTTGGCCAGTAGTATCCCATGCGCTGCATCCTTCTATATAAGCTGATCTTTTCTGAGGTCCCACAGACTTGGGTATGTAACTCTTCCAACCTTAGTTTCCCTTCTTTCTTATTGATGCATCTGGATAGGATCCCTCAAGGCAATCTCCTGTATAGTTCTCCTTCTATTAGAGCGTAGTCCCTCAGCTCCTTGACACTCCCTCCGAATCCTGTTTCTTTCATTTTTTTTCTTTCACTTCGCTCCTCCAGTCCCATTGCTTGGACTCTCCGGGGGATCCTTTGGAGGATTTTTAAGATGGAATGCTCCTGTCTTCCTATTCTGACCGGAGTGTCTTTTCCCTTGAATGGTACCTGGGATCCCAGGGTGGTAAGCGCATCTGCGAACCTGTTTTCACTTCTCTGGGTGTACTCTATGCTAATGGTCAGGAATTCCTGCTCCAGCCTTTGCGCCCAAGTTCTGTAGGCTGCTAAACTTTGTTCCCTTAGAGCAAAGTCACCTTTCACCTGAGAGACTACAAGATTGGAATCTCCCAGCACTCTCATGTGTTTTACCCCTATTCTGAGTGCTATAGTTAGCCCGGTCAAGTATGCCTCATACTTAGCTGCATTATTAGAACAGGAGAACCCAAGCTTAAAAGATAGAGGTATGGTGTCCCCATCCTCGCAGCTTAGTACAACTCCCACTCCATTTGAGGTTGCTGTAGCTGACCCATCGAATCTCATTGTCCATTTCTTTCCTGAGATTTCTGCTACTGCTACCTCACCTGGGATCTCTTCACTTAGTGAGGTTTCTTCCTTCCTTGGGAATTGTGCCAAGAGGTCAGCTATGGCTTGACTTTTGACAGCCTTGGGGGTCTTAAGGCCTATGTCATACTGAGAAAGTAGGACCAGCCACTGTGCTATTCTTCCTGTTAGGAGGGGCTGATGTAGGAGTGCTTTTATGGGGTGTGACTTAGTCACTAAAAGGATTTGGTGAGCTGAGAAATACCTCTTCAGCCTCTGGGATGCGTAAATGACCACTAGGCAAGCATTTTCTATCCTGGGATACCTAGTCTCGGCATCCTTGAGTGTCCTGCTTACATAGTAAACAGGTTGTTCATTCTCATCATCATCTTCTTGTGCCAGCAGGGCTCCTATTGCTTGGGCATTTGATGCCAAGTACAATAACAGGGGTCGCCCACGTACTGGTGCCTGAAGAATGGGCAGATGATTCATAATCTGTTGGACCCTTTGGAAGGCTTCCTGTTGTTCTACTCCCTAGGTGAACTCAGTTCCTTTCTTTAATAGCTTGGATAAGCCTCCTGTGACTGAAGCCAATCCTAACATAAATCTCCTGATGTAGGAGACCCTTCCTAGGAAGCTTTTGAGCTCCCTCACTGTTGTTGGTCTTTTCATAGTGGCAATGGCTGCAGCTTTGGCTGGATCCACACTTATGCCTCTGTGATGTACCAGGAACCCGAGGAACTTTCCCGCAGATACTCCAAAGGCACATTTCATGGGGTTCATGCGTAGTTTGTATTCTCTGCATCTTTTGAAAACTTGCTCAAGTACCTGGAGGTGTCCTGTCCTAGTTTTTGACTTGACCACAATATCATCCACATAATCTTCCATTTCCTTATGCATCATGTTGTGGAAGATGGCTGTCATGGTTCGCTGGTACGTGGCTCCTGCATTTTTGAGGCCCAAGGGCATCACAGTGTAATAAAATTCCCAATTGGGGTCCTAAATGCTGTTTTCTCAGCGTCCTTGGCAGCCATGCGAATCTGGTTGTACCCACTATACCCATCCATGAATGAGAACATAGAACTTCCCGCAGCTGAGTCCACAAGGAGGTCAATATTAGGCTAGGGGAACTCATCTTTTGGACGTGCCTTGTTTAGATTGCGAAAGTCCACACAGTAACAAATTTGGCCGTTCTTTTTCTTCACCGGTACTATGTTGGAAGCCATTTGGGATGTTGAATGGGTTTGATAAAACCAGCTGCCAACAGCTTCTTGACCTCCTGGGTTATTTGGGCTTCTACATTAGTGTGAAAGACCCTAGCTGGTTGGACTACTGGTTTGACTCCTGGGTCTACGTTGAAACCATGGGCCACGAGCCCAGGATCCAGGCCAGGCATCTCATCGTAGGTCCATGCGAACACATCCATGTATTCTTTGAGTAAGGCTACCAGTGGCTCCCTTTCTTGTGCTGTCAACTGGCTACTGATGGAAACAGGCTTCTGGGATCCTAGCTCAGCCCCCAAGTTTATTTCTTCCAATTCTTCCTCAGGCTGGATCTGTGTTTCTTTAATTGGTTCCTCTAGGACTTCCTCTTGAGCTACCATACATTCTGGTGGTTCGGGACCCTCCTGCACAATGTACTCAGGCCCTGCGCACCTTCATAAGAGGTAAATTAATCTTCCCCTGGGTTCCCGCACTACTACGCATTCCCGGGATCTCGAGGTGCTAGGCTCCTTCTTTCACCTTTTTCTCTTCAAGAGGTCTTTTAAGTCATGGGTACCTCCTCCTTCTTCTTTTTCCAAGATAGGTGCTCCTGGGGTCCCTGGCATGGGACTCTCATCGTCAGTTTCTAACTCATCATAGAACATTATTTCTACAAAGTTTACTTCTCCTTGGCTGAAAGTGTTATGGTTGGCAGGGATCCTTACAGGCCTTCCATTCAATCTCCCCTTAACACACTGATGGTCTGTGGATGGTATAAGGCGGTGCTTATGGAGCTATGGCCGTCCCAGCAGTACATGGTAGGACACCTCTGAGTTGATTACATGAAATCTGGTCAAGGCTACTATTGGCCCCACTCTTAGGGCCAGCTGTATATATCCCTCGGTTGATTCTGTTGATCCTCCAAATCCGGTTATTTCCATGGGAGCCTCCAGGATCCTCCTTCCTGCTAGGCCTACGGCTTCCAAGGTGCTCAGGGCTATGAGGTTGAGTGATGCCCCTGTGTCCACCAGTGCTCTTCTGATTTGGACATCGTTTATGGTGGCCATTAGATAAAGGGTTCTGCGGTGGTCTGGATGCTCAACCTCCATGTCTTCATCAATGAAAGTTATGGCATTGGTTGTCTCTAGGAAAGCTCGACTAGCATGTGATTCTGCTGTGTAACACTCCATTTCTGAATCTGTTGCTGTTAGGTTCTAAAGATTTAGGATTTTATGTATTTAGAACTCTAATGTGTAATATTGGCAAACCATGATCAAAACAATATGTTTAGTCTTGTTTAGGCTTGCTCAAAGTTGATTAAATATTGTAAAGTTGGAATCGAGTGGCTGCAGATGTACTGGAGCATTTCGGCCTGGCTCGATCGATCGAAGGATAGACTCGATCGATCGAATCCCTGGTCAGATGCGTTTTCTGCAGAATTCCAACTCAGCCCAAACTCTATTTAAACGTCTTGGGGTTCAAGTAAAACACTCCTATATATAAGGAAAACCCTAGAACATTTTTAGGACTTTTGAGAGAGAGATTAGAGTGCCTCTTGTGCCTCCTTTTATTTTTAGGGTTTTGTACCCAAACCTCTCTAAGTCTTTGTTGCTCATATTTGCTGTTTGTGTGAATCTCTTGTGAGATCTTTGAGGAGCTTTCCTTCACATAAACTTAGGGTTATCAATATCTTGATGATCAACATAGTTGCAACCATTGGAACTTAAAAGAAAAGCAAGCGGGGAGCTTGTAGCTGATTGAGGAATTCAAGAAAGAAGTAGTCCGTGGATTCGGAGCCTGCACGTGGTCGTGTCAGGAAATTCTACTGGTGGGTAGCATTAGGAAGTCGAGCGGGGAGCTTCTAGTCCTTTTGGAACTTCAATTCTTTCATAGTGAATTATGTTATGCCTTGAGGATCGGTGGATCAAATCCTCCCCAGGTTTTTACCGTGTGGTTTCCTGGGTGATCATATCTTGTGTTATTTATTTTCCTCTGCTTTATATTCTTGATATGATTGTTTGGATTGTTTTAACCTAGAATTGCTTAATTTGACTAAGTAACAACTTGGCTAATTAATCTAGGCTACGCAATCTGGTTGTTTAAGGGGTCTAAATTTCCATCAAGTGGTATCAGAGCGGGTAGCTCTTTGTTTGTTTTAGATCTTTTGATCTAAGAGCTGATCATTGACCCCTGTTGTCATGGATAATTTGAAGTGTCTTTCTGCTCATGCTTCTACTGATTTTATTGATGCCTGTGATGTTTTGAATAAAAAGGACACTATTGTTTCTGCTAATTTTTTTGATGCTTTTGAAACTCTTCGTAAGGAATTATCTAAATCTTTGAAAATTGCTAAGAAATTCAAAGAAGAGTTAAAATTAACTAATATTGAAAAAGAGGAATTGTTTGTTAGATTAGATGAGTCTAATAAAAAGAATGATTTTTTGAGAAATCAAATTTCCTCTCAAGATGAGAAGATGAAAAGTTTGGAACAAAAGTTAGCTGAGGCTGAAGCTGAATTGGAAAATTTGTCTAATACCAAACTTGCTGATGATAACAGAAGTGTTTCTGTTTCTCTTAAGCCTAAAACTGAGAAAGTTTATATCCTTCCTTTCAAGAGGAATAATAAAGAAAAAGCTTATTTTGCTAGGTTAGACAAAGGTAAAAGTTCTGATGTAGACGCTGAAGTTTCTACACCTACTGTTAGAGAGCATAATAAATCTGTTTTTGTGCCTACTTGTCACCATTGTGGTGTTGTTGGTCATATTAGACCAAATTGCTCTTTGTTGAGGCAAAAACCAAAATCTGAGACTAGATTTGCTATTAGGAATACTGATGTTCCTATAAATTTGTTCCTGTTTGTCACTTTTGTGGTGTCCGTGGTCACATTCGTCATAATTGTCATAAATTGAAATTTAAGCATTTTGTATGTCAATCTAGGATATGTGATGATATTTCTCCTGCCATAAGTCCATATAAATTGTTTCATATGCTTTTGAAAAATTTAAGCTTGTTGGCTTGTGAAAGGAATTTGCAGGATTTTAGTCTTTCTCAGAAGATTGGTGTAATTCCTCAAATACACTCTGCTTCTCATGGATTTTCACCTACAAAGCCGAAGACTTGTGCTATATGGGTGAGAAAAGATCCTTTAAGGTGAGTGTTGCTGACTTGTCCCTGTTTTAATTCTTTCTATTGTTTGTGGACATGTCTTGTGTCTGTTTTTGGTTGTTTTGTTTTTTTTAGGTTGTTTTTTTTATTAAAAAAAAAAAAAAATCCAAAAACATTGAAAAATTTTCAAAAAGACAAAAATATTTTATTTTGTGTCTTGTTTTATTTTTCTTGAGGATTACATGAGTTTTAATATCTCTCTTGATTTAGAACATGCTTGACATTGTGGTGAAACTTGAATAGCATGTGTTATAAATGTGCTAAGCTATTTTTGACTTTATGTACTAGTTTGTACATGTACTCTTGGGTTAATTAAGAAATTGATATTTCTTGTTTGTGTACCCTCTATAGCTTTGTTAAACAGTGTACATGCTAGTGTGTGTGTTTTTGGTCTGACCAACCAAGTTTGAAAATACCTTGAGTTTTGTGCACAACATATTTGTTGCTTAAGAAAATTCAATGGGAGAATGATTGAAACTTGTTTTTGAGAAAATTGGGTTTAAAATTTGGGTTTTTGAAAAAAACATTCCATCTCATACTCATGCATTTTGTTTTCGTTGTTCAAATGCTTTGAGGAGTTGTTTTCAAAATTCGGTTTGTGTTTTTCAAAACTGTGATTTTTCTCAAAATTTTTGTGAGCCTCTGCCCAGTTCGATCGATCCATTCTGATTTTCGATCGATCGAAAAAGTGCTTTAAATTGTTTCAAAATGACTGTTTCATTCGATCGATCGAATGTAATTTTCGATCGATCAAAGATCGTGAAAAAGTTTTTTTAAAGTCCAGATCTGACTTTTTCAAAGTTCTATTTCAAAAAGTTTTTCAAACTTTCTTTCTGCATTGCATTTGCATTGATCATTTAGCACAATGTGTGTTTTTTGTTTTTAGTCATAAATTTTTTTTCAAAATCTCAACAAGTGGTTATAACGTTTGTTAAAACCAAAAAGATTTTTGTGTTTTGTATTATAGATCTTGGATTTATAATCAAGGATTGGCCATTTTATCTTTACATAAATTGTTTATGTACCCTGTTTAGCTTGGATGAGCTTATTTTATTGCACTTTACTAGTTTGAGCTTTGTAGTGCATGTTGTGTGGGAAAGCTGTTTATGGTGTTTATCACTTTGTCTTAATCTTGAAGTCACATGTTATTTGACTGTCAGACTTGATCCTTTTGAGAAAGGCATAAATAACCATCTCACCACTGTTCACTAGCCAATCATGAACACCTTAGTGCATATCATAAGATTTTGTGCTCGAGAAAGTGTAGCACATGCACAAAAAGAACATAAGGTGTAGCCTCTTTAATTGCTTAATGCTTAAAATTGGTGTGTACTATTAGGCTTGATGCCAATTCACTTAATTAAAACTGGTGTGTACTATTAGGCTTGATGCCAATTCACATAATTAAGAGGCTAAATACAAGAAACTTACATGATTGCAAGCTTATGTTCTAGGAGATGTGGGAGTTATAGGATGTAACTCTTTAGGTGATAGTCTCTTTCAAATTCTATGTGATGAATTTTGTAGACTTTGTGATTGATTGCTATTCACATATCACCTCACATGTATCTCAAGCTTTTGCCAGTTGCACACACTACACAAGTTACTCTTTGTTAAACTTGGTACATTATATTGTGTGTGATTTTGTTGTGGCCATCCAAAATTAAAAGTTCCTTGATTTTAATGCAAAATGTGTATAATGTTTGCGCTTTGAGGACAAATTGATTGAAAATCTTGATTTTGGAAGATCTGGGTTAAATTTAAGTGTTTTTGAAAAACTTTTCGTCTAATACTCATGCATTTTTTTATAAAACAATGTGCTTTGAGGAGTTTCTGCATTAAAATGCTCTGTTTTTCGAAAAACTGATTTTTCCAGACTTTCGATCGATCGACCCTGTTTTTCGATCAATCGAAATTGCGATTAAAATTTTTGGTTTGAGTCTGCCTGACTCGATTGATGTTCAATCGATTCTCGATCGATCGAAACTGAAAAATTTTCAGTTTCTATGTTTTTGACCAAAAATTTTTTTCCTGCATCATTTGTGTTTAGGATTCACATGCATTGCATTGTTTTTGTATCCATCTTGCAGTTTTGCAGTCATATCTCTCATTGTTTTCACACATAACATGCATACACTTTGCTACATTGGGTACTCAACTTGACAAAAAAATTGATTGATTAATTTTTGAGCTATGTACTTTCTAGTATATGCCTTTTTTTTTATGTGTGAACTGTAGAAAATATTTTTCTTAAGAGATATGATGGATAATCAATGTGCGAATATTTTCTCTACTCATGCAACTGTTTATGGGTCACATAGTGCCATGTTTGCATTTTATTGAAAGAGAGAATATTTTTCTTCATGTGTATCCTCACCTTAGTTTTTAACTTTGGATTATGTGTTTTTAACTTTGATCATGTTGGTGATGCTGCTGATCCCCCCCCCCTCCTTTATTTTTCCCCAAAACTGTTTTTCTCAAAACTTGTTTTGTTTTTTCTATTTTTATAGGGGGAGAAAAGTTTTTTTTCACCTGTGTTGTTCATAGGGGGAGCTGTCTCTATTTTCTATAGAGTTGGATTGTTCTGTATCCCCTTGATTCTCTATTTTCTCTTATCCTTTATTGCGTATGTTGACTGTTTACTCTTTATATGAGTTGTCTTTGTCAATACGTGACAAAAAGGGGGAGAAATTATTGATTTATGGGAATCATGTTGATATGTGTGGAAAATACAAAGATATTCATGTTAGGGGGAGTAACATTGATTGATATACATGTTATTTTTTATTGATTCTTGTTGCTTTGTGATTCACTGCGTATTGATTTATATTTATGAGTTGATCATTCATATATGTCTTTATTTTGAATTGTGTGAATCTTACAAGAATGTTATACCTGTTGTTTTACTCTTTTCTGTCACACATGCGTTTATGCATTTTGTTTAGTGTTTCAGGAAATATACAGGTTGATTCAATTGAGCGGCTGTCTACACTTGCAACTGATGGATAGTAGTTAGGTTGGATTTGTTGTTATGAGCATTATTTTTGTAATGGGCTGTTTACTTGTAAACTTTGAGCTTTTAATTTGTGTTTTGTCACGGATTGCCAAAGGGGGAGTTTGTTAGGTTCTAAAGATTTAGGATTTTATGTATTTAGAACTCTAATGTGTAATATTGGCAAACCATGATCAAAACAATATGTCTAGTCTTGTTTAGGCTTGCTCAAAGTTGATTAAATATTGTAAAGTTGGAATCGAATGGCTGCAGATGTACTGGAGCATTTCGACCTGGCTCGATCGATCGAAGGATAGACTCGATCGATCGAATCTCGGGTCAGATGCGTTTTCTGCAGAATTCCAACTCAGCCCAAACTCTATTTAAACGTCTTGGGGTTCAAGTAAAACACTCTTATATATAAGGAAAACCCTAGAACGTTTTTGGGACTTTTGAGAGAGAGAGATTAGAGTGCCTCTTGTGCCTCCTTTTATTTTTAGGGTTTTGTACCCAAACCTCTCTAAGTCTTTGTTGCTCATATTTGCTGTTTGTGTGAATCTCTTGTGAGATCTTTGAGGAGCTTTCCTTCACATAAACTTAGGGTTGTCAATATCTTGATGATCAACATAGTTGCAACCATTGGAACTTAAAAGAAAAGCAAGCGGGGAGCTTGTAGCTGATTGAGGAATTCAAGAAAGAAGTAGTCCGTGGATTCGGAGCCTGCACGTGGTCGTGTCAGGAAGTTCTACTGGTGGGTAGCATTAGGAAGTCGAGCGGGGAGCTTGTAGTCCTTTTGTAAGAACTTCAATTCTTTCATAGTGAATTCTGTTATGCCTTGAGGATCGGTGGGTCAAATCCTCCCCAGGTTTTTACCGTGTGGTTTCCTGGGTGATCATATCTTGTGTTATTTATTTTCCGCTGCTTTATATTCTTGATATGATTGTTTGGATTGTTTTAACCTAGAATTGCTTAATTTGACTAAGTAACAACTTGGCTAATTAATCTAGGCTACGCAATCTGGTTGTTTAAGGGGTCTAAATTTCCATCAGCTGCTATAGTCATGAGAGACTCCGTGGCCATCCTTCTTGCTTCTGGTCCAAATCCCAGCTGGTTGAACAGTGATCTGAACTTGGGATTTTTCTGGAAGGTCCTGACTATGTTCAGGTGGAAGTATCCTCCTGGCTCTTCTGCTTCTGCTGGGTTTCCATGGATTACTACAACCACCACCCCCTTTCCTTTGTGGTTGGGCAAGGGGTTCCTTTGTACTTCTGGCTCCTTCTGGGTGAGCTTCAAGGTTCCTTCTCTTAGCTTCCTATGAAACAGCCTGCGGAGGGTCCAGTAATCCTTGGTGGAATACTTAACATAATTATGAATCCTGTAAAACAAAGGATTTTTTCTTTCTTCCTCGGTTGGTGGCCTAGACACAGTGAATGGCCTAACCACTCCATCCCCGATCCATTTGTCCAGGACATGGTTTAACTCTTCTACGGTACATGGGATCACCGGTGGTTCCTCGAACATTTTTCCATCAGGCCTTTTCCTTTTTTCTCCCACCGATATTGTCATGGCTTGGGACGTTGGCATCCTCTTCGTCCTCATAGTTTGTGTTGTTCTTCTTGTTCTCTGTAACAGGTCAGCGAACTGTGTGATACATAAATTTTCAAGGTTTAGTCTGTAATCGAAAAGCATGTTAGATATGCAAGTCTCTACGAGCTCTTTTTCTTTATGGGCCCCATAACAATCTAAGGACACATCTTCAAATCTTTTGATGAACTGGACGGGATCCTCTCCAGGCCTCTGCCGTACCATCTGAAGGCTTTGGAAAATGACCTTGTCCTCACCAGGGAAATACTTTGCACAAAATCTCTCCATCATCTCGTCCCAGGTCTTAATGGACCCAGGTCTCAGTGTGGTGTACCAAGTGTATGCCCTGTCCACTAAGGACTTAGCAAACTCTCTTAGGCACAGCTCTCGGTTTCCTGCGTAGGGGCCTATAGTGTGGACGAACCTACTCACGTGCTTTACTGCGCTTCCATTCCTTCCATCAAAAGGATGGAACTTTGGTGGCTCATATCCCTTGGGATATGGCTTGCCAAGGAGTTCTGGTGGGAATGGGGGATCCTGAGAAAATTGCTTGGGGGTCGCGGAAAGTTTTTCCCTTTCTTGGTCCAGGAAGGCACTAACATCTGCCAGTGTTAGGTATTGGGGGTTAATTCCTCCCCCCACTGCTGACCCTCCCTCTGGCTGGGTTCTATCTTGGTTGCCCACATAGGGGGCATTGTCTCTGACTTCCTGTGTCTTGCCTTCTTTGAGAAGGCGGACTTCTTGTTGCAAGTCTTTCAACATTGCAGTCATCTGAGCCATGGGGGTCTAGCTCCTGCCATGCGTTTCTTTGTTTTGACACGACCTCCTGTTCTATTAAGGGCACCTTGCCTCTTTGTCTGGAGGCCACTTCATTTTCTCCCACGGGCTCAGAGGCCGTGGGTGGCACATTAGCACCTTTACTGTTCCTTGGTCTTTGAGGCATGCTCTGCGAAGGGATTGCTTCTTCCCTTTTCTTTACCTAGTCCCCAGTGGAGTCGCTAAAATGTGAGAGTGCCTTTTTCTTCTTACCTTAGTGGCCCTAGGATCCAGGGCCAAATAAATATTTTTTGGTGGACTGGGCTCGATTCACCGCAGCTAAAAGGGCTGTTTAAGAACCAAGTGGTGCACAAAACAAGCTTCTTACAATACAAAATAACTAACAAGCAAAAATATCTGTATTGAGTGACATTTCAACAGTAAAGGAATGCACAAAAAATGAAATACAATGTAAGAAAATGTTAGGGATCCTTGAATTAGTAAGGTGCATTTTATTAATTTTCTTTAGTTATGATTACAGTGCTCACTAAGACGTGATGTAAGGTTCAACTAAGTTCAAATATTACAGACTTTAATAGCTATTTAAGCTTTCAAGACTTGCAAAGTTTGAATTTGTTGAATCCGAGCATGTGATATAGTGGCTATCTCTGGGATACCGAGAGCGGTTCCTCTGTTTTCTTTTAATTTTACAGAGCTCTTTCTATAGTTCTATGAGACTCTAGAAAATGGCCGTGAATGCCTGAATCATCTAATCAAAGATAAATCTCTATTTGAATCTGAATGCCTCCCGTAGCATGGACCCCCTCCTCCTTTTATAGCACAGCTCGGGCTCGGGGGTACAAGTAATTTCTCCCTTTTGCCCCTTAGAGTCCGTGCCATGCCAGGTTGCTCAAGGTCATGTCGTTTCCTTTTTCTCTCATAGTTTCTTGCTTTTGGTGCGACCAAATGAAAGTCCCTTAGCTAGTTTTCTATTTCCAGACTTCTCCGTTGGCTGGTCTTCAACTATTTGGCTTTCTTCTTCTCAGCATTCCAGCTTTTTCAGTTGTACTCTTCCTTGTCACTTTCTCCAAATGGTCGGAATCACGGCTCCTGCGTTTTGCTTCGTACCTCCTGGCTTCACTGCATGTCTAGAGCATGAAACCCGCATGCTCTTTGTCTTTTATCCCTCTTTGAATTTGCTTCAATCTTACTTCGCGCGTCCAGGGATCCCCAGAATCTAGGGACTTCTGGGATCCCGGCCTACCCCTTCTTACTGGGCTTTCTTTGGTTTGCTGATTCTGCCTAGTTTAGGCCTTTCTTGTTCTTTCGTGGGTCACTGGATCACAATCCTCTAGGCCACTTGCCCTTTTCTTCTTTCTTTTCTCTTTTCTTTATTGTGTGAGCCCAGTCTTCCCCTTTTTTTCTTATTTTTCTCTTAGCTCTTGTTATTTATTTATTTTTTTTTTTTTTTGTGAAATGAGCCTACTGTGTTATTTCTTTGGGCCTTAGTTTGTGCCCAATTTTGGACCTCAACAATTGGTTTCCAGCTAAAATTATTAAATGAAATTTTGTGACTGGTTAAGTATTTTTTTCTTAAAATAAGTTTGGTTGCATGAGAATAAAATGAATAATCTGATAATGTTGAAATTAGATTAATAATAAAGTTTTTAGGATAATTATCCCTAAGATAACTATTTTTAAGGATTTAATTATCATGTTAATTTGGATTTTATTGGGAATACAAGTCCAAAATACGTCTAGGTACAACTCCCAGTTGAAAAAAAAAAATGCTTAAAAAAGGGTTGCAAGGAGACAAAATTGGACGAAGCAATTAGGGGTGCTAATCGGTACTTCAATAGTGTCGATAAGCACTTATGAAGTGCCAATTGGCACAAATTTTAAGATGGGCTCAAATACATTTGGTTCAGGTCTAGGCCCATAAAATTCTATTTTTTTGGTATAAAACTTGACCCAATTCATGTTTACTATTTTTTGGGGCAACGCTAGTGTAGATACTGCATTTTGTACCCCTTACGACTCAGGCTCCCATTCCCTAATGATGCTGAATTCTAAAACCCAAGGTTGGTTTAGCGCCCAATCAGAGGTTAAATTGACTTGAGAAGTGTTTAAATCAAAAATATAACTTTTAATGAGCAAATAAATCTATTTTTGAAAAATAAGGCTAAAGGAAACCCTCGTTATGTGCACGCAAGAATCAACCTGCACATTCAACTTTCTGCATGCGTACGCAAGCCCGATCTTACGTAGGCATAGCGATTTTTAAAAACTATACAAGGCAAGTTTTTTGCATTAATGTTAAGGTTTGGAACGAATCCCGCATCATCTGGGAGTCGTTCCAAACCTTGTTTTTCACAATATAAGTAGCCTTACATGGTATATTTTCAAAACAGGCAGAAATTCCACGGGAAAACAATAAGATTCACTAGAAATAGTGAATCAAAAAGGGAGTTTTTCACAAAACATACTCAAGTAAATTTTCTTTTGATTAGGGCCTTTTCTGGCCTTGATCTTTTGAGTTTAAGATTACTAATCACTCTTTTATTGGTTTATGAATAGATTTAACTAAAGGGAATGAACAAAATCAAGCTTGAAGAGCTCTTTGCTTGAGGTATTAGTCTAAACTTTTCTTTTTTCCTTTACTTTTCTTTTTCTGCTCTTTAATCTTGCTATTTTTCTTTGCTTCTTGTTATAACATGTATTGATATGTTTTTCTAGATTAGGTTTACGTTTTTGTATATTTAAAATGCATGTTAGGGTGTTAGATTTAGTGTTTTAGGCTTGGTTGTGTTTTTAGGGTTTTCTGGGCAAGAACTTGTGTACGCATAATCTTCCCTATGCACATAGGCTTGATTATGTGCACGCTGACTTGTTCTTGTACATGCAAGTTGCTGCCATAAACCCTAATTTTTATTTTGTTTGTTTTGTTTCCACTTTCACATATTTGTTTGTTTAGCTTCTTTGCCCATGCTTTTATGCTTTCAATGTCTATGTTACACATGTTTAGTTGCTTGGCTTGTCTCACATGCTAGAATTAGGGTTTTGTTGTTTCAATGCTATGATTATGCATTCATATGCTCATGCATAATGCCATAGGTGCTGAGATGCTACAAGGTAAATAAAAAGGTAAGTCATGCATTTGTAATGTCCATGCATTTGTGATGTGTTCTTGCTTTGATGATAGAGATGAACATGCCTGTTTGGTTGAGAGTTTCCAAAGTGTACATGCAATGCTTTTAGTGATGATATGATGTGCTTGTTGCCTATATCCTTGCTGTGATTTGATGATTCATACGCTGCTGTTTGATGATGATAAAGTGATGCCTTCCTAGATGAATGCTAGGATGAAGTGATATGCATGATTAGATGTATGGTAGGCTTTGTTTGCAAGCATGATAGATGTATGGTTAGGGATGTTTGATGCCATGTTGATTGTTAGATGTATGCTAGTGTGTGTGTGTGTGAGTTAGATACAAGTATTGAGTGTACCTTTAATAGGGTTAAGACATAAGACACAATGACGGGAAGCCAACCTTAGGGTTTGGTGGTTTTGGGTGCCTAACACCTTCCTAAGACCGTACCTTAACTCCGAACCCATATCTCTGGTAGTAAGATCAAAAGGTCCATCCTCGAAAGGATGCTATATATATGGTTCCTAGACCATTGTAATAACTAGGTGATGACTCCTAAAAAATGACCCCTTGCGTCGATAGTGGCGACTCCGCTAGAGATTGTGAGTTTAATTCCTACGTGTCCTATGTCTCAACCTTAATAAAGGCTTATTCAATATTTTTTTTGCACATACATCACATGGTTCTCTTGTCCCTTAACCTCGGTTGGTGATGAGTGGGAAGATGGAAGGCTCCATTCAAGCCCAAGTCTTTCGAAGTTCATCCCAACAACTCAAAATGTGTGTCATTGCCTATAATGGGCTTTGAGTACATTAACGGTTTGCCACAAATCCATAAAGGTCCACTTAGGCCCTCAGTTGGAATCATGGCCCATCTAGTTATGAGTGACCTACTTATCTATCCCTTTAGCCCTTAGGGAAGCCTACCCACACTTATAGAGATCTTAGACCCTATCAAAAGAGGGTACCATTTATATCTCTTGTTTGTTCAACCATATATCTAGTGCTCACCTAATTCTGAAGGACAAATAAAAGATGTAAAAATGGAAGGATGACCCTAAAGTTATGGCATACCCTAAGACAATTGGGATAAAACAAAAGAAGTTCTCACATATAAGAGGCTTATCCCTAAATCTAAAGGTATATCTTAACTTGAAAGGTTCATAAGATCATAGCCTAATTGCTATCATAAGCCTAAATCAAAAAGACCTTTTGAAAAAGAGGACTTTGGGCCTAAGATAACAAGTATGCTATGGGCTGAGCATCCAAGATCCTACAAAGTCAATATGAATTTTCCTAATCTTGGGCCTCTTTGTTGTATGCCTAGGCCAAAATTGATGAGAACTTCATGGACGTTGAAAGGAAGGTTACAATATATTCTAGCTAATTGGCTACTTCAAAAAGAAGAAGATGAATAATGAAATGAGAAAAGAAGCGCCCAAAGGTGATGAATATATTGTAAGCCAATGTTTAAGACAAAAAGGTTGAAAATCTGTAAGTACATTCTAATGAAAGCCCATAATGGTAAGATGAGAGCATTGTTGTAAATGGACCAAAGCCCAATGAAACAAGAGGCAATGTCCATGAGAGGAAAGGGAGTGATTTTGTAATTGGGCCTTCATTAAAATGGACTTAAAGATTTTCTATGGACACCTAAAAATAAGTGGAGCCTTTCAATTGGGACATGGACTTAATAAAAATGGGACTTATTTTCAAGCACCATTGCACCACCAAAGTCAAGAAAACACATCCCTACTCCAATTTGGATTCGAGAAAAGCGCGGAAGACGCTTGGTCAAGATTGAGGACACACATCAAGAAGAAGAGTTCCAAGTAGGGGAATCTTCTCAAGCAACAATGGCCACTTCAATTAGTGATGAAATTGCACAAAAGATATTCAAGGCAATGGAAGAACAAAGTGATGCTCTCAAGAAGATGGGGGAGTCACCTCACTAAGGTAGAAAAGGCCAAATTGAAGAAGCCACCACGTGTAAAGGTTCTCAATGAGGAAAAAGGAGAAGATTGGGATGAAAGGAACAATGCTGATTATGAAAGGAACAAGCAATTTGAGAAACTCACGGTGAAAACCATAGCCATGAGAGAGAAGATGGAGAAAATGCAACTAGCCTTTCGCAAGGCCCAAGGGATGGATGATTGTCTCTATAACATAGGGGGCATAAGCTCCAAGATTCCCATTGCACTACCTCCAAAGTTCAAGATTTCTTATGCAGAAAAATTTGATGGAACTGGAGATCCAAAGCAACATGTTAAGAGGCACCTAAGCATCACCGAAATGAAGGGGTTGGATGAAAAGAAAACTTTGCATGCATTTCCTTTCTCACTTACGGGAGGTGCATCAAGATGGTACTATAGTTTGGACCCTAGCAAGACTAAGGTGTGGGATGAGCTAGTTGAGTTATTTGTGGATCAATTCATCTTCAATACCATGATTGATGTGACTTTGAGAGATTTGGAGACCATTAAGCAAAGGGTAGTGGAAACATTCTCTGAATACATGAAAATGTGGAAAGGAAAGGCATCTAGGATGGTTAATAGGCCAAATGAGAAAGATCAAATCAACATGATTATCAAGAATTTGCATCCGGCATATAATGGTAGGCTCTTGTCATCACCTATTAGTTCTTTTGGAGAATTGTGTGATTGTGGGACTAGGAAAAAGGATGCCATCAATAATGGACAATTGGAGAAGGGTGAGAGCAAACCTCCGATCAATAAGGCGTATGGAGGAGGAGGAACGACTTCTAAATCTCCCAATCCTGTGAATGTAAGTGCCATCATACCTCAAACAACCTTAGATTACCCAAACATCACAAAGAAAACCCTTCAAGAATTTTCCGACTTAGGAATGATCCACACCCTAGCATATGAGAATTTATCTTCCAAAAGATTCATCAAGCCTTTAGATCCCACACCTAAGCCTAATCCTATACCTCCTACTTGGAATCTCAATGAGTATTGTCACTTTCATCAAAAATCTGGCCATAAAACCTGTAAAGTTTTGATTTACAAATATGTTTTATGTTTTCTTTAATTCTATGTCAAATTTTATTGTAATTTTGTTCAATCATTTCCCTGAATTTTTGTGGGATTTAATGTAAAGACTGTGTGCGAGAGTTTGATGAAGAATTTGTCAAGAAGTGATTTTTGCGACTAGATTCACTACTAACTCGCGACTAATGGCCCGTGAAACAAGCCACATGAGAAGCACATGCTGGAATTTGAAGAGTCATTGATAGGTTGGTTTCCACGAGTGACTTGCGACTCAGGCCAAGTCACGAGTGACCCACGAAACCAACTGCCTATTGCTTTTTGGAGTGTGAGTTTTCCCATTCTTTACCAACACCATATAAACCCTCATTACCCACGAAATGCAAGAAGAATGAGTATTTTCTAAACAAACTTTTGAGAGAGAAACCCTAGCCAAACACTTGAGACTTAAAGAATGTTTTACCCACAATCATTAACATCATTTCTCTAAAATTTCCATCTACTCCTACCTCTCCATCTATACATCCTCGAGAGGTTCTTAGCCCAAATACTTACCTCACCCATCCTGAGTGTTGAGTGAAGTTTTGCTACTTTTGGGAAGTATTGGAAGAAGCCATTGAGTGGCAAATGTAATCGAGCAGAATTACAGGATTTGAAAAGCTAGTGAAGACAAGACTCTAAGAAGTCTGTTGGCAGTAAGACGCTCAAGTACATTGGATAGATTAGGCTTGGAGGGTTCTTTTTATATTCATGTACTCCAACTTATTCACTAGTGGATCGATTTTAGCTTGGAAGGCCATAGAGAGGTTTTTTAACGAGTACAAACTTCCCTAAGCAGGGTTTTCTCTGACTCGCCATGTGGCGGAATGCACTGACTAACTGGCTATCGATTGAACCGACCAGTGCTTTGAAGAAGGTTCCGCATAGGAACTGATCGTTGCGATCTTCATACCATGTTGGATGGATTACTATTAGTGATTGGGAATGGCCTCAGCGCTGTCCCACTACAAGTCTTGACGACGGGGGTTGAACTGAACCCTGAACCATGTGAACCGGGCTTTCATAATGAGGTTCAAGATATTCTGAAATGACAGACGAGACATGCAAAGATAAACTGCCCTAATGTAGACTTTGTGCGGTCTCAATTTGTGCAAAAAATCCTTGAGTGGACTAGTTTGCTGCTGAATTGCCCAAGTAGCACAATTAGTGCAAAAACCAAGGGAATCTTTACTCTAAAGTTGGTCAAAACTTCTTAAATCCCAAATCCAATGGCCAAAATCATGTGGGGTTGAGTCGAGGAGCTTAAAAAGCCTTGGCATGTGTCCCGAGGCCCAACGGCCACTTAGGGTACGCCGCTTGGGGCTAGCGGCCACTAAAGGTGCACCAGCCTCAAAAAGCCTTCATAAAGGTCTGGGTTGCTCCCAGACCTCCTATATTCTAGTCTGCAATTTTCTGGGTCTTTTCCTACCCATTTTCTTTACTAAAAATGCTTAGAAACACCATTTGCTTGCACTTTCTTACACGAATCGGCATTAGAACACTGCATTCTTTCAGATATAAGCATGGATGCTCTTGGGTTCAAGTTTTACGACACAGTTGTAGAGCTTGAGAGGTAGACTTTTCATGAGAGGGAGCTTAAGAGATGGTAGACTTCATTCTCTTGCAAGAATCAGGCCTACATCAAGTAGTTACTCGAAGATGCCACTTCACTCTTTCATACTCCTCTAGATTGGCACTTACTAGAGGCCATAGTTACCTGTTGGGAACCTGCTTTGAGGTGTATCACCATCGAGGATGTGGACTTGGTCCCTACTCTGAAGGATTATGATCGCTTTCTTTCTCTTCCTACCCTTGTGAGTCAAGTTTATCGACCACCAACTCAACCTCGTTTCCGCAAGCGATTGGCGGAGTTATTAGGCCTGAAGAAGACTGTAGTGGATTTTCTAACCTAATATGGGAGTGGTTTAGGACTTAGCCGAGTTTCTAATCTGTTGGTTTGGCAAAGCTGAGTACCTTGCTGCTTACTGACGAGACTTTGTGAATTTGGAGAAGCATTGGACCTTCTACAGGTGTCAGGCCTTCTTTGGCTTAATGTTATTCCCTTCTCAGTTGAATTCTATCATCTTTACAGTTCTACCCCTGGTGAGTACTCTGCCTCATAGCTCTTTATTTATTCCCTCTCTCCTCTTTAAGACTATTTAATCTCTTTCTCTGTGCCATAAGATGGATAATGGTAGGCTTGGTTGTTGTGTGCATTTGTTGCTTCTTTGGTTCTATAACCATCTGACTATGATATCTAGGGCATAACTCGTGGGGGTTCATGAGGAAGAATAGAGTTAAGATCACTGTAGCCCTTGATCTTCCTTTTACTAGGGATACTGCTGCTTGGTTGAGGTATCTGTTTGGCTTGGGTTCCACTGATTAGGTATGGAAAGTCAAGTAGGGAGTCACTAGGTGGCAAGGTTGGACCCACTGTGTTGGTTTACTTAGTGTCCCTTTCGTGGTTATTTGGGGTTATACAGTGTACTATCTAGGTATGACTATGAGGCAATTTAGGGGTACCCAGATTGTTCCTCGACTTAGCGATCTCTCTATCATCACTTGCGAGTATAGTCTCCAAGATATTGACACAGTCATCATAGATTGCAATTTTGATTTCAAAAAGAAGTGCAGGTTGACTATTGATTACCCTATCTATCCAAGGGATGATTATGAGTGGTCTTCCCCCGAGTTCAGAGAGTGGAGAGCCACCAGGGATCCGTGTTTCATCATCGTTCTATCGGTTCTAGATCCACTTGACCCTAGCCTTTCGGCTGATATATTAAGGGATTATACACTGGAGTTTGAGGTCAGAGTTTAGAGTACTCTTAGGGACTTGAGGGAGTGCCTGGAAGAGGCTATTAGGGATAGGGATTGCTATAAACCCTATCCCTAATACACTGGAGTTTGGGATAAGGAAGAGGCTATTAGGGATAAAGATCTCTCTATTGACTTCACTTATACACTAAAGTTTGAGGTTAGAGTTTAGAGTACTCTTAGGGACTTGAGGGAGTGCCTGGAAGAGGCTATTAGGGATAGGGATGGTAGAGAAGACTTTCTGGACAAGGATTTTTTAGATAATGAACTAGAGGCATGGAAGATGTATTTCGATGGAGTCATGAACCAATATTAATGGGATAGGAGTACTCTTGATTACTCCTGAAGGATCTCACATACCCTTAGCAATTAAGTTGAACTTTGAGGCAACCAACAACATGGCAGAATATGAGGCTTGTATCACCAGAATGGAAGCTCTCTGAGAATTGGAGGTGAAAGTGGCCGAGGTCTATAGAGATTTGACTTTGGTAATTGCTCAAGCGCAAAGGTTGTGGAAAGTGAAGGAGGAGCACTTAAAACCTTATCAATAGTATCTAGAGGATTTGACCAAAACTTTTGACAGAACTGAGTACACAATCATCCCTAAAGCTCAGAATCAGTTTGCGGATGCCTTGGCTACTTTAGCTTCCATGGTTGAAATACCTGAAGAAATATGGACATGACCCTTAGAAATTGAATAAAGTTATGGGATAGTACACAAAGAGAAGGTCAAAGTTTTATTCTTGGTTATAAAGGAGGAAGGGATTCCTTGGTATTATGACATCATGAAATTCTTGGAGTTGGGGGTATATCCAGACGGTGACAACAAGAGAGAACATCATTCAATTAGGATGATGGCAATGCAATACATCTTATGCAGAGGACAGCTCTATAAGAGATCCTATGACAGTATATATCTTCGTTGTTTAAAGTGATAGGCCAAGAATGTATTGATCCCTTGTGATGAATTAATTGATTAATTAGCCAAGTTTATTAATTAATCAAATTAATATGCAAAATGCATGGTAGCACAAACAAATCACCAATTATCTAAAGTATGTAGCAGAAAATAAATTGACATGATGATTTGTTTACGAATGGGGAAAACCTACACGGTAAAAACCCCACCAGGTGATTTTAAGGTCACCACTCTTAAGAATCCACTATTATCGAAACAAGCGATTACAAGTAAAGGAATCTCAGTACCTTATATCAACCTACAGTTGAACCCTTACCCCAATACCCAATTGGACTTGTTCTGTAGTGACAATCTCTTCTATTCAATGCACGGCTCCTAGTACCTGACTAACCAATTACGCGGATCTCAGTACGCAACTTGAACACCAACGTGAGAAGGATGTTAGCTGCAAAGTTCTTCTGTTCATCACATGATGAAGATCATGAAGTTGCTTGGTCACAAAACCCTAAGATGTACAAACACAACAGCTCCTTGAAGAGAAAGAAGAACTAGGGCAAACTAGGTTTCCAGTCACACATTTCTTCACACTTGTGGAATTGTGCTCTTCTGCAACTGTGCAACTTTTGACGGCCCTTAAAATAATCCTTATATATGTTTAGGGTTGTGAGAAATGAAAGCCCAAACATACACTCATGGATTGGATGAAAAACAGCTCTGAAAACTGAGTTTCATAAACCTCGATAGATAGCCATCTATCGAGCTAGCTGTCGAGCCATGGGCTTTAACAGCTTTTAAACCTTGATAGATGCTAACTGTCGAGCTTTAAAATCCAGCACTTCATTACTT
This sequence comes from Quercus ilex subsp. ballota, assembly GCA_032727855.1. Lineage (NCBI taxonomy): Eukaryota > Viridiplantae > Streptophyta > Magnoliopsida > Fagales > Fagaceae > Quercus > Quercus ilex. The sequence continues at coordinate 52,454,803 of CM064908.1, forward strand.
GATTCTTGGATAGACTTGCATGGGTTTAACACTTAAACTTGAAACCTTATTCCTTGAAGTATTAAACAAATCCTAGATCTACCCAATTACAAGTAAAGTGCGTTTTTTCAAAAGATTAGCCAATTACATAAAATGTTGACATATGTTCCTAACATTGAATCACATATGCCTTAACAATCTCCCTCTTTGGCAATCCGTGACAAAACCACAACAAACAAATGAATATATAAGAGAAGTCATAAATCACTCAACTCATACTCACTTGTTGAATACAATAAAATCTATCCTAACACAAACTCTTGAAAAACTTTGCAAGAAAAGAGTTTATAGCAAGAAAACTTTGACAACCTGTATTTCTGAAACACTTTAAACAAAACTCATCAAGGCATCTTAGTGTGAAACAGAAATAATAGATTACATACATTTAATAAGAAACATATGTATAAAGATAGAAAAGAAACAACACATGGAGAGATAGGTGAAAGAACATACATCAAAATATATAAACCAAATATAAGTACAATGTATGTCAATTGGTCACAAGACCAATATACAAAGAATAATGTATCTAAAAGAGAAAGAAAAGAAAAGATACAAACATCCTCACTAAATCCCTCAATATACACTCCCCTTATCTCCTAAACTAACCCTCCCCCTATGAGTATGACTACTTTCATCTCAAAACTACTCCTCCTTTTTGTCACGAGTGACAAAGGGCAAGTAAATCAAGTAGACATCTCATCATCACTAGGCGAGCCTTCATCATCATCCTCAGATACCTTAGGAGAAGGAGAGGAAGCCACTGTAAAGCCACCCATCATAGCCTATCATTGCGCAATACGACCGACACGGGTGTTCACCTGACACAACTCATTGCTGAAAGTGTCAAGGCGAGCATCCATGCACAAAAGCTGTGCCATGATGGCCTTAAGTGTCATTCCACCCACTGAAGACGAATGAGCGGAGGAGGATGGGGTGGTAGAAGCCAGAGGAGCTGCCATCCTGTCTGGGGCTGCCTCGGTCTCAACTGTGTTGTGATCCGTCAAATGGTAGCTGCATCTATAACACACATATACGAGAAGTGAGGAGACTCAGGATAGAAGACGGAGAAATGGCAAAGAAGTTTCGTGATAGCAGAAGGAAAAATGAGTTTATCACGAGTCGCCGTGTCCTTATAGACATCTATAAGGGAGAGTATAAAGTGTGAAGCGAAGTCAATAGAGAGATCCTCAATTAGGGATAACAAAAACTGAGCACGAGGCTCTGTGATAGTGTTATAGTGAGACAATGGATGGAGAACAAATGTCATCACTATGTTTAGGAATCTCGGACCTTTAGCAAAGGCCGAGCAATGGGTGTTTTAATGGTCACCCCAAGAAAAAGGTGTCTCACAAAATAGAGGTGCGCTACCCTAGGGACGTGTAGTACCTCGGATACAATAACCAAAGTAACTACCATGCGTATACCCCAAATGCTAGTAGAAAACTGAGGTTTAGAGTAATCAAATCTGTGCATATTGAAGTAAAACCCCTGTATGATCACGAAAGGGAACGTGATCAGGACGCTACAAAATGACTCCCAACCCCTACTGTGCATGACAGTGGGTAGGTCAATGTCAGAGAAATCTGACAAAACGACTTGGCATTTCGAATGAATTCTCCATCGTGAAAAGTTCTACAAGAAGTCCAATTTGGCCTTCTTATCACAGAAACGGACATGAGAGTAAGTAGGGTCAAACGGAGAAGAAGAAGAAGATGCCCCAGAATGAAGAGGATTCTAGGACGGAGTAGACTTACGTTTAGGTGCCATGATGCAACTAATGTAAGAGGGAGAGAGAGACAGAGAGAAAGAGAGGGAGACAATCAAAAAAGTACCAAACAACAAATATATCAAAATATATATAGAATTGAAAGTACGTATGCATGAGAATGCATGAACATATGACATGCAAATATAAATTCATCATGGGCTCAGCCTAATCCAAACCTACCAGCACAAAACATAGCAACAAGGTAAATGAATGTTCAAATAGCGTTGAAAACACTATGAACGTTTAGACCCCCAATTACAAATTACCAATTCAAGCTTATTATCAAACAATAAAACAAAATTGATAAACAATCTAAACCAAATAAAATCACATCCACAGTAGAAATTAAATGCTAAAGATTAAGGGAAGAAAGATGCAAACTCAAGGACAACACAACGATGTGTTATCGAAGAGGAAACCGAAGCCCTCAGCATAAAACCTCTCCGCCGCCCTCTAAGCGGTAAATAATCCACTAAAAAATGTAGTTGGGATACATGAATAGCAGAAGACCCTCCAAGCCTAATCTATCTAGTGTACCTAAGCCCTCCAAGCTTTTTGCTCCAACGAGATTGCGCCGAACCTATTTCTTCTTTAGCTTACCGGATTCCGCTATAGCCCATAGCATCAACCAATAACCATTGGTCCCTTCCTAACTGCTTCCCAAAGCACTAAATAGCCTTCTCACAGATGTGGGTATGGTGAGAAAAGGATTTGGGTAAGAACCTCTCAAGGATGTAACAATGGAGAGGGTGAGAGTAGAGGAATTTGAAGAGTCTCTGTGTGAAGATTGTGGATGAATCAATCTTGTTTTTCTCTACAATTTCTCTCTCAAAATTCTCTCTGGAAGCTCTCTACATTTCGTGGGTATAAGGGGTATTTATACTAGGGTAAGAATGGAATGCGAAGAGTCAGGTTTTTCAAAACAGAGCTGGTTGGCGGCTTAGCCTCGCGACTTGACTGAGTTGCAAGTTCAAGCCGCGAGATAACAGAATAGCCAGGCTAGACTTTTTGTCCTGTAATGCTCTAGCTGGCACGACTGTTCATCTTCTCGCATGCTTCAGTCGTGTGCTGCAGTTGGCAGCTTGCTAGTAATGAGTCACCCGCGAGTCCTAGCCCCGAATCTCTGCATCCTTGCACAATCTTGAGCATTTCTTCACACTCTCTCACTCACTACCCTTACATGATTCCCACCTAAATACAGGGTTACTAATTACTAAATTACAAGCAAATTTGGCACGGAATAAAGCTAACCAAATGGTTGATTAAATTCAACCTTACAGTAAACACACATCTAAAATGCATGAAACATTGTTATAATGCACATGTGATGCAATGCATGAAGTTTAAAGATCATATTAACAAAAACCCATCCCAAAATTTTAACAAAAACTCAAAAGTTTTGAAAAATCTCAAACAATTTCAAAAACCCCAAAAGTTAGGTTAAAGATCATGAAAATGCATGATAAAGATGAAGATAGTATCATACCAGATGAGGAACAACGATCTTGAGACCGAAAATAAAGTGAGGAAGATGAAAAGCTTGAGTTTTAGGTGATTGAGAGAAGGAGAGAAGTCTGTCTATCGAGAGAGATCGAGGAGAATTGAGATAGAAATCACGAGAATCTTATTTATATGAAAATCATAAACCTCGATCGATCGAAAGCTATCAAGAAGCTATCGAGGTTTAAAATGCGCCTTTTAGCTATCGAAGAGCTAACGAGGAGCTATTGAGGATCACACGAGACGATTTCTCAACAAAGAAGCTCGATGGATCGAGGTAGCTATCGAGCAGCTATCGAGCAGACAGAAAGTTTCTCGATTGATTGAACTAGCTATCGAGAATGCAATAAAGAGAAGCTAAAAGGTCTCGATAGATAGCCTAGCTGTCAACAAGCTATTGAGATTGCTTAAAAAACAGTTTTTCAAAGAAGATAAAAACACAGATATGAATGCAATCAATAATGCTACTTAACCAAAGATCCAAACAACATTTTAAGCTCTTAAAATCATCTCTCAACAATAAAAATGACAAGCTTAGATCTAAAATACACACACACACACACTAAACAAGAATAACCAATTTTATATTTCAAAAACAAGTCAAGACAGTTTAGTGAGAATACATAAACACAAGTATTCCTTGTGATGGCCAAATCACATCGTACCTGCACATATATCAAAAGTAGCAAAGAATATTGCATGTTGTGTGTGAAAAACATCTCAAGATTGCTTAAGTGTCTACATGTTATGACGATTTGAGATATGAGAAAATCACTTTAACTCACACATAATCATAATTGTTTGATGGGGACTATCACCTTCGAGGTACATCCTATAACTCGCACATCTCCTAAAATACATGCTTGCAATCATATATAAAGCATTTTGATTTTGATTTTTTTTTTTTTTTCATATTTTTCTTTTAACCAAACCATGCATGGGCATATAAGAGATAGAAAAGAAATACCTAATTATGTTAAGCATTTGACATTTCACTTTTGCTGTACCGAAGCATATAAATATAATTTCATAATTGGTGGGCAACAGTGGTGAGATGGTTATTTATGCCTTTCTCTTACGATTTTCTAGTCCTTCCCGTCAAAAAGAGTGATACAAGTGTTAAGTACAAGAGATTACTTAATCTTACTCATCACAAACACGAGCCACAAATCTCACTTGCTTAGTTGTGCATAGAGATGCTCATCTAAGTTACAAAAGATACAAAGTTTACAAAACTTTGTTTCAATGGCCATCCAAGGTACACAAGTACCAACGTACACAAACACACACTGTTTTTGTATTTTTCAATTTTTTATTATTATATAAAAAACAAAATAAAGCAAACTGAAAAGAAAACAACCAAAAACATGTTGAACAATGCATAAAACTAGATTGACTCAAAGCATAAAAGCAAAACACACAAGTAATGCAAAAACAAAAACATGAAGGAGAGAGGGAGAGAGAAAAAGTGATAGAATCACTTGGAGCTCTTTTCCTTCCACAACTTGGAAGAACCTTTCCGTTTAGTAAACCCTGGATCCGGTGATGAGGGGGAAGAGTTAAAACCATTTAAGTTCAAAAGGAACATGAAGGTTTTGAGAAGATCTCCAAGAGGAGCAAAAGAGGATGGAAGCTAATTTTGGTTTCTCGATGCGATCATGATGTTGCTCTATTGAGTGGCTAACCACTTATAGCAATTAGGTCGAGTATGTCCAGCTGCGCCACAGTGATGACAAAAAAGCTGCTTTTTATGTTTAGGCTTTTGATTATTTCCCTTCTTAGCCCTAGGGTTCTTAATCTCTTTCTTATCAAGCTTAGGAGGTGCTCCTAAGATAGACTTACCCTTGTCTATGTTCTCACTAGCTAATTCATTCTTAACATCATTGTTCTCAGTTTCAACATTATTAGCAGGAGGAACAAAAACAGTAGAACTAGAAGTAGCAATAGTACGAGAAGAGAAATCATACCCTAAATTGGTTTGATCGAAACAATCATGAAACTTTACAACATTGAGCATCACAAGTCTTCACCATATCAACCATAGACCAATGGGGGCATAGAAGCAGCCAATAAGAACATTAAGAACATCCTAGCCAAGATGGTAGCGACATACAAAGATTGGGCCGAGAAGCTTCCATTTCCCTTATAGGGTTACAGAACTTCTATTCATGTGTCAACTGGGGCAACCCCCAACTCTTTGGTCTACGGTAGTGAAGCGGACTTCCCATTGAGGTGGAGATACAATCTTTAAGGTTACTTGCAGAAACCAAAGTCCTAGAGGAAGATTAGGTGAAACAAAGATATGAGTATTTGGCTTTGATAGATGAGAAGAAAGCTAGGGCACAATACCATGCACAAGGATACCAAAAGAGGATTGCTAGAGCATTTAACAAAAAGGTGAAACCTAGAAACCTTAAAGAAGGGGACTTGGTTCTAAAGATGAAGCCAAGATGGTCTAGGCCTTTTATTATCAAGAAGATCATGTCAGGAGGTACTACGAGATGCATAAATTTGGATGGGGAAGAGATGCTTTGCCCAATGAAAAGACTAAAGCATTATGAAGCATTATGAATCATAGAAACTAGCTCGCAACTATAGAAAGACGCTTCAGGGAAGGCATTAGCATCAATGTAGGGGATAAAGGTCTCCTAGAAGATAGTCATGGGCTCTTCAGCCATAATAGTGATCAACTGATTCCTGGAGATGAACTTGAGTCTCTGATGGAGGGTAGACGCGACTACACCTACTGTATGCAACCATGGTCTCCCTAAAAGTTTGTTGTATGGAGAGTCCACTTTAATCACTTGGAAGTTGACCACGAAGGATCTCGGGCCAATCTCAATCATTAACTCGATTTTGCCTTGCACTTTGCGACGCGTGCCGTCAAAGGCTTTGATAATCATAGTGCTAGGTCAAATAAGGGACATATCTACATTCAAGCACTCAAGAGAGGCCATCGAGTAGACATTCAGGGCTGATCCATTGTCAATTACTCATTTATTTATAAATAAATAATATTTTTAAAAGTATATTATTTCCATATGCAAGTATAAAATTATTTATATTTATTTTAATACAGTCACAATCTCATTAATATAAGTTGTATATATCAATTGATGAACACACTTATTTAACAATTACCTCAAGCAATAAACAAAATACAAATAAAGATTTTAGTCTTTACACTTTATGACTTATAATGTAATTTAAAATATTTTACTTTCGTATTATTTTTCCTCAAAAAAATATTCATATTACTGTTTATTTTATTACTTGTCCAAAATCTGGATATTATAAGCTATAAATATAAAAAAATTTAATCAAAATTTACACAATTTGTTTTTAGTACACATTTTAGAGTCATAAAGTACTTAATTTTTCATAATGTATACTATCATACCCAGTAAGAATATAGTGTATAAAAAATTACTCATTCATTTTTTTTTTTTTTTTTTTGGTAGGGTTTTGGAAAGTAATTCTATCTTAGCAATTTCTTATTGGGCCTCCTTTACCTCTAATGTAAAATATATAAGGAAAAATTACAAAATTGAGTTTGGGAAAATCAATAAATATGACTTAACAATGGATAAAAATAAGCTCCTTCATTGTCAATTTCAATTTTTAAAAATGTAGAATAGGAATCGACTCCCTTAGTGCTGATTTCTATCAAAAATTTTAGCCGATTATCTAGTTTCAATTGAGTATGCTATTGAAAATAAGAAATTGTCGATTATCTGCAAGGCTTGATTTTTGACCGTTCCCCTCAGTCAAATCTATCACAATCCAATAAAATAGTGATTAGCAATCTTAAACTCAAAGGATTTGGGCCAGAAAAGGTCTCAGTCAAATAAAAAATGCCTTGAGGGTGTTTTGTGAAAAACTCCGTTTTAATTCACTATTTTTTAGTGAATCTAAAGTTTTTCCCGTGGGATTTTTATGTGTTCTGAAAATGTACCATATAAGGCTTTTTACAATTGAAAAAATGGGGTTTAGAATGGCTCCTAGACAATGTGGAATTCATTTCAAACCTCAGCCATTATTGCAAAAAACTTGTCTTTCTTATACTTTTGAAGCCATTGCTGCGTACACAAGAATGTGCCTGCGTACGCATGCTTTAGCTCGTGTATGCAGGCTGCGACTCACGTATGCAGGGCGAGGGCCATTTTGGTCATTTAATTTTTCAAAATTAGATTTTTGCTCATTTAAAAGGTTATATTTTCCATTTTAGCACTCCTCAAATCAATTTAATATCTGATTGGGCTCTAAACTGGCCTTGGGCCTCAGAGTTCAAGCATCAATTTTACAACTATGTGTTTTGTTGGCTTTAATTCCGTGCCAAATTTGATTGTAATTTTATTCAATCTTTTGTACCCTGTATTTATTGTGGGATTTAATTGTAAGGGTTGTGTGATGGAGAGAGAGAGTGTGAAGACTCAAGCTATTGAAGACTAAATAGGTTTTCGCGGGTAGCTCGCGACTTAGCATCTCGCGAAGTGATCCATGTGACCTGTACAAACTGGAATGCGAAGAGTCAAGACAGGATGGAGACAGCTGTGTTTCGCGAGTAGCTTGTGGGTAAGGCCTTCCAGCGAGGCACTCGCGAAACATTCTGTTTTGCTAGGCTGTGCTATTTGATACACACTTTCTGTACCCACACTATATATACCCACATTACTCACAAATGTTAGGGAGTGCTTCTGAGAGAAAACCCTAGCCACAAAACTTGAGAGTTAGAGATTGTTATACCCATATTTCTCTACACAATTGCTTCTGGATTTTTCTCAACTCCTACCTCTCCATTTTCATACCATTGAGAGGTTGATAGCCCAAATACTTACCACACCCTTTCAGAGTGTCAAGTGAGGTTTTGGTGCTACTGCGAAGCATTGGAAGAAGCCAAGGATGGCAGATGCAACATGGAGCTTGTTGCGAGATCCGGAGAGCTAAACAAGACACAGTTCCGAGAAGCCTTGTTGGAGTAGGAGCTTGGAGGGCTTAGGTACATCGAGTAGATTAGGCTTGGAGGGTCTCTTGCTAACCCATGTATCACAACTGATTTTCTAGTAGATCGATTACCGCTTGGAGGGTGGCAGAGAGGTTTTTCACGCAGTTCTTCGGTTTCCTCCTTGATAACACATCGGTGTGTTATCTTGCATTTGCATCTCTCTTCCCTACTCTTTTACATTTCATTTTACTGCTGTGTTGTTAAGTTTATAGATTATAGTAGCTTGTTTGTTTATCCACTCACATTTACACTATTCCGCACTTAGTATTAAGTTAGTGTAAAATTTATCGAGCCGTAACTTTTATTTGGAGGTCTAAACAGCTCTTATGTTTTCAACACATTTTCGAGCTTTCAATTGGTATCAAAGCGGGTGCACTAGCTGTGGTTTAATTACCTTAGTGCGATCCTTGACTCCGTTTGAGATGGACCGATCTCAATCTTTAAATGTTCCACCATATTTTAATGGTAGTAACTATGCCTTTTGAAAGTTCGAATAAGGGCATTCTTGTGTTCAATTGATGATACTGTTTGGGATGCGGTAGAAGTAGGATGGACTACGCTGGAGGCTGTTAAATCCACTTGGGATAAGGCAGCACTTGCTGCAGCTAACGCTAATAGTAAAGCTTTGAATGCAATTTTTTATGGTGTTTCTCCAGATGAGTTTCACTGGATTTCTCACATAGCAGTTGCTGTGGAAGCTTGGGAGATATTGGAGACCACCTATGAAGGCACGAAGAAGGTGAAGGATACTAAGTTGCAGATGCTAACCACTCAATTTGAAGAGCTGAAAATGAGTGAAGACGAGTCATTCGACTTATTCTATAGCAAGCTGAACGAGGTGGTTATTGGCAAGTTCAACTTAGGTGAGAAGATAGAGGACTCAAAGATAGTGAAGAAAATCCTTTGATCATTGCCAGAGAGCTTCCGAGCAAAAGTCACAGCTATAGAGAAAGTAAAGATTTGGATGTGATCAAAATCCAAGAGCTCATTGGATCTCTCCAAACATATGAGCTGAGACTGCCTTCTCATAAGTCGAGCAAATCTCTTGCTCTTAAAACCATCACCGAGAGAATGGATGATTCCTTCGAAGGAGATGATGTGGAGAAGGAGGTAGCATTCCTGGCAAAGAACTTCCGAAAATTTCTAAAGATGAAGAACAACGGGAAACCGTTCAGTAAAGGGAAGTTTTCATCCTCCAAAGGTGATAGGAAGGAGTTTAAGAAGAAAGATGGGAAGGATACTCAATCCCCTCAAGGCATTGTGTGTTATGAATGCAATGGCCATGGACATCTCAAGAAGGAGTGTCCCAACTATCTAAGAAGGAAAGGCAAGGCGTATGCCACAACACTTAGTGATTCGAATTCTTCCAATTCAGATTCGAAAGAGAGTTGTGATGGAGAAGTGAATTACTCCGCTTTTATGACTATTGCTCATGTTGAGTCCTCGGAGGACTTGAGTTTGCTAGTGGAAGAGCTCGGTGAACATAGTGAAGTGGAGTCAATGGGAGTAGTAGAAGAATCCGATGTTGAAGAAGATGAAAGTGCAGTGGAACTTCAAGAAAACTACAATTCCCTCCTTGAGAAGTCAGGAGAATATACAAGGGTGGCCAAGGCAGCCGTTAAAAAGATGAAAAAGGTAGAGAAGGAATATAGAAGTCTCCTAATGTGATATAAGAAGGCCAAATGTGAAATAGAGACGCTAAATGGAGAGCTGACCGAAACCTACTCAAAGATAAAATTCCTTGAGCTTGAGGTGGTTCAAGCCAATGCTAAAGTAGAGCGAATCTCCTCCAAGAAGCTTGATGAAGTCCTCTCTCATCAAAACCCTTTCTCCGACAAACCGGATTAGGATATACTGAAGAGAGTAGTTCGGCTGTCAACATATCCAAGGAAGTTAAGTTTGTGAAAGCCAAAGAACTGAAAGAAGTTGTCACTATTGCTGAGAAAGTAAAGGTGGAGAAAAATAGAAATGTGGCTAACCAACGGGTGTTGAATAAGTCTCATAACCAATCAGTGGTTAGGTTTGAAGCCAAAGGGAAATCACTTCCAAAATCACAAAGAGGTCCGAGATTTCAACATTTATGTCATTACTGTGGACTTCAAGGACACACCAGACCAAATTGCCATAAGCTGAGGGCATTGAAGAATGCAAATGATCAGAGGTCAAGAGGACCAAGAAATGACAAACGGAATTGGGCTGTTAAGCAATCAAGAGGTCGAGATGGTGATTCCAATGTGATGGATGTGATGAAAATGATTGATGCATTCACCACCTATTTGGCAAGCTTCTCCAAAAGGTTTAAAGGCCACCATACTCATACCTAATCCTATAGGGATATCACCCCAAACGCACGCGCCGTGTGGGTGAAGAGGGTACTCATGCATAAGCATTACAACATGTCCATGCATTAATATATTTGATGTTTAAGGGCATATATTCATGCGTCACGACATGCATAGTTCACTTTGTGTCTATTGCTTTTGGTTTATAGCATGTTTCTTTTACTTGTTTTGATTTGTACCTGTTTTTATTGATCTTACTTTATTTGGTTTGTTTTTTAGTGTGTTCAAAAAATTCAAAAACCCATAAAAATTGAAAAATCTTCAAAAAGTTTGATCGCTTGTGTTGTGTATATCATATGTGAGTTTGGCCTAGTACTTTTGTACTAATGGCGTAGTGCATTTACGAGCTTAGCTTGTTATGTATGCACATATATCTGTGTGGCAGAAATCTTGAAATCTATGTGTGATTGTTGTAAATAGATCTTCAAGCTTGTCATGAATAATTGGTCAATAGTCTTGATTGTCTTGATACTTACATAGACTTGAGCCTATATATCTTCCCACTTTTACTTTCATGTTTTTGCAATAGAGCTCACCAAATATAAATCTTCAAATGAAAAGAGATAATGAGCTGCAAAAGCCTGTCAAACATACTAGTATTTGACTAGGAAAAAGGGAAAGCGACTTTTGTTTTGAAATGTATGGTGCTCAAAAAGCCAAAGGCTAATTCTCAATGTTGAAATATCAAAAATTTCAAGCACCGATCTCAAAAAGAGATGTGTCATCCAAAAAGGATCAAATGTTATGATTTATGCAGAAGCCAAATGAAAAGCTTCTTTGATTTATAATCTATCTCTTGTGGGAGGTCATATATGCTCATTTCTATAATTGCGATAGTCCACTTGACTGAGTACCAGTTGTGTATGACTTAATTGAATTGATCATTGAAGTTTCGCTCTGGTCTAAGGACTATTCCACATTTTATACTCACACACAACACACAAGACTTTGTTCAAATAATGCTTATCTCATTTGTGTGATTATACATGTTCAAATGTGATGTGTATGCTCAAGTACTTACTGATCAAACTCAGAAATATTTTTGAGTGTTTTATATGTTTTTGAAAGTGTTTTTATACTTTCGTGTTTTTAGTTTTTGTTCAAAATGCATTTTTGTGTTTTTTTTTTTCTTCAAAAACTGGTTCAAAGGCTATTTCGCGAGAAGCTAGTGACTTAGAGCTTCCCGCGAAATGTGCTTAAGGGTAATTAAAAAGTCATATTTTCTTACAGAAAGTCTCACTACTGCGTCGCGAGTATTTCGCTACTAAACCCTTCTCGCAAAAATGTTTTTAGGCAAAAACTGGAAATTTTTCCAATTCATACAGAGACTATCATGACTGTCTTGCAACTTATTCGCGACTAAAAGCTTCTCGCGAAAGTTTTTGAGCTTCAGTGGCCATTCTCGTGACAGTCTCGCGATTGTCATGCTACTGCCTAACCCGCGAAAAACGCGTGTTTTTAGTCTTTATGTAGAAGATGTGACATGTTTTCAAATACAAAAACTTCCCTCGCACTGCCTCTCTCGAACCCCTTTCAACCCAAATCTTATTTTCACTTAAACCCCATCATTTTCAAGCAAAAATCTCTGCAAAATCACTTCAAGCTATGTTTTTCTAAACATTGTTTTCATTTTTGTCTTAAATTTTGCAGATTTTAACTTAGGGTTTTAAAAAATTGGGGATTTTCAAAAACTGGGTTGGGGATCTTAATTTTGTGAAAAAAATTTCAAAATTTTGATTGGGCTGAGTCCCATTTGCTGTGTTTGTGTCTGTGTTGGCCCCATGTGGCATTCTAAGCTTGTATTGAGGCAGTTTTCACCATGTACATGCATTATTCATAGTTATAGTGCATTGCTGCATGTTAGGTGTTTGAAAAAATGTCCTAGTGACACTCTTGTGTTGAATTGGACTCAACTGAGTTCCAATGCTTGGGTTTACTCCTGATTGAACATGTGTAACATGTTTTGGTCAAAGGGTATGTGTTTTTACACATTTTCCCAATTTGTGTCTCAATGCCATGCCATGCACACATTAGGCATCCTCTAGGCACACCCAATGCATCACCTGCACATGCACAGCATAGACACACACATGCACAGTCACTTTATTCATGCATTGTGTTTTTGTTTACATGTTTTAACGTCTATAGCATGTTGTTTTAAGGTCATTTGCTCTATTTTGAGTTGGTTATGCTCTGTTTTAGGTTGTGTTACCTTTGTTTTAAACTAAATGTCTCTGATCGTGTTTTTGTGTTCTATTCTGTGTTTTTGCACGTGTTTCTTTTTGTTCTCTGTGGAAATGTGCAGATGTCTCCGTTTAAAAGCTCAACTGTGAAAGGAGGCAGCAGCAAAGGAAAAGAGCTAGTGATTGATGTTAATGACCCTTCACTGCTGTCAAAGAGGACTTGTTTTTCAACAGGAGTGTATGACCCTGACTTGTTCAGATCTTATGCTGCATTTTAGACCTATACGAACTACTTTTGAGATGCTCCATTTCTAGTTGAAAGAGCCGTTGATCAACCATCTCTCCTAGACACTAATTTTACCATATGGTTTGCCACCAAGGATTGGAATTTTCTTCTCTCAAATCTTGAGGATGCATACGAAAACTTGGTGAAAGAATTTTAAGCCAATGCCATTGTTGAAGGAGAGGAAATCAAGTGTTGGGTGAGAGGAAAGTGGTTCTCAGTTACACCCGTCTACTTGGCCGATATTCTACACATTAACAAGCCAATATTACCTATCCCACCAGTATATGATGAATTGAATTTGGATGAAGAGCTTTTTCGGGAAGCTTTAGGAGCTACTTTGGAATTCTCCTCCAATGGGAAGTCAATAAGTGTGGCATCTCTTTCTCCCGAATTAAGACTGCTCACAATGATCATGTTTAGCAACCTCTATCCTCTGTCTAGCACCGGTTACATGAATCTCGGTCAAGCATTATTTTTGCATGATTTGATCACTAACGTGGAGATTGATGTGTGTTCTCATATTTTCCACATTTTGGCCAAAATGGTTGAACGGACTGCTTCAAGTAATTGTATTCCCTTCTGTCACATAATCTCAAGAATTTTGAAGCTCAAAGGCGTGCATCCCTCAGAAAATGAGCATCCATATCCAAGGCCAAGTCCAATTAATATCTGCACTCTCCATGCATGCATGAGTCACACCAAGAAGAATACCAAGCAAGAAGGTCATGCTACTCAGGGAAGCTCAAGCTCTACCTCTCATGCCTATGATGAACAGCTAGACAACATCATGGTTGCACTTCAAGAGATTAATACCAAAATCTCCGGACTAGCTACTATCATGCACTCCCAGCACATTCACTTCGACACTAAATTCACATCTCTGCAAACTCAAATGGACCAAATTCAAAGGAAGCTAGAGGAACATAAAGACTAGCTATTCCATGACAAAAAGGGGGAGATGGTGTTGGTGATAGGGAGAGTGTAGTGATAGGGGGAGAAAAAGCTAGTGTAGTGATAGGGGGAGGAGAAGCTAGTAGCTGCTGTTTTGTTTACAGTTTTTATTGCTCTTCTTTATGCTTTAGTACTCTGTTTTTAATTTCAGTTTATGTTCAATATTTGTGATCATCTCAATGCTTTGTAGCATTTTTTTTTTGTACTTTTAGATGTTGTCTATATATCTTGAGTACCTCACTCTTGTGCCTTTAGTAGGATTTTGTATCCTAGATGCAAATACTTCATGTATTTTGCATTGGTTGAGTGTTGGACATGCAATTGATCCTTGGGATTGTTCTTAATTGCATTGCATGTCCGGATGAGCATTTACTTGCTAAATGTTCATTGTAGTCATTCTTTAATGATTGTTCTTGTATGATCAAGATATGCTTACATGTTTATAGTATTTACAAACTTGATCACATTTTACTTGTTCATGTACGTACCTTGTGTTCAACTTGTCATAAGCTTAATGAAAGTTTTGTTTGTGTGCAAGTGTTTTAGGTTATAGGTATATACGGACAAGTGCTTCACAGCTTCTAGATTAGGTGTGAGTGAGTTTTGCCACTATTCCCAAACTCATGTTTAAGTCTAGAGTCTGTTTTAGGGGTTTTGTCATTGTGAGAGTGCTTTTTTTTCTTAGCACACAAGCCCAAGTAGAGACAAGGATCTCGGGCCCAAATACTTGTTGTTTTGGTGGACTGGGCTTGGTTCACCGCAGCTAAATGGGGCCGATTACGAACCAAGTTATGCGCAAGTCACATAAAACTCCTCAAAATGAAAAATGCAATTCCTCCTAAGCAATAAAATATCATTATAAGTGTTTTAGTCTCGTAAAATGACCATTTACTCTTACAAAATAAGTAAAATAAGTGTTCATAATATTCTCAACGAGAAGGAGATTGAAATAGAGTACTTAAGGCTTATCTTTTATTGTATAAACATTTAAAAGAGTTCATTCACTTGGTACCCCGGGGCGTACTATTATGGGATCCCGGGTATACTGTCGTGGGGTCCCGGGGCGTACTAGGCCTGTAAGAAACCAGAATGCTGGTTCTCTGAACTATATGATCTTTTTCCATGTTTATTATGCAATAGAGATTTGTCCTTTCCCTTTACCTCTATGGGTGCTACATAAAAAAACACTATAAAATACACATATCTTCACATAATTGTTAGTTTCTTAGATTAGGATATACATTTTAATACATATACATATATGTAAATGAGTTTCATGAGAATGATTCAGCCACGAGGATCATGGCCCCAATTCTCACAGATTTAGTGCTTTTGCACAAGACTTGTGGGATTTGGAACTCAAGTCCGAGTGGCTTTGCTTAGGCTTTGCCTTCCAAGATAGTTAGGTGAGAAGGGTTTTAGCAAGAAACAGTAAGAAATACACGAAATAATTGTTAGAGATCCTCAAATCAATATGAGGTATTTCAATATTTTTCTCAATTATGGATTACAATATGCTCACTAGTACATGATACAAGGTTCAAATAAGCTTAAAAATTGCAGACTTTGATGGCTATTCAAGCCTCTAAGACTTGCAAAGTTTGAATCCTTTTGAATCCAAGTATGTGCTATAGTGGCTGTTTCTGGGATACCGAGAGAAAGTCCTCTGTTTTTCTTTGGGTTTTACAGAGTTTTTTCTATGGCTCTATTATGATATCTTTTCTCAGATCAAAATGGTGATGAATGAATGTCCCTCAGCATGGGTTTTCTCTTCCTTTTATAGTGCGACTCTAGGGCTTCGGGGCACGAGCAATTTCTCTCTTTTGCTCCTAAGAGCTCGTACTGTGTCAGTTACCCAGAGGCTTGTCCTTTCCTTTTTCCTCATAATTTCTTCCTTTTGGTACGACCAAGCTGAAAGCCCCTAGCTGGTTTTCCATTTCAAGGTTCCCTCTGTTCGCTGATTCTTCAGCTATTTGGCCATTTCTTCCACTTTTCCAGTTTTTGGTTGCACTCCATCCTTGTCATTTTCCTCAAATAGTTGGAATCTTTTACTACTGGATTGAAAGCTCCTTTCGGTTACCTCTTTTTTTATGGTTTTCTCATTGTTGGTTCGTTGAGGCACAGCTCCTGCGTTTTGCTTTATACTTTCTGATCCCACTGTATGTCTGGGTGCATGAGACCCGCATGCTCTTTGTCTTTTATCCCTCTTTTAAACTTGCTTCAATCCACTTTAGCTGTGCTGCACGTCCCGAGGATCCTGAGCCTTTGGCAGCCTCTGGGGATCCCAACCCAGCTCTTTCACTGGAATTTGCTGGACTTTTTAATGGCCTTTTTTGCTGGAAATCTGAACATACATAGGGCCTTGATGTCAATTCTTCTTGCCACAAGAATTGGGCCTTCTTTATTTTTTTATGCAATGAGCTTTGTTGTGAAATTTTGGACCTCAACAGTCATAGAATAGCCAAAATGGGAGATTGTAAAGTTGTAATTTACAACTATGTGTTTTGTTGGCTTCAATTCCATGCCAAATTTGGTTATAATTTTATTCCATCTTTTGTACCCTGTATTTATTATGGGATTTAATTGTAAGGGTTGTGTGATAGAGAGAGAGTGTGTGTGAAGACTCAAGCTATTGAAGACTGAATAGGTTTTCGCGGGTAGCTTGCGACTTAGCATCCCGCGAAGTGATCCATGTGACCTGCACATGTTGGAATGCGAAGAGTTAGGATAGGATGGAGACAACTATGTTTCGCTAGTAGCTCGCGGGAAAGGCATTCTCGCGAGACACTCGCGAAACATTCTGTTTTGCTAGGTTGTGCTATCTGATACACACTTTCTGTACCCACACTATATATACCCACAGTACCCACAAATGTTGAGGAGTGCTTCTGAGAGAAAACCCTAGCCACAAAACTTGAGAATTAGAGATTGTTATACCCATATTTCTATATACAATTGCTTGTGGATTTTCCTCAACTCTTACCTCTCCATTTCCATACCATTGAGAGGTTGATAGCCCAAATACTTACCACACCCTTTCAGAGTATCAAGTAAGGTTTTGGTGCTACTGGGAAGCATTGGAAGAAGCCAAGGATGGCAGATGCAATATGGAGCTTGTTGCGGGATCCGGAGAGCTAGACAAGACACGGTTCCGAGAAGCCTTGTTAGAGTAGGAGCTTAGAGGGCTTAGGTACATCGGGTAGATTAGGCTTGGAAGGTCTCTTGCTAACCCATGTATCCCAACTAATTGTCTAGTGGATCGATTACCGCTTGGAGGGCGGCGGAAAGGTTTTTCGCTGAGTTCTTCAGTTTCCTCTTCGATAACACATTGGTGTGTTATCTTGTATTTGTATCTCTCTTCCTTACTCTTTTACATTCTATTTTACTATTGTATTGTTAAGTTTATGGATTAGAGTAGCTTGTTTGTTTAGCCACTCACATTTACACTATTCCATACTTAGTATTAAGTTAGTGTAAAATCTATCGAGTCGTAACTTTTATTTGGGGGTCTAAACAACTCTTATGTTTTCAACATATTTTCGAGCTTTCATGACAAAATGGGGGAGAGTATACTAGAGAGTATACTAGAGTGTATCATTGTTTCTATATGACTCTTGTGCACATTCGTAGGGGGAGAAAGCGATAGGGAATATGCATATACCAAATGGGAGAAGACATCTTTTATGAGAAAACCTTGTTTTGCTTTGTTTTACTTTATGCTTGTTTTCTCATTGCTATATGGTGCTTTGAGTTACTTTTAATATATATGCTTTGTTGCTCTCATCGCATCATGTTTATGTGTTGGACATGCATATATCCTTATGTTATTGTGCTTTTTTGGTTGCATGTTCGGATGATCATTTGCTTTGCTATATGATCATTGTAGTCATTCCATATGACTGTTTTTGTGTTTGATCAAGTTGCTCACATGTTTTACATCATTTTTACTTAATCACAATTTACTTGTTACATTGTACTTGTCCTTTTATTACTTGCTTTACCTTGAGGGTCTAATATGTTTTATGCAAGTGTTTCAGGTTACAGGTTTATATGTTCCAAGTTCATCACAACTTCTAGATTTAGGTGTGAGTGAGTTTTGTCATTGTTCCCAAACTCACGTTTAAGTCTAGAGTTTGTTTTAGGGTGTTTTGTCATGAAATAGCCAAAGGGGGAGATTGTTAAGTTATGATTTTTATCATAACATTATTGTTGGCTTATTCCATGACAAAAAGTGTTGTATTTGCATTATTTATTTCCTTGTATTTTTGTGGGATTTATTTGTAATGGGTTTAGTATTAAGTGGTGGAGATTTGATCAAGACAGCTAAAAGTCACATAAGGAGCACGTGCCAGAAGCTGAAGAGTCATGCCAGGCTGTCAATTTCGCGAGTATTTCACAGGTAAGGCCTTCCTATGAGATACTCGTAAAACTCTCTACCTAGAGAATTTTTAAGTATGACTTTCTTACCCTTCCCTACCCTTCCCTCATACTATATATACCCTAATTACCCACAAAAGTATGAGAGGTCATTCAGAGAGAAAAACTCTAGATAGGTTTTCTACAACACACACACACCCATCTTTTAAAGAGAGAGCTACTCATCCTTAGTGAGAAATCATTATAGCCTCTTCTCCTTCCCTCTCTCATTATCATACCTTGAGAAGAGATTTGTACCTAAACACAACCCACACCTATTCAGAGTGTAGAGAGTGTTTTGGAGCTTGGGAAGCTTTGGGGTTTACCAAAAGAAGCCGATGAGGCTTAGCAGATACAATCGAGCGTATTGCGGGATTCGGAAAGCTAGAAAAGACATGAATCCGAGAAATTCATTGGTAACAGGAGCTTGGAGGGCTCAAGTACATTGAGTAGACTAGGCTTGAAGAGTCTTTTATTGTTCGTGTACTCCAACTTTATTCTCTAGTGGATCGATTACCGCTTGGAGGGCGGCGAAGAGGTTTTTCGCCGAGTTCTTCAGTTTCCTCTTCGATAACACGTCTTGGTGTTATCTTGTGGTTGCATCTCTCTTCCCTTACTCTTGTGCTTTAATTTTATTATTTGTTATTCATGTTTATGCACTAGAGTAGTTATCGGTTTATTGCACTTCATTTACTCTTGTTCTGCACTTAGATAAGTTAGAACAGAAGCAATCTAGCCATAATTTTTTAATTGGGGGTCTAAACAAGCTCTTGTGTTTTCACACACATTTGAGCTTTCATTATATAAATTCCATAGGTTTATAATATGGTATAAATAAACAAATTTCATGGGTTTAGGATAATCATAACTTTCCATGGGATTTTATAAGATGATTGTTGTGGTTTGAGAACAGATAATTGCCATAAATTCGATGTGCTTGCAATATTATAGTAATAGGTTTAAGAACTTAAAGTATTGTTCATTATTGGACTTCTAAGTGAAATAATTATGATATAGTATTTTGCCAAGTATTAATAACCTTGGGCTTTTGATAAAATAGTGCCAAGTAGATAGCTTGGGCTTTTAATAGTGCCAACGTAAATTTGGATTTTGATATTGCCAATGAGAATTGGGTTTTTAATAGTGCCAATGAGAATTGGGTTTTTAATAGTGCCAATGTAAATTGGGTTTTTAATATTGCCAATGAGAATTGGGCTTTTAATATTGCCAATGAGAATTTGGCTTTTGATGTTGCCAATGAGAATTGGGGTTTTGATGTTGCCAATGAGAATTGGGCTTTTGATGATGTTGCCAATGTGAATTAGGTTTTTAATGTTACCAATGAGAATTGAGCTTTTGATGTTGCCAATATGAATTGGGCTTTTGATATTGCCAATGTGAATTGGGTTTTTAATGAATAAATTGCTATGGGTTTAAAGCATAGGCTTTGATTATGGATTTGAATTCCATTGACAAAATTCTTTTGCCATGGACTTGAATCAAGGGCTTTTCAAATATTGTCAAGCATAAGTATTCTTGGGCTTTAAATATAATGAGATGTGTGTATTGGGCTCATAGGTCTGGTTTTAGGTTTAACTAAATAATAATAATAAAATTTGATAAGATATGAGTTTTTTAGGTTTTTGTGATAGTTTATATTATGACCCAATTTAGATAATAAGATATGAAATATTTGTGGTTTACATAATAATAGGGCAAATAATATTTTGTGAAAGCCCAATAACTTTTTAGTGGTGTTTGAAAATAAATAGGTGATACTTAAATAATATTAGGTGTAAAAAAATAAAAAAAAAATAAAATAAAAAATAAAAAAAAAACCCTAACATTCAGCCCCCCAAGTCACATGTGATCAAATTCTTAGTAACACTATATTTTTGAAAAGAAAAATATTAGGATCACACGTGCAAGCGTTCTTTTTTTTTTTTTTTTTTTTTTTTTTTTTTTTTTTTTTTTTGAAAAATAGTGGTCTATTATAGATAATGAGATAGGAAATATTTGTGGACCAATGGGATGAGAAATATTCATGGAGGCCCAAAATAATATATGGGTGATATTTTGGTATTTTTTGGTGTATAAATAAAAGTGATTAAATAGGATTGGGGCATGTGGCATGAGTGAAAAAATTGTACCTTAACATTTAGCCCCCTGAGTATGTGTGATCAGCTTGCCTTTGGTCACACATGTGAGTTTGAATGAGTCCATAAGCTTGTGTTGCATAAGTTCAAAGAGAGAAAGAGAGATGGTGAGCTTGAAAGAGAGAGCTTCTTCCCCTTTTCTAAGACTAAGAGAACCCTTTTATCTCATTCCAAACCTCTTCCATCCTCCTTTTCTGATTCACTCTTCTTGATTAAGTTTTTCTTTTGCATTTGTAGTTGATAAAGAGAATTTAGTTGTTGGTGGAATTGAAGTAGCTGGCAAGGTGATATGAGCCTTTTTTTTTTTTTTTGGCCATTGCATGATCTATGATGCTATTATTTCCATTGCCTCAATAGTAATTGAGAAGGAAAATCTAATTAGTGCACCTCTGAAGTGGGTGCTATGAAGAGATATTCTAGTCACGAAACTGCATGGGCTCCAGCCACTACTGGTGTTTTGTATCCAACGATAAGAGCTTTTGTCAGCCCCCATTCGATTTATGGGTCTTCGTGGTCTCATTAATGTTTGACTTGATTGAATAAGTTGAAATATTGCTAATAAAGTATTTTACTAACTCTATCATAAAGCCAATACCTTTGGTGATGTGATATTGTTCCGCTGTCAGATGGTATATTATGATCTGATGCGTCGCTAGAATCTAGAGGCACACGCTAAATTTAATAATTTTTTGGTTCATGGAGGAGATGTCCAGATGAGTAGATTTAAAGAAAACAATACTGTGGTGGAAGCCCCCAAGTCTAATCTAGTGAGAATTCTAGTTGTGATAAATCTAGACCCTTAGATGATGGTTATTTAGATCCAACTAATACTTTTGTTAACCCAACTATTGGTTCCATAGGTCCAACTATCATGATGAAGCAATTTATAAGAAGACCATTGTCGGTAGGATGAGGATTTGTGAACCTATGGAAGAGGTTTCTTCAAGAACTCCTTATCTTCTTACATCCTTTCTTTCTTTTTTCTACTATTCCTTGTCTTCATTCATGGCCTTGCGCTTTTTTGCCCTTATGGTTCCAGCAACTTGGTGATAATAACAATACACAGTTGGAGAAGTATGATGATGGATTTGAGGATACAGATACAGACTTTGGTAATTTTCTACTCCTTGCCTCTTTCTCAGATCATGTATATTTATTGCTGATGTATTTTCACTTCAGGTTTTGCTGCTGAAGATATAGTGGCAATTGACAAAGGCTTTGCTAATATTGTTGTGGCTGGAGAGATTGTTTTTGAAAAGGACCAACTGTGATTCTGCCATGATGTTCATAATGTTCCTTAGAATAAAAAATCCCCAAGCATGAGTGGTGATCTCAAGATGTTCATTTATGGCTTGATAGTGTTCAACTGCTCTTTTATTATTACCGCTAGATATTTGACTAAGGTCTCTCACTTTACATCAGTGCATGGAAAATTTTCTAATGTTGTTCTTAAAAAGTTTAATCTTCAAGGGTACTTGAAGATATTGTAAAGAAACATCATGATTTCATGGCTGGATGCAAGATCGATGCTGCCATAAAAGGACCATTGCTCCAGTTGTTGGTTGTTGTATCATTGATCATACTTGTTGTGCCGCTAAATCACGTACTATTTGTGATGATGAAGATAACTGATCTGAGGAGAATATTGCATCAATGAGGGCTGAACTTTATCCTTTGATCAAAGGGATGAGATCATATGGTCTTTGTCTTCCAGTGGCGCTTCTTCTCCAACGGAGACCTTTGGCAATGGCTTTGTTGGACTAGATCTTTATATTTTCTTATGTGTATTTTTCCAAAAATTTTCTTTTGTCATATACTGTGATATAATGTAATGTAATGTAATCACTATATAATGTGAAATATGTTGTAAGCTTATATAGCCGTAAATGTTATATCCTATGTGATGTTTTGAAAATTGGTCTAGTCATATATGTTGTCTTCTGAAATGACTTGAAACTGGTTCAGCCGTATGTGCTGTGTTTTATTTAGCCATAAATTTCTTTTGTCAAGATATCTTGATTTTTAGAAAATTACTATTCTTAGGCTCAAAAATCAAAGTATGGTCAAGGAGGCAATATCTATTCTTGAAATCACTTGCTAAAACACATGACCATTTTATTTTGAAGAGATCCAGCCATAAATTTGAATATGTAATGGTTTGAAATATGAAATATTTTTTTATCATTGAAAGATTGATACACTTAAGCCCAATACAGCCATGGAAGTTAAACAATTTATTTTGTGAAAATAACTTGTTGGACTTATGATAGTTTATTTTGAAAATGTCAAGTTGCAAAAGTTTGGTCATTGCAAGTTTGAAATATCAATATCTATGTAACAAAAAAAAATATTAAAATATGGTTTAGAGCAAAGACAATGCTTACTCTTTATTTCCAAAGTAGTTTATAGGAAATATGATGATTAGTTTCTGTATGATATAGCTCCAGCCATTTGCCATTGATAGGTTCCATGAGATTTTCGCCTTCCGCCATGGCTAGACAATAATAGTCACTATCATAAACCTCCCTTACAACCCTTTATTGTATTGGGTTTAGTATCATGTTGGTGAAGACTCAAGCTTAAATGAAGAATCAGTGGATCTCGCAGGTGTCTTGCTGGAAGCTAACCCGCGAAAGAGCCATGTGAGGAGCACATGACAGGAAGTTGAAGGAGTCGTGCTAGGCTATCGTTTTCGTGGGTGTCTCGCGAGTAAGGCCTTCCCGCGAGGTAGTCGCGAAACATTCTGCCTGGAGGATTTTAAAGAGTGACTTTCTTACCCTTCACTCATACTATATATACCCTCATTACCCACAAATGTATGTGAGGCCATTTAGAGAGAAAAACCCTAGATAGGTTTTCTACAACACACACACACCTATCTTTTGAGAGAGAGCTACTCATCCTTAGTGAGAAATCATTGTAGCCTCTTCTCCATCCCTCTCCCATTGTTATACCTTGAGAGGAGATTTGTACACAAACACAACCTACACCTATTCAGAGTGTAAAGAGTGTTTTGGAGCTGCTGGGAAGCATTGGAAGAAGCCAAGGATGGCAGATGCAACATGGAGCTTGTTGCGGGATCCGAAAAGCTAGATAAAACACGGTTCCGAGAAGACTTGTTGGAGTAGGAGCTTGGAGGGCTTAGGTACATCGAGTAGATTAGGCTTTGAGGGTTTCTTGCTCACCCATGTATCCCAATTGATTGTTTAGTGGATCAATTACCGCTTAGAGGACGGGGGAGAGGTTTTTCGCCGAGTTCTTCGGTTTCCTCTTCGATAACACATCGGCGTGTTATCTTGTGTTTGCATTCTCTTCTCCCTTACTCTTGTGCTTTACTTTTATTATTGGTTGTTCATGTTTATGCACTAGAGTAGTATTGTTTGTGCTTCATTTACTCTTGTTCTGCACTTAGATAAGTTAGAGTAAAAGCAATCTAGCCGTAATCTTTTAATTAGGGGTCTAAACAGCTCTTGTGTTTTAACACATTTTTGAGCTTTCAATTGGTATCAGAGCGGGTACACTTGTTTTGGTTTCATTACTTAGGTGTGATCCTTGACCCCCTGTGTGTTTTGCCATGGATAATGCTTTGTATGCTTCTATGGATGTTGTTGATTGTAACATGCCATGTGTTTGTGAAAATGCCTCTATAAGTGTTTATACTCATGATTGTGATGACATGTTACTTGAATCATTTGCTGTTGTTGATATTCTAAATGACAAACTCTTAAAGAAAAAGGCTAAAAAGTTTCAAAAGAATTTGAGCAAGTTATTTTGTGGAAATGATGAGTTGATTGCTAAGCTCAATGAATCCAACAAATTGGTTGAGAAATATAAGAAACTTGCTGAAAATTCTCTTGAAAAGCTAAAAGAGTTTGAATGTTTGAATATGGACTTGGATGCTAAACTTGTTTTGTCTAACAAACTTGTTGATGATCTTAAATATGAAAATGAATCTCTTAAGATGTATGCCAAGTGTTTGATTGTTGAACCTACTGTTAAAAATGATGAAAATATTTGTTGCAATCATGTTGTAGTACCCGATATTGTGTCTATTGTGTGTTCTACCTCCAAGGACAAATCGGTATACATTCCTCCACATAAAAGAAATCAAAAAGTGCAGAGAAAGGCTCTTAAGCCTAAGCATTTGTTTAGGTCTCAACCTAAAGCTTTGGATGGATCTAAATTTGTTCCAACTTGTCACCACTGTGGTGTGATTGGTCATATAAGACCTCAATGTCATATAAGTTAAAAAGAGAACAAATTCATGTTGCTAGATCCATTCCCAAAAGGCCTAGTGGACCTAAACACGTTGTTTGTCACCATTGTGGTGCCTTTGGTCATCTAAGACCGCATTGCTCTAAGTTTCGAGCTCTTAAAAGAATTAAAAGAAAAGAGAAACTTGAGCTGTTTGGAAGTTGTGATATAAAAGCTAAATCGGATTTGGGGGAAAATGGTAAGTTGTTGAAGAAAGTTTTTAATGTTCTTGCCTCCTTATCTATGTGCATCTCCGGTTCTTATTCTTCCAACCCTCGTCTCACTTCTCATGAGACACTCATTCCAAACAATCATTCTGTTTGGATGAGGAAGGGTTCCTATGGTTGAGCTTTTACTCTTTTGGTCCTTGATCTAATTCTTTCGATCTTTGTAGGACCCTTCATGCATTGATTGTCATATCTTCATGCATTTTGTACATCTTGCATTTCGTTATATGCATTGTTTTGTTTTGATCTTACTTTTATGTTTTAGTTTTGTGTGAGTAAAGATCCAAAACCACATAAAAAGTGAAAAATTCAAAAAGTTTGATCGTATATGTTTGAGCACATTTCACATGTGAGTTTGGCTCAGTACCTTTGTACTAATGGTGTAATGCATTTACGAGCTTAGCTTGTTATGTATGCACATTTATCTGTGTGGAAGAAATCTTGAAATCTTTGTGTGATGGTTGTAAATATATCTTCAAGCTTGTCATGAATGATTGGTCAATAGTCTTGATGGTCTTGATACTTGCATAGATTTGTGCCTATATATCTTCCCACTTTACTTTTATGTTTTTGCTTAAAGAGCTCACCAAATGTAAATTTCAAAATGAAAAAGAGATTATAAGCTGCAAAAGCCTGTCGCACATACTACTATTTGACTAGGAAAAAAGGAAAGCGACTTTTTATTGAAATGTATAGTGCTCAAAAAGCCAAAGACTTATTCTCTATATTGAAATGTCAAAAATTTCAAGCACTGATCTCAAAAATGAGATGTATTGTTCTAAAATGATCAAATATTATGATTTGTAAAGAGGCCAAATGAAAAGCTTCTAATATTTGTAATCATTTTGTGGGAGGTCATATATGTTCATTTCTACAATTGAGATAGACCTCTTGACTTAGTACTAGTTGTGTATGACTTGATTGAATTGATCATTGAAGCTTCACTCTGGACTAAGGACTATTCCACACTTGATCCACACACACAACACACAAGTCTAATGTTCAATGAATGCCTATTTCATTTGTGTGTTTGTACATGTTCAAATGTGATGTGTGTGTGCTCAACCATATGTGGTTCAAACCAAAAGATTTTTGTTCTTTTTGTTTGCTTTTGGAAGTGATTTGTATCACCTATGTTTTTCAAAGTTTTTAAAGTGTTTTTGTGTGAAAAACATGTTTTCTGGGTGTTTTCGTGACCTATTTCATGTATAGGCTCAACTGGGAGTTAAATGGTCCAATTTTAAAGTTTTTTCAGCTTTGGACAGAGACTTTCACAACTATCTATCGAGTAAGACTTACCCACGAAAAATTTTACGAGTAATTTCGCGAGTAAGCTTCCCGCGAAAATTTCTATATCGGACTTTTAAAGGGCATTTTGTGGGTCTTTTGTTTTAAACTTCTCCCATCTTCTCCCAAACCCCTGTTTTAATACTTCAACATCAAAACCCAACTAATTTCAAGTGTTTTACATTCCATAAACATCTCTAAGGTAATCTTTAACTCTTCTTCATTGATTTTGATCCTTAGATTATGTTTTGGGGGTTTTATGTTCATAATTGAGATTTTCTCAAATGGGAGTTAAAAAACTTATTTTTTTGTCAATCTTTTTGATAGGGCTTTGTTTTAAATGATGATTTGCTTTGCATATTGACCCCTTGTGGCAAAAATAACATGTATTTAGGCAAGTTTTCATATGTTCATGCATTGTTTAACATACATGTGTAGTGTATGCACTCTATGTGTTTGATAAAATGCCCAAATGGCATTTTCTCGTTGTTTTTGACTCTGATGACCAAACTTTTGGGATCACCATAATTATTCATGTTTATCATGTTTTGATCATTGGTGGTGTGTTTTATACACTTTGTCCCATGAGTGCTTATTCATGCATTGATCATGCATCTCACATGCACACTAGATGCACCTTTGCTACATACACTCTAACACTTGACATGTTCTTGCATTCACTTATACTAGTTAAGTCTTTTTAGACCTTTTAGCACATATAACATGTTCTTGTGTCTTTGTCATACCTAGGTTTATATCATGTTTCATCATCCTTAGCATGTCATGTTCTTTATGCTTTGTAGCATTTTTTAAAGATGTTTTATTTTGCGTTTAAGCTTCATTTTCTCATACATCTTGTACCCCTCATGCATCATCTTTTACCCTTATTCATATCTTCTTTTCTTTCCCTCCTTACTCTTGATTAATTTGTCTATTCGTGACAAAAAGGGGGAGAGTATCGTCATTTCTATATGACTCATGTGCACACTCTTAGGGGGAGAAATTCTACCTTATGCACGTTCATGAGGGGATAAAGCCATAGGGGAGATGCATATACCAAGGGGCAGAAGACATTTTTTTGAGAAAACCTTGATTTATTTTATACTTGTTTTCTCGAGTCGTGCATATACCAAGAGTCGTGCCAGTCTATCGTTTTCGTGAGTGTCTCGCAGGTAAAGCCTTCCCGCAAGGTAATCACGAAACATTCTGCCTGGAGGATTTTAAAGAGTAACTTTCTTACCCTTCACCCATACTATATATACCCTCATTACCCACAAATGTATGTAAGGCCATTCAGAGAGAAAAACCCTAGATAGGTTTTCTACAACACACACACCATCTTTTAAGAGAGAGCTACTCATCCTTAGTGAGAAATCATTGTAGCCTCTTCTCCATCCCTCTCCCATTGTTATACCTTGAGAGGATATTTGTACCCAAACACAACCCACACCTATTCAAAGTGTAGAGAGTGTTTTGGAGCTGCTGGGAAGCATTGGAAGAAGCCAAGGATGGTAAATGCAACATGGAGCTTGTTGCGGGATCTGGAAAGCTAGACAAGACACGGTTCTGAGAAGCCTTGTTGGAGTAGGAGCTTTGAAGGCTTAGGTACATCGGGTAGATTAGGCTTGGAAGGTCTCTTGCTCACCCATGTATCCCAACTGATTGTTTAGTGGATCGATTACCGCTTGGAGGGCAGCGAAGAGGTTTTTCGCCGAGTTTTTCGGTTTCCTCTTCGATAACACATCAGCGTGTTATCTTGTGTTTGCATTCTCTCTTCCCTTACTCTTGTGCTTTACTTTTGTTGTTGGTTGTTCATGTTTATGCACTAGAGTAGTATCGGTTGTTTGCGCTTCATTTACTCTTGTTCTGCACTTAGATAAGTTAGAGTAAAAGCAATCTAGCCGTAATCTTTTAAATAAGGGTCTAAACAGCTCTTGTGTTTTAACACATTTTTTATCTTTCACAATAATTAGTTCACTACTAGAGATATGAGGGCTTAAGGAATGCTCTTTTAAGGCCTTTCCAATGGTGAATGATTTTACTGATGTGGTTGTCTTGTGAGCTTTTTGGAGCAGTAGTGCGAATTGGGGGATATCAAGATTTTCCAAGCATTCATCATTATCGTGTAGCATGTTGTTGATGAAGATTTGTGCTCTTTCATACTGACCATAACAACCAAGAGCGGTATCTTTAAGCCGATGGATGTAGTCAAGAAGTCTTTTGGATGCTTGGTGTTATGAAGAGTGATAATTTTGATATATTTCTCTTTCATGGAAAAAACCATTAAGCAGAAACTTTCAATCATATTGTCCTACATGGCGTTGGAATTGGGCTGAAGTGTTGCATATCATGTATATGCTTGGTTGGTGAGAGACTTTAATAACTCCCTTAAATAAAGTTCTTTGTTCCTTTCATGAGGACCCATAGAATTTGAGAACTTGATGACATGTTCTAGAACATCTCCTGTCCTCCCATCATAGAGGGTGAGGGTAAGAGCTTCATACTTCTTTAGGCATGAATCGTTGAGCAACTTGGCTGGATGTGGTGGTAAATGGAGGATCTCCAACAAGTGACCCCATATCTTGTTGATCAAATTATTATGGTTGCTTGTGCGATTATGAGCTTCCTTTATGGGGCCTAGATGACTAGGACTGTTACTGCTAGAATTCAGCATCAAGTGTGGCTGTGGTACAGACTGTTACTGCTAGAATTCAGCATCAGGTACGGCTAGATAGTGCAGACTATTATTGTTGGAGTTCAGCATCAGGTGTGGCTATATGGTGCAAACTATTACTGCTGGAATTCAACATTAGGTACGACTAGATAGTGCAAACTGTTACTGCTAGAGTTCAACATTAGGTACAGCTGGATAGTGTAGACTATTACTGCTAGAATTCAAAATCAGGTATGGCTAGATAATGCAGACTGTTAGTGCTGGAGTTCAGCATCAAGTGCGGCAAGGTGCAAATTGTTATTGTTGGAATTCAACATCGGGTACTGCTGGATAGTGCAGACTGCTACTGCTCGAGTTCAGCATCAACTACAGTAAGGTGTAGATTGTTGCTGCTATAGTTCGACATCAGGTATGGCTGGATAGTGCAAACTGTTACTGCCAAAATTCAGCAGTAGGTACAGCTGGATAATGCATATTGTTACTGCTGGAGATCACCATCTAGTGTAGCTAGGTAATGGAGGCTGCTACTTCTGAAATTTGGCATCAAGTGTAGTTGTGGAGGGCTGACTTTGAGCTACTGGATGGCTAATATTTTGAGTTCCATACTACAAGATGTTTTGCAACTTAGGAGGCATGGTGATTCTTCATTCATAGCTAACTCCCCAGTGAAGTCACCAAAATGTTGGGCAACTTTTATTCGTTGCCCATATGATATTTAAGAAGTCAAAACC
The DNA here is from genome assembly GCA_032727855.1 of Quercus ilex subsp. ballota. Taxonomy (NCBI): domain Eukaryota; kingdom Viridiplantae; phylum Streptophyta; class Magnoliopsida; order Fagales; family Fagaceae; genus Quercus; species Quercus ilex. The sequence goes on from CM064908.1 coordinate 52,484,625, forward strand.
GAGACTTCACTTTAGGCTTGGAACATGGCCCAAAGGCTACCGGTAAAGTGTGAAAAGCTCATTTTGCTCAAGGTCTAGGTTGCATCCAACAAAGATTAATATAAAACGTCAAGCAGTAGATGCCTAGAAAATTGATAAATGAATTTGCACAATAAAAATTATGCATTTCCTTCATAGTTGGTTAATATAAAAGTGAGCCCATTATAACAAGTACACAAAAGGAAAAATGGTCCAGCAGTGAATATGACAAACCTCGAGCAGTAGACATCTGACAGATTAATAAGTATGTTTACATGATCGAAAATCATATTGTTTCTTCATTAGCATAGAGTCAACATGAGGAAAATCTTCCATAGTATCCAAGATATTATGGCCTTCATCATAATAACAATAAACAAGGATCAAATGCTTCATAATTACGAGTAAAAGAGGAAAAAATAGGATGGAATGAAGTCAAAGAGAAGGATTCCAACTCAATGCAGCAAATGTTGAACTAAGATTCTTGGGGAATATATATGTGGGGCATGAATGGGATAGTGTAGGCTATTTTAAGCGAGTGGGTATTTAAGCTTGTGGTGGTATGATGGAGTTAATGCTAAAGCTAAGTCTTTAAAGGGCAAAGGGTTATTTATAACTGATTAGAAAGCATTTAGAAACGGAATGTCTAAGGATAAGTGAGTGTGGGTTAAGGGGAATGATTTTGATAGGCTAAGAATGTATTGAGCCCTTGTGATAAATTAACCAATTAATTAGCCAAGTGAATTAATTAAGTTAATTAGCATGCAATATGCGTGGTAGTACAAACAAATCACCAACTAAGTTAATATGCAGTGAAAAATAAAGTTGACACAGTGATTTGTTTACAAATGGGGAAAACCTACACGACAAAAATCCCACCGAGTGATTTTAAGGTCACCACCACTATTATCACAATAAGCGGTTACAAGTAAAGAAATCCCAGTACCTTATACCAACCTACAGTTGAACCCTTACCCAATAACCAATTGAACTTGTTCTGTAGTGACAATCTCTCCTTTTAATACACAGCTCCCAGTACGTGACTAACTAATTGATGCTCGGATCCTAGTACACGACTTGCACACAAACTTGAAAAGGATGTTGGCTACAAAATTCTTCAGTTCATCAACATGATGAAGATCATGAAGCTCCTTGGTTACAAAACCTTACGGCGTACAGATGCAACAGCTTCTTGAAGAGAAAGATGAATTAGGGAAAATTGTCTTCGGTCACAATATGCTTGTGAAAAACCTTTGCATCAAGTTGCACTCACTTGCATCAGCTATGACGGCCCTTAAAATAATCCTTATATATGTTTAGGGTTGTGAGAAAAGAAATCTCAAACATGTATACATGGATTGGATGAAAATCAGAACTGAAAATCTAATTTTCATAAATCTCAATAGATAGGGTATCTATCGAGCAGCTGTCGAGCATCAGGTTGAACTTCCTTTTAAACCTCGATAGATGCTATCTGTCGAGCTAGCTGTCGAGTTTTAAAATCCAACACTTCTTCACTCGTTTCTTGGACAGACTTGCATGGCTTTAACACTTGGACTTGAACTTGAACTCTTCTTCCTTGAAGCATGAAACACATCCTAGATCTACCCAATTACAAGCACAGTGTGTTTTGTCAAAGGATTAGAGAACTTTATATTGACATATGTTCCTAACATGATTCACATATGTCCTAACAATCTCCCCCTTTGGCAATCCATGACAAAACCACAACAAACAAATGAATATATGAGAGAAGTCATAAATCACTCAACTCATATTCACTTGTTGAATACAATAAAATCTATCCTAACACAAACTCTTGAAAAATTTTGCAAGAAGAGAGTTCATGGCAAGAAAGACTTTGACAACCTGTATTTCTTAAACACTTTAAACAAAACTCATCACGGCATCTTAGTGTGAAACAAAAATTAAAGATTGCATACAAATAATAAGAAGCTTGTGCATAAAGAGAATAGAAACAACACATGAAAAGATAGGTGAATAACATACATCAACATATATATATATATATATATATATATCAAAAGATAAGTACAATGTATGTCAAATGGTCAAAAGACCGATGTAAATGAGGTAAAAGTAAAAGAAAGAAAAGAAAATACATAATAACCTCATTACATCCCTCAAAAAATAAACATTCTCCCTATCACAAAAATGTCCTATGTTAACTCTTCCCCTAAATACATGACTACTCTCATCCCAAAACTACTCCCCCTTTTTGTCACGAATGACAAAGGCAAGTAACTCAAGCAGTCATTGTGTCATCACTGGAAGATCTAGCATCCTCATCCTTATCATCATCATCGTTGTCAGAGTCACCATCATCGTCCTCGTCCATAGATGCCTCTGGAGAAGGAGAGGGAGACTCTACGAAGCCACCAAGGCGAGCCTACCGTTGAGTAATACGGCCGACATGGGTGTTCACCTGACAAAACTCATCACTGAGTGTGTCAAGGCAAGCATCCATATGCTGAAGCTGCGCCATGACTGCCTCGAGGGTCACAACACCCACCGATGAAGGAGCAGATGAAGAGGGAATAGAGGAAGCCGGAGGAGTCACTGTCTCTGTCTGTGGCTGCTTTCACCAAAGTTGGGCCTCGCTCCATCGAACGGTAGCAGCATCTATGTCACACATAACCGAAAAATGAGGAGATTCGGGATAAGAGACAGAAAAATGACGAAGAAGCCTCGTGATAGCCGAAGGAAAGATGAGCTTATCACGAGTCACCATATCCCTATAGACATCTATGAGGGATAGAATGAAGTGAGAGGGAAAGTCAATAGTGAGTCCCTCAAGAAGGGATAGCAAAAATTGAGCACGAGGCTCTATGATAGAGTTATAATGGGACAATGGATGGAGACCAAATGTCATCACCATGTTAAGGAACCCCTTTTGCAAAGCCTGAGCAAAGGGTGTTTTGACGATCACCCCAAGAAGAAGGTGCCTCACAAAAGTGAGACGAGAACTCGTCTTTGGACACAGTCCTAAAACGCTCACAACTGGGGTAGTCAGTAAACTCTACCCTCGATACATGTAGCACTTTAGATATAAGATCCGAAGTGACTACCATGCGCGTACCTCAAATGCGAGTTATAAAATGAGGTACAAAATAGTCAAATCCGTGCATATTGGAGTAAAACTCCTGTATGATCATGGAGGGACAAGTGACTGGGATGCCACATAGTGACTCCCAACCCCTATTGTAGATGACAGCGAGAAGGTCAATATTGAAAAAGTCCAATAGAACGACTTGGTGTTCTAAATGAATGCCTTGTCGTGAGAAGTTCTCCAAAAAGTCCTTACGGGCTTTATCATCATAGAACCGGATGTGAGATGGGGTAGAATCAGTGGGAGAAGAAGAAGAAAATGCCCCGGAACAAAGAGGGTTCCAGGACGGAGTGGATTTTCGCTTAGATGCCATAGAGCAACTAACAAAAGAAAGAGAAAGAGAGAAAGAATCATGCAAAAAAGCACCAACAAGATCAATATCATAATATAGAGACTTGAAGGTACATATACATGAAAAATACATGAACATGTGATATGCAAGAGTAAAATTATCATCGGCTCAACCCAATCTAAACCTACCAGCACACATCATTTCAACATATTAAGCACACATCTAAATGCATGAATCATTGTTAGAATGTAAATGTGATGCAACACATGATGATTTAAAATCATTTAAACAAAAACCAACCCAAAAATTCATGAAAAACCCCAATTTTTTTTCAAAAAATCCCAAAAGTTAGGTAAAAAATCATGAAATGCATGATAAGAGTAGAGAAAATAAGATCATACCAAATGAAGAAATGATCTTAAGGTCGAAAAACTTCTGAGCTTGAGGTTTAGAGAGAGAGAGAGAGATTAGTTAAGAGGTGAAGAGACAAAAATTGATAGGCCAAGAAAGTATTGACCCGTTGTGATATATTAATTAATTAATTAGCTAAGTTTATTAATTAATCAAATTAACATGCAAAGTGCGTGGTAGCATAAAAAAAATCACCAATTATCTAAAGTATGCAGCAGAAAATAAATTGACACGGTGATTTGTTTACGAATGGAGAAAACCTACATGGCAAAAACCCCACCGGGTGATTTTAAGGTCACCACTCTCAAGAATCCACTATTATTAAAACAAGAAATTACAAGTAAAGGAATCCCAGTACCTTATACAACCTACAGTTGAACCTTTACCCCAATACCCAATTGGACTTGTTCTGTAGTATAATCTCTCATTTTCAATGCACGGCTCCCAGCACATGACTAACCAATTGCACGAATCCCAATACGCGACGTGATCACCAACTAGAGAAGAATGTTAGCTGCAAAGTTTTTATGTTCATCACACGATTTAGATCATGAAGTTTCTTGGTCACAAAATCGTATGGTGTACAAACACATCAGCTTCTTCAAGAGAGAAAAGAACTAGTGCAAACTAGGTTTCTGGATGTTAGGACATATGTGGTTCACTTTTTAAGAACATATGTCATTTTTTTATGTAATTGGCTAATCCTTTAACAAAACGCATTTTACTTGTAATTGGGTAGTTCTAGGTATTTTTAATACTTCAAGAAACAATGTTTCAAGATCAAATGTTGAAGTCATCAAGTCTGTCCAAGAAACAAGCTGAGAAGTGCAAGTTTATTAAAGCTTGACAGCTAGCATGTGTCGAGGTTTAGAAAGCTGTTCAGCCCGTGTGCTCGACACCTTCTCGACAGCTGCTCGACACCTCCTATCTGTCGAGATTTATGAAATTCAAAATTCTGATATGATTTTCTTGGAATCCGTGAATGTGTCTTTGGGCCTTCTTTTCTCCTAACCCTAGACATATAAAGGATTGTTTTAAGGGCCGTCAAAGAGTACACGAGTTGCACAAGTTTTGAGAAAAGTCTGTTCAAGCAAATTGTGACCGGAGACAAAGTTTTGCCCTAGTTCATCATTCTTGAAGAAGTTGTTGTGTATGTGCACTTTTGAGTTTTGTGACCAAGCATCTTCTTGATCTTCATCATTGGGATGAACTGATGCACTGAAGAACTTTGCAGCCAATAACCTTCTATAGTTGGTGATTGAAGTCACGTACTGGGATCCGTGCAATTGGTTAGTCACGTACTTGGTAACCGTGCATCAAAAGGGGAAATTGTTACTACAAAACAAGTCCAATTGGATATTGGAGTAAGGGTTCAACTATAGGTTGGTATAAGGTACTGGGATTCCTTTACTTGTAACCGCTTGTTGTGATAATAGTGGAATTTCGGGAGTGGTGACCTGAAAATCACCCAGTGGGGTTTTTGCCGTGTAGGTTTTCCCCATTCATAAACAAATCACCGTGTCAAATTTATTTTCCGCTGCACTTAGATTAATTGGTGATTTGTTTGTGCTACCATGCGATTTGCATGTTAATTTGATTAATTAATAACTTGGCTAATTAATCAATTAATTTAATCACAAAGGGTCAATACGTTTTTGGCCTATCGCCGGTCACACTTTTCTTCACACTTGTGGAATTGTGCTCTTATGCAACTATGCGTAACCTTTTATGGCCCTCAAAATAATCCTTATATGTTTAGGGACGTGAGAAAAGGAAGCCCAAACATACATTCACGGATTGGATGAAAATCAGAATTGAAAACCTGAACTTCATAAATCTCGACAGATACCCTATTTATTGAGCAGGTGTCGAGCCTCGGGCTGAAACAGCCCTTTTAAACCTCGATAGATACTAGCTATCGAGCTAGCTGTCGAGCTTTAATGAACATCACTTCTTCACTTGATTCTTAGACAGACTTGCATGACTTTAACACTTGAACTTGAAACCTTATTTCTTGAAGCATTAAACACATCCTACATCTACCCAATTACAAGTAAAGTGCGTTTTGTCAAAGGATTGACCAATTACATAAAATAGTGACATATGTTCCTAACATTGAATCACTTATGTCCTAATAAAAACTGTCAAAAGAAATTGGGGAGAAATGAAGAAAAATCGCACTAACACTATATATAGAAACATATGCAGCTCAATGGATCGGTAGGTGTCAAGAAGTGATGAGAATTAAAAAATGTCAGAAAAAGTTATCGAGGAGCTATCGAAAAGCTATCGAGAGGTGTCCAAAGCAATTTAACCTCGATGGATCGAGCAGCTATCGAGAATCTATCAAGCATATAGAAACTTCCTCGATAGATCAAGAAGTTGTCAAGAAGCTATTGAACCTGATTCTCAAAAACCTCGGTAGATCAAAATTGCAATAACAACTATCGAGAAAAGAAGCTTAAGAGGCTCGCTAAATAGCCTAGCTACCAAGAGGTACCGAGAAGCTGTCGAGATTGCTTAAAAACAGTTTTTCAAAGAAGAGAAAAATACAGACATAAATGCAATCAAATATGCTACTCAACCAAAGATCCAAACAACATTTTAAGCTCTCGAAAACATCTCTCAACAAAAAAATGTCAAGCATTTAGATCCAAAAACACACACACACACACACTAAACAAGTCTAACCAATTTCATATTTCAAAAACAAGTCAAGAGAGTTTAGTGAGCATACATTAACACTTGTATTCTTTGTGATGATCAAATCACATTTTACCTGTACATGTATCAAGAGTAGCAAAGAATATTGTGTGTTGTGTGTGAAAAACATCGCAGGATTGCACAAGTGTCTACGTGTTATGACGATTTGAGATATGAGAAAATCACTTTAACTCACACATAATTATAGCTGCTTGATGGGGACTATTACCTTCGAGGTACATCCTATAACTCCTGCATCTCCTAGAAGATATGCTTGCAATCATATATAAGTATTTTGATTCCTTTTGCTCTTATTTTTCTTTGCATATTTTTCTTTTAAGCAAATCATGCATGGGCATATAAGAGAGAGAAAAGAAATACCCAATTATGTTAAGCTTTTGACATTGTACTTTTGCTATGCCAGAGCATACAGATGTCATTTCATGATTGGCGGGCAACAGTGGTGAGATTGTTATTTATGCCTTCCTCTTAGGATTTTCTAGTCCTTCCCATCAAAAAGAGTGATACAAGTGTTAAGTACAAAAGATTACTTAATCTTACTCATCACAAACACAAGCCAAAAAGTTTACTTGTTTATTTATGTTAGGATTAGTGCTCTTAAATCCTATTGTAAGATGCTATGTATGACATTATGTGTGACTTAATGTTGTGATAAATAAATTTGTTTTATTATTATCTAAAATAATGGTAACATGAATATTCGGACATTATCATATAGTCCATGGGATGCATAGTATGTGATTTATGTGAAAAGTCACAGAAGATATAAATCACAAGTTCTTTGTAAACTTAGAATTTTAGTTCGTAGTCAGTGATTAAATTGGGCATTTCATCTACGAAGACTATAACATATCAACTAAGATGATTTGTCTTGACCATGGAAGTGAAGACTTCTAATTGATATGTTAATATGTTTTAAGAGTTAAGACATATTAAACTAGAACGCTATGAGATTTATTATTCTCTTAACAACTGTCAAATGAATAATAAATCTCACGACTTATATTTGCATGAACTCTTAATCCTGAGAGAATAATGGACCTGATCATGAGGTGTTGGTTGTTTTAATATATCAGGAGTGAGATCTAAAGTCATGGTCAAAACCTTAGTATGTTGGGCAGCCACATTTAGTGTTGATGGAACATATATTCTCAAGATGGAATTCATAATCTTTTAACGGAAATACAAAATATTTTCTTGAGATAAGTTTAATGGGTTTGTTATTCAGAATGCTAGGCCTAACTACTTTAGTAAATAGTTACTAAAATATATATTTATGAAATTGGATTTCATAAATATATAATGAATAACTTAAAAGATTAAACTAGGTACTCAAGGATTAAGATGTAATAATTTACAAAGTGGCAGTCTACATTCATGACTTTGTATTACTACGAATATTTTATGAAGGAGTTGTATGTACAGTAAAGTTTTGGGATATAATTTATCAATAAGGCCTAAAGTGCAATTATATTTATATAGTAGTATTAAATATAATTAACGGTAACTTTGGACTTGTCAAGAGTTGACAGAAAAGCCCAAGGCCCATTGGAGCTAGTGTCTTATTTGTTCCCTTTTGGTCCCACTCTAAGCCACATACTAAAGCCCAATTGGAAAGGCCCAAAAGGGTAGCCCAATTAGATAATCAGTTATATGGAGAGAAACATACAAAATTTGTAAGAACAAAAAAAATTGCAATGTATGTGAGTGTTAGACATTTTTTCATTCTCTCTAGAACATACACATATAACTAATTGAGAGACCACACTTCTTGGGCGTCAAGTGGAATTGGAGTGAAGATTAAAAGTGTTCCCAAGTGCTTTTCATCTTTGGTTTTGAATTTCACCACTTCAAGGTACACTCCCTTGTTCCAACATTCTGAAACTTACATAGCACATGTTATTAATTGTGAATGAAGTAGATCCATTAATTTTCACTACATATATGCATATTTCCATCAATTTGTGCATAGAAATACTCATCTAAGCTACAAAAGATATAAAGTTTAGAAAACTTTGCTTCAATAGCCATCCAAAATACACAAGTACCAATGTACACAAAACACACACTATTTTTGTATTTTTCTGATTTTTCAATTTTTTTTATTTTTATGAAACACAAAATAAAACAAAAATAAAAATAAACAAACAAAAACAAGTTAAACAAATCAATGCATAAAACTAGACGCAAATGCATGAGGAAGGAGAAGGAGAAGAAGAGATCAATCCATGGAGATAACACCAATGTTTTGGCGAAGAAATTCAAAATATTTTCTATCAAGAGGTTTGGTGAACAAATTAGCCTTCTAATCATCAATGTGAATGAACTCAAGAGTGAGAGTACCATCTTCAACAAGCTCCCGAATAAAGTGATGTCGAATCTCTATGTGTTTAGTTCAAAATGTTGAACCAGATTCTTAGAGATGTTGATGGCACTGGTATTGTCACAGTAAATGGTAAGATGCTCTTGATGAATACCATAATCAAGGAGGAGTTTTTGTATCCATAGAAGTTGGGTGCAACAGCTACTGGCAGCAATGTACTCAACCTCTGCAATGGATAATGAGATAGAATTCTTTTTTTTGCTCATCCAGGAGACAAGATTATTACCCACATAAAAACAACCCCTCAATGTACTCTTTCTATCATCAGCATTCCCAGCCCAGTCTGCATCAGAATACCCAGCTAAAACATCATTTGTGTCCTTGTTGTACCACACACCAAAGTCGGTAGTGGTTTTGACATACTTTATGATTCTTTTCTGATAGGCCAAAAAATTGAGCTCTTGTGATTAAATTAATTAATTAGCCAAGTTTAATTAATTAATTCAATTAACATGCAAAGTGCATGGTAGCATAAACAAATCATCAATTAATCTAAGTGCAGCGGAAAATAAATTTGACACGGTGATTTATTTACAAATGGGGAAAACCTAGACGACAAAAACCCCACCGGATGATTTTCAGGTCACCACTCCCGAAATTCCACAATTATCACAACAAGTGATTACAAGTAAAGGAATCCCAGTACCTTATACCAACTTACAGTTGAACATTTACCCCAATACCCAATTGGACTTGTTCTGTAGTGACAATTTCTCCTTTTGATGCACGGCTCCCAAGTACGTGACTAACCAATTGCGCTGATCCTAGTACGCGACTTCAATCACCAACTAGAGAAGATTGTTAGCTGCAAAATTCTTCAGTTCATCTATGATGAAGATCAAGAAGATGCTTGGTTACAAAACCCTACGGTGCACATACACAATAACTTTTTCAAGAATGATGAACTAGGGCAAAATTTCATCTCCGGTCACAACTTGCTTGAGCAACTTTTTCTCAAAACTTGTGCAACTTGTGAACTATTTTATGGCCCTTAAAACAATCCTTTTATATGTCTAGGGTTAGGAGGAAAGAACTCCCAAAGACACATTCACAGATTCCAAGAAAATAGATCAGAATTTTTGTTTCTTTCTTAAACCTCGACAGACAGGAGCTGTCGAGCAGCTGTCGAGCAAGTGTCAAGCACACGGGCTGAACAACTTCTTAAACTTCGACACATGCTAGCTGTCGAGCTAGCTATCGAGTTTTAATAAACTTGCACTTCTTAGCTTGTTTCTTGGACAGACTTGATGACTTCAACACTTGATCTTGAAACACAGTTTCTTGAAGTATTCAGAACACCTAGATCTACCCAATGACAAGTAAAGTGTGTTTTGTCAAAAGATTAGCCAATTACATAAAAGAATAACATATGTTCTTAACAAGTGAAACACATATGTCCTAACATTTTCAAAGCAATCATATGAGACTCTTTGGGATTAGCCTGATATCTAGCACACACTCCCACACTGTAACTAATGTTAGGTCTACTAGCAGTAAGGTAAAGAAGACTACCTATCATGCTTCTATAAAGAGATGAATCAACACTTTTACCCAACAAATCAATAGTGTGTTTAACATTTGGGCTCATAAGGGTTTTAACAGAACTAACAGATTCCAAACCAAAAATTTTCACAAGATTTTTAGTATATTTAGATTGAGATAGGAATATACCTAACTCTTGCTGACGGATCTGCAAACCAAGGAAGTGAGTCAACTCTCCAATCATACTCATCTCAAACTCGGCCTGCATGAGTTTTGAGAAACTATAAGCAAGTTCATCCTTAGTCGACCCAAAGATGATGTCATCGACATAGACTTGAGTAACTATCAACTCGCCGTCTTCCATTTTGATGAAGAGAGTTTGATAAGCTTTTCCTCTTGTGAACCCATGTGACACCAAGTATAATGTGAGCTGATCATACTAAGCTCTAGGGGCTTGCTTTAAACCATAAAGTGCCTTCTTGAGGTACAACACATGATCCCGAAAGTGTGGATCAATGAATCCTTTTGGTTGAGCCACATAAACATCTTCTTTAAGGAACCTATTCAAGAAAGCAGTCTTTATGTCCATTTGGTAAAGCCTGAACTTCAAGTGACATGCCAGGGCTAGGAAAATTCTGATGGACTCCATATGGGCTACTGGAGTAAATGTCTCATCGTAGTCTACTCCTTTCATTTGAGAGTATCCTTGAGCCACAAGACGAGCCTTATTATGGATCACATTACCATCCTCATTAGTCTATTGCGGAATATCCACTTTATGCCGATGATGTGCTCACCTTCCGGTCTAGGTACTAGAGTCTAGACATCATTCCTTTGAAATTGAAGCAATTCATCATGCATAGCCTCAACCCATCTTTCATCCTGAAGAGCTTCTTCAACCTTCGTGGGTTCAACCTACGACAAATAACAAGAATATGTCACAAAGTTAGCAACACATTTACCAACTATACACTTCCTTAGTGTAAGTTCATTCATGTTTCCCACAATAACTTTAGAAGGATGATTCAATTTAATCTGGGAGTAAGGTCCTTTCTCTTTATGGGATTCAAAATCAGGTGAAGTAGGTATATCTGCTGAACCTTTTACAACACTTGGAGTGCAGGAAGTACTTGGAGATGCAGGCTCTTGATCAACAATTTCTTGAACGTCCTTGGGCTCGGGAGGAAGAATTTCTTTAGGGGTTTCCTCATTAAGTTTCTTAGAACCGGACTTTGAAGATTCATCAATAACAACATTTATAGTTTCCATTACCTTCTTGGTTCTTTTGTTGTATACCCGATAAGCCTTGCTTGTAGAGGAGTATCCCAGAAATATTCCTTCATCACTTCAGGAGTCAAATTTTTCCACATTCTCTCTATCCTTAAGAATGAAATAAGTACTTCCAAAGATTTAGAAATACTTAACATTTGGTTTCCTTCCCTTCCACAACTCATAGGAACTCTTTTTGGTGCCGGGTCTAAAATACACCCTGTTAACCGTATAACACGCAGTGTTGACGGCTTCTCCCTACAAGTTTCTAACCACATCCTTGTTGTGCAACATAGCTCTAGCCATCTCCTAAATAACCCTATTCTTTTTTTCTACTACCCCATTCTGCTGAGGAGTAATAGGAGCAGAGAATTCCTGAGATATACCTGATCTAGTGCAAAAGGACTCCATGTAAGAGTTCTCGAATTCTTTACCGTGGTCACAAGGCTTCAATGTGCTCAGGAGCATCATACTTGGATCATAGAAGGATGACCCAAGTGTACCTAGTGAAATCATCTACCACAACCATGATGTATCTCTTTCTACCAAGAGACTCAGTTTTGGTTAGACCCATGAGATCTAGATGTAGTAGCTCCAATGATCTAGAAGTAGTGGATGGCTAAGTGCCCAGATGTTTAGCTTTCGTCTGTTTCCCAAGCTAACATAGTCCACGCACCACATTGTTCATTCTACTGAGCTTAGGCATCCTTAACTGATTCATGCTTAGATACAATTGAAAGATGTTTGTAACTAGCATGTCTCATCCTTTAATGCCATAAATCTTCGTTTGGCAAACCAATGCTATTGCACACAATATCAGCATCAGGGACTAAACCATAACAGTTGTCTAGAGTGCGAACACCACTTATGAGTTTCTTTCTAGACTCATCCAACACAAGGCATTTTCCCTTTGAGAATAGCACCATAAAGTCTTGATCACATATCTGACTTATGCTTAACAGGTTTACTCTCAAACCTTCTACGTATAGCACATTTGCAATGTCTGGCAATCCCGGTAGTGAGATGGTTCCCTTTCCTTCAATCTATGATTTGCTCCCATCACCAAAAGTGACATTACCACCTTTCTTAGACTTGAAAACCTTAAAGAGAGATCGGTCACTAGTCATGTGTCTTGAGCAACCGCTATCAAGGTACCACAGATACATGTCCATAACCTTAAATGTGGACTTCATCATGAAGTACACCTCGTGCTTAGATGACAGATCAGTAGGAATGGTGTTTTCTCTCATCTGCCATTTATGAACAAAGCTTTTAACTTTCACTCCTCTTAGATGAACTCCTCTACACAATTTCATTGTGAAACAGTCTAGTTTCTTTTTTGTCATACTAAGATCTTTTCCAATGATCATCATGATAGAATTCAAATAACTTTTAGACTTGCATTTTATGATATATTCAAACAAATAGCGATTAGAAAAACAAGATGTATTTGAAAATAAAGATCTTTTCATACCGGTTGCAGCCATGACAACAGGGGTCAATGGATCAAACAACAAAGACTAACCCTAATAAGAGTGTGCCTACTCTAATACCACTTGATAGGTCAAGAATGTATTGACCCCTTGTGATAAATTAACCAATTAATTAGTCAAGTTAATTAACATGCAATACGCATGGTAGCACAAACAAATCACCAACTAAGTTAATATAAAGCAGAAAATAAAGTTGACACAGTGATTTGTTTACGAATGGGGAAAACCTACACGGCAAAAACCCCACCGGATGATTTTAAGGTCACCAATCCTGAGAATTCACTATTATCACAACAAGCGGTTACAAGTAAAGGAATCTCAATACCTTATACTAAACTATAGTTAAACGCTTATCCCAATACCCAATTGGCCGTGACTAACCAATTAATGCGCGGATCCCAGTACGTGGCATACACTCCAACTTGAGAAAGTTGTTGGCTGAAAAGTTCTTCAGTTCATCAACACGATGAAGATCACGAAGCTCCTTGGTTATAAAACCCTATGGCATACAGACGCAGCAGTTTCTTGAAGAGAAAGATGAACCAAGGCAAATTGTCTTCAGCCACAATATGCTTGTGAAAAACCTTTGCATCAAGTTGCACTCACTTGCATCAGTTGTGATGGCCTTTAAAATAAACCTTATATATGTTTAGGGTTGTGAGAAAAGAAAGCCCAAACATGTATACACGGATTGGATGAAAATCAAAATTGAAAATCTGATTTTCATAAATCTCGATAGATAGGGTATCTATCGAGCAGCTGTTGAGCATCAGGCTAAACTGCCTTTTAAACCTCGATAGATGCTATTTGTAGAGCTAGCTGTCGAGCTTTAAAATCCAGCACTTCTTCACTCGTTTCTTGGACAGACTTGCATGATTTTAACACTTGGACTTGAATTCTTGTTCCTTGAAGCATTAAACACATCCTAGATCTACCCAATTACAAGTAAAGTGCGTTTTTTCAAAGGATTAGCCAATTTTATATTGACATATATTCCTAACATGATTCACATATGTCCTAAGAGATTTATGAGCTTGGGGAGAGTTGAACCATAAGTAAAGTGACAAGAAAATCAAAAATTTCAGAGGGGTTGGTGTGTGTTTTGTGGGTTGGTGTGCTTACTCTTTTATAGTGGTGTTTAGGGAGGTATTAATTAATAAAAGTCTAAAAATGTAGGATTGATTAGGGGGTAGACTAGCAGAGTTAATTATCCTAGGATTTGGCCATAAATGGGAGATATGCTTTTGGGGCTGCATTGCTACTTTGGGTAATATGACACATGGTGAGTATTTGGTGTAATCTTGCATTAAATGCTAAGATTTTTGAGATTGTGTTCAACCAATGGGATTAAGGCAGGTATTAAGGAGGAATCCTAGTGCTACAACTAAGATTTAGACCCTAGGAAGTAGGATTCAACACCCCAAGCCAGGTGTCAAAGTTTAAGTCCACTTTAGAGGGTTCTACTGAAGATCCATTTATGCCCTCCAAACCATATGTTCCAAATTTTCCCCTTTAGGATTCATGGGCTTGGTTCATGAATCAATTACATACATTTTTAATATAAAATAAACTATTTAGTTGAGGATTTCATGAGCTTGGAGGTCTTGGTCATGGCTTCCCTGAGTTGTAATCAAAACTTGGAAAGGAAGGGTATTTATTGCCCATTAGCTTCTAGGTGTCAGCCCAGCCTTTAGTGTTGTTCAGATCATGATTGGCAATGGTAAAGAGGCTGCTAGGACAGGTGGCCAACTCCTAACTTGGTTTAAGAGCTTGGTTGCTACTTAAGGTGCTTTCTAGCGGAAGACAGAACTGAATGGAGTTCTCTAGCTGGGTCAATTTGCACACATGGGCTATTTTGGCTAAGACTTCATGTTGGGCTTGGCCATGAGGGCTGAGTACTTTGGTGGGCATCTAACTTAGTGGTTCTCTCCACTTGGGCCTATCCTTTTGCTTTCTTGTTGTGAGCCCTACAAAATGGACAAAGCTACCATATATTGCCATGGATTTTTATTCCACATGCTTTAGTTGTTAGTAAAAATGAAATGAATCCATGAGCTTTAATAAATATTTATGATAGATTTTGGGTATTAATTTCCATGGGCTTTAAATAACAACTTGTATAGTTTCTTATAATTTTTGCTATGGATTATTTTGTAAACAATATTTTCTTGGGGCTTTCAAATAATGACCTCCAATATTTTTTGAGAATAATATTTACTATGGGTTTTAAATAGAGGCATTGTCGACGGGTTTCAAATAAAATATGGTAACAACCACTATAGTGGAATAATGTGATATTATTATGGATTTTTCTATAGATAATCATAATAAGGTGAATAATTATCATGAGTTTTGGAAATAGATATTAAGAATGTATTAGATAAATAGTGACCATGGGTTCTTATATAAATTCCATGGGTTTATAATATGGTATAAATAAACAAATGTCATGGGTTTAAGATAATCATAACTTTACATGGGCTTTTATAAGATGATTGTTATGGGTTGAGAATAGATAATTGCCATAAATTCCATGAGCATGTAATATTATAGTAATAGGTTTAAGAAATTAAAGTATTGTTCATTATTGGACTTTTAAGTGAAATAACTATAATATAGTATTTTTCCAAGTATTAATAACCTTGGGCTTTTGATAAAATAGTGCCAAGTAGATAGCTTGGGCTTTTAATAGTGCCAACATAAATTGGACTTTTGATATTGCCAATGAGAATTGGGCTTTGATATTGACAATGAGAATTGGGCTTTTGATGTTGCCAATGAAAATTGGGCTTTTGATATTGCCAATTTAAATTGGGTTTTTGATGTTGCCAATGAGAATTGGGCTTTTGATATTGCCAATGTGAATTAGGCTTTTGATAAATAAATTGTCATGGGTTTAAACTATGAGCTTTGATTATGGATTTGAATTTTATTGTTAAAATTGACATAGGTTTAAACCATGGGTGTAACGACTCAAGGAAAAGTGCTAGCCACATCTGTGCTATACTTCAAAAGGACTAGTCACAATAAAGGTTCCTTGTAGTTGTTAATAAAGCCCAGTTCAACCCAGTAAATACCCAATGTGAGACTCATCACACACTTACACACATCACACACTTACACACATCACACAATCAATCAAATTTGGGTATCAGAATCTCCCCCACTTAAATTCCTAACGTCCTCGTTAGGGCCCACTTTGTGGGATAATGTCTCCGAGCCCACACAGGGTTACCAAGCTGGCTCTGATACCATATGTAACGACTCAAGGAAAAGCAATAGCCACATCTGCACTATACCTCAAAAGGACTAGTCACAATAAAGGTCCCTTGTAGTTGTTAATAAAGCCCAGTTCAACCCAGTAAATACCCGATGTGGGACTCATCACACACCCACACACATCACACAATCAATCAAATTGGGGTATCACAATTATGTAACGACCCAAGGAAAAGCGCTAACCACATCTACGCTATACCTCAAAAGGACTAGTCACAATTAAGGCTCCTTGCAGTTGTTAATAAAACCCAGATCTACCCAGTAAATACCTGATGCTGGACTCATCACACATCACACAATCAATCAAATTGGGGCATCACAATGGGCTTTGATTAAAGATTTGAATTCAATTGATAAAATTGTTTTTCCATGGACTTGAATCATGAGTTTTTCAAATATTGCCAAGCATAAGTATTCTTGGACTTTAAATAGAATGGGATGTGTGTGTTGGGCTCATAGGGCCGGTTTTGGGCTTAACTAAAATAATAATAATAAAATTTGATAAGATATGAGTGTTTTGGGCTTTTTGTCATAGTTTATATCATGACCCAATTTAGATAGTAAGATATGAAATATTTGTGGTTAACATAATAATAAGGTAAAAATTATTTTGTGAAAGCCCAATAACTTCTTAGTGGTGTTTGAAAATAAATAGGTGATACTTAAATAATATTAGGTGTAAAAAAAAAATGTACCCTAACAATGACATAATTATATATTTTAAAACTCTAACTGTTGGATTGTATGTTCTTTGTGTTCTTAATATGTATGTTAAATTTTGTTCAAATAAGATATTGTTTATTATTCAATTCACAAACTTACTTTTTTAATTAAAATTTAAGACTAAAAATACTTAAAATAGTCCACAATAATAATGTCATAGGAGTTTGTAACAAAACTTTGTTGAAATAATAATCTCAGTTAGAACGTGAACTAAGGTTTCTCTCACGCTGTTAGGGATGCTCTGCTAGGGTTTCTCTACTAGGGTTTCTCAAGCAAAGTTGCTCAGCGTCATGTGTAGAATTTCGTCCCTCCCCGCATAGAGGTTTCACTATTCCCTTTAGTCCTCAAGTCTGATAGGACGGCAGGTTTTAGTGCTTTGTCTTCACTGTTGCGGTGTGGTGGGGTTAGCTTTCTTACTGATATGGCGAATATTAAGGATCTTTGGTCTCGGCTCTCACTGACAGAAGAAGAGGAGCATGGGGCTGTGTACCCCAGAAAAAAGAGATTATTATTGTTCGTTTAGCGGCAACATTTTTTTCCGAAAAGAGTGGTCAATGCAGAAGCAATGGGTCGGACCTTTAAACCTCTGTGGAAGCCGATTGGGGAGATGAAAATCAAAGATATAGGGGGCAATATTCTGTTGTTTGAATTTGATGACACAATGGATTTAGAAAGAGTGCTGGAATTTGAACCGTTGTCCTATGATAAAAGCATTGTTGTTCTACAACGTGCAGTGGATGCAAAATCTGCCCCATCGTTAGATTTCGATTTAGTGACTTTTTGGGAGCAACTCCAGAATGTCCCGGACCAGTGTCTTACTTAGGCAACGGGGGAGGTAGTGGGTAATAACATTGGGACATTAGTTTAGGTAGCTGACCTGGAAGATGATGGGGAGGGGGCGAGTTCCTGTGAATCCGGGTTACAATGGATATCACTAAGGCTCTCCCATGGTGCTACAAGTTGTGGTCAGAGATGGTGAGCATGTTGGCTGGGCATTGCTTAAATCTGAACGGCTCCCTAATTTTTGCTATTGGTGTGGAAGGCTTACACATAGTGAAAGAGACTGCGAAGTGTGGATTCGGGGGAAGGGGAGTTTGAAAAAGGATGACCAACAGTACAAGGAGTGGCTTCATGCTGATCCAGTGCGACACACTCGAAAAATGGTTGTGGTGGTTTCTGGGAATTCGAGGGGTGCAAAGTGTCGGAAGAATGGGCCAGCAATAGAGAAAAATCAGTCAATTCTCAAAGACTTGACCAACCAAGAAAGTAGTGTTTCCAATTTTGAAAGGGACAATGGTACGGACAGAGAAGTGAGTGAGGTGATATCCATGGAGGCCGAACCTACAGGTGTGGTTTTTTCTAGTCATACAAACCCTCTAAATGTTTTTAGTAATGACATTGCCTACTCTCATGCCCATGCAGAATTTTAGAAAAAAGGAAGTAGGAACTGTCATCAATCAGGGGTAGCATGGTATGTTTTCTTTTAATGTAACGCAAGTCCCTTTAACAGATATAAAAAATTAGGCAGCCACACAGGTTCTGAATAGCACTAGGAAAAAATGGGCGAGTTTGTTGTGTGAGGTGGGGGAATATGATAATGGCAGCGACTTGGAGATCCAAGAAAATAGGCATCCAGAGTTGGAGCCATCCGAACAGGCAATAAAGAAGAAGAAACGAGTCAGTGCAATGGGTGGTGGGTACAAGGAAAATTCTTAGGTGGTGGCTGGCCTTCAGTACCACTAGTCACAATGAGTTGCCTTAGCTGGAACTGTCATGGGCTTGGGAACCCATAGACAGAAGCTGAACTTGCTGACTTGGTTGGCAAAAAAGATCCCAAAATGGTCTTCCTAATGGAGACTAAGGTTGATAAGGAGGTTTTGAAAGAATAAGCCTTAAAATGCAATACACAAATTTCTTTGTTGTTCCTCATCATAAAAGTGGAGGGGGGCTGGCTCTTTTGTGGAAAGATGACTTTGTGTTGGATGTTCTTACTTCCTCTTATAACCACATTGACAGGGTAGTGGATCAAGGAATGGATGACGCCTGGCGGTTCACAGGTTTATACGGAGACTCTAACACCACCAGCCGGGAAAATTCCTGGAATCTACTTAAAGATTTAAGCCAAAGACAAAATTTACCTTGGGTTTGCATGGGGGACTTTAATGAGATTCTTAAACTTGAAGAGAAGCAGGGGTGGTTGGTTCGACCTGAGAGGCAGATGCAAGGTTTTGGGGATGGCTTGGATTTTTGTGGGTTTAAAGACCTCGAATTTAATGGTTTCCCATTCACTTGGTGTAATAGAAGACCGGGGGATCACAATGTTTGGATTCAATTTGACTGTGGGGTAGCAATAGTGGATTGTTTTTTAAGGTTTCCAACTTCACGTATCCACCATTTGGTGTGTTTCCATTCAGATCATAGACCAATCCTTCTCATCTCCAATGCCGAACAAAAAAGATTTTATAGAAAAGGGCGTCCATTTCGATTTGAGGCAATGTAGGTAAAAGACAAGACTTGTGAGGAAGTGGTTAAATATTCATGGGCTAGTTTGGATGATACTAATCTGGTAAGAAATTTGTTGAGGAAGATTACTAGCTGCCAAGACAATCTCCAGACTTGGAACTGGGTCACTTTTGGGCATGTAAGGACTACTTTAGCCAAGAAATTGAAGGAGTTGAGCTTTGCTGAGGAGCCTGGTTTATACAGCACAGATCCAGCCCAGATTGAAAAGCTTCGTGATGAAATTCAGTTGCTTAAGGTGAAGGAGGAAACAACATTCCCATATTGAGTGGCTTAAGGAGGGTGACCAAAACACTAGGTATTTTCACTGCAGGGCAAAAAAATGTAACAAACATAACTACATTTTGGGTTTAAAAGATGATCTTGGCCATTGGATTGAAGATGAAGACCATATAAGCAGATTAGCAAGCACTTATTTTGACACCATGTTCACCACTTCGAATCCGGATGGTTTTGATGAAATTTTAAGTGGATTAACACCTACTGTCATGGCCGAGATGAATAATAGCTTGGATAGACCATTCATTGCCGAAGAAGTACAAAGAGCGCTTCACTAAATGGCCCCACTTGCAGCCCCTAGTCCGAATGGTATGTCTCCTATTTTTTATAAATCCTTTTGGCATATTGTTGGTAAAGATGTAACTAAGGTAGTCCTGAATGCTTTAAACTCAAGTTTTGTTCCAGATTCAAGAAATTCTACTTTCATTGCTATTATTCCTAAAATAAAAGACCCCAAGAAAGTCTCAGATTTTAGACCAATTAGCCTTTATAATGTGGTCTATAAACTCATTGCAAAAGTTTTGGTTAACCATCTGAAACTAATTTTGCCCTATGTAGTGTCTGATTCACAAAGTGCTTTTCTTTCGAGGAGGCTTATCACTGATAATGTGTTGGTTGCTTTTGAGACCCTCCACTATTTAAAGTGTTGAACCTAAGGGAAGTTGGGGTACATGGCTCTAAAGCTTGACATGAGCAAGGCTTATGATAGAGGGGAGTGGGATTTCTTGGAGATGGCGATGTTGCATTTAGGTTTCTCTGAAAGATTTGTTGCTACCATTATGTCTTGCATCAAGTCAGTTTCATATTCTGTTTTGCTTAATGGGGTTCCGGGCAGTATTATCAAGCCAAGTAGAGGGCTACCGCAAGGTGATCCATTATCCATATATTTATTCCTGGTGTGTGCAATGGGGCTGCAAGGCTTGCTCAACAAAGCCAAGGCTGATGGGTCTCTCAAGGGAGTGTCAATATGCAGGAATGGGCCCCGTGTCTCTCATTTGTTCTTTGCAAACAACAGTGTGCTCTTTTGTCGAGCAAAGGAATCAGAATGTTAGATAATCCTTGATATCTTATCTGTCTATGAAAGGGGTCAAGTCAAAAAATAAATAAAGATAAGACCAACATTTTCTGTAGCTCAAATACTCAACATGATCTTCAAGCAAGAATTCAACAACTTTTAGGAGTACCAGCTATTATATAGTATGAAAAATTTTGGGTTACCAGCGTTTATGGTAAGAGCTAAGAAACAGGGGTTCACTTATATCAAGGAATGAATTTGGAAAGAGATTCAGGGATGGAAGGAGAAACTACTATCACAAGCAGGCAAAGAGGTGCTTATTAAGTCGGTGATCCAAGCTATTCCAACTTATTCTATGAGTTTTTTAAAGCTTCTCAAAGGTTTAATAAAGGATATTGAGATTATGATCCGTAACTTTTGGTGGGGATATAGTGGTGATGGTAAAAAAGTGCATTGGGTAAAATGGGAGCGCCTATGCCAAGGTAAGGATTTTAGAGGTTTGGGCTTCAAGGAGATTGAGAAGTTTATTGAGGCTTTACTCGCCAAGCAAGTATGGCGGATGTTGAAAAATCCGGACTCATTGTGCCATAGAGTCTTTAAAGCCCATTTTTTTCCAAATTGCTCCATTCTTGAAGCTACAAACTCGGCAAATGGGTCTTATGGGTGGAAGAGGATATTAAGTGCCCGGAATGTGGTACGGAAGGGTGTGGTGTGGTGGATTGGTGATGGCAAGATAGTGTGTATAAAGGAAGACAAATGGCTCCCGGATCAAGCCTACAAATATGTGAGCTCGCCCCTGCCCTCTATACCCCCTAATGCAAAGGTCAACTTGCTCATTGATGAGGCAAATGGGAGTTGGAAAGATGAGGAAGTCCGACTAATGCTTCTGCCCCATGAAAGCAAAGAAGATTTCGAGCATCCCCCTTAGCACCAGATTGCCCCAAGACAGCCTCATCTGGTCAAAAACTCCTTCGGGTATCTTCTCCACCTAAAGTGCTTATCAACTGTTGGCTAATGAAGCTTCGGCCAACAGTCCTAGTAGTTCAAATCCACACCCCCAAAGACATCTTTGGAGAGGTGTTTGGATGCTACGTACCCCTAATAAGGTGAAGCACTTTATTTGGCGTGCTTGCAACAACTCTCTTCCGACGTTGGATAATCTATTTCACCACCAAATTGTCTCCTTTGTTTGCTGCAATATTTGCAATGTTCACCCTGAAGATATCTTGCATGTGATGTGGGGTTGTACAAAGGTAGCCAATATGTGGAAAGAACTTAGCTGGGCACAACTCTCAGTCCCCCCCCCCCCCCAATCAGGGGACTTTACTAACCTTTTCTCAAGTTTTTTGCAAGTTAAGGAGGACTACAGAGTGAAAATATTCTCCATCACAGCTTGGATGCTCTAGAGTCGAAGAAATTCAATCCGCCTTGGATGCCCGACTCAGCCACTGAACCAAATTTTTTCTAAGGCTGGCAAACTCCTACGTGACTTCCTTGAAGCTCATGATGAAGACCCTATCATAGTTCAGATTCCAGTTCCAGTCTAAGCAAAATGGACTGCTCCGACTTAGACAAGATATAAAGCCAACTTTGATGCAACTTTATTCAAGCACAACAACATAGCTAGCTTGGGAGTGATCATTCGTGATGTCAACAATGCGGTTATGGGTGCCTTATCGATGCGTATTCCACTTCCCCATTCAGTGGCAACAGTCGAAGTTCTAGCCTGTAGACGTGCTGTGCTGTTTGCCGTTGAGATTGGTCTCCATGAAGTGACTTTCGAAGGTGATGCAGTAGTGGTTATCAATGCAATCACAACTGGTGAAACAGACCAGTCCTCATATGGTCATGTTATTGGTGATATCCTTGCTCAAGCTGCCCTCTTCTCTTCTTTTGAATTTTGTTATGTTAATCGGTCATGTAATAGAGTAGCAGATGCACTGGCTAAACGTGCTAAGTCAGGCCTAGATTTGCAAGTTTGGTTGGAAGACTGTCATGAGGACATAGCCTATTTGGTTTTGGATGATGTTTCATGATTATTTATAGAGCTTCAATAAGGCCCAGCCCGACTTTCGGGTCTAGTTTCTCCCCAAAAAAAAAAAAAAAAAGTTAGAACGTGAATTGACGCGCCAAGAAAGGAGAGTCGTTTTCTTACGGTAAAGGAAAGGGAGTGAGAAAAGAATATATTCACGCCTCATCCCATTTGGTAACAGTGGTCAGTCAGTCAGTGGGAAAAAAAAAAAGTGAAATTTGGAACAAACCAAAGTACCAATCTAAAGACTTTTTTATTTTATATTTTATTTTTTCAATTATTATGAACCTCAGCAAGGTAAAGACTAAATTAGGACCCAACAAATACGAGAATGAGAGAATATCTGATCTTAGTGTAAGAGAGAAACTTTCATACAATTCCACTTCCACATTAGTTGCTGTCTTGCTCCATTGATTCTTAGCTGTAAGTCTCTTTCTCTCTCTGCGTGCCTATGTGCATGTTTTTTTAGGACTCTTTTTCAGTTTATAATGTTCTATGTTTGTTTTAGTTCTTGCACTCAACTCAGTTAGATGAAGATGGGTTTCATGTTTTCACCCCTATAGTTTCCCTAATTTACGCCGTCTGCCACTGAGGTGTTGTTCTTCAGTTAGCCTTCTGTGTTTTTCAGTCATGGAAATTAATTGGGTTTCAGTTGTTTGCCCCTGGAAAGCCTTTCAATTACATGTTCTGCCCCTACTCTTGTTGTTGGTTCTGTTACGTTGTTCAAGCCCTTGTGAGTGTGCTGTTGATCTTGACCCAGATGACAAAGCCTTACTTCTGGCCTTCAAATCAAGGGTCCAAGACCCTAGCCAGAGCTTGTCAAGCTGGGTTGGGACTAACTGCACCAGCTGGTCCGGGCTCACCTGTGAGAACCGGACCGGCCGGGTGGTTTCAATCAACTTGACCAACATGAACTTGTCCGGCAAAGTTCTCCCGAAATTGTGCAAGCTTTCGTTTCTTGAAGGCATGAATTTGTCCCATAACAATTTTACATGCCCAATTCCATTATGTTTTGGTAATTTGGTTAGTCTCAGAGCCATCGATCTTAGTCACAATAGGTTTCTTGGTGTTGTGCCTGACACACTCATGAGGCTTAGGAATTTGAAAGAACTTGTTTTGAATGGGAACCGAGATTTGAGAGGTCTTGTTCCTGGGTGGCTTGGTAATTTCTCAACAAATTTGGAAAAACTTGATCTGGCTTCCAATTCGTTTTGCGGGGAAATCCCCGAAAGCTTGTTGTATTTGAAACCTTTAAAGTATTTGGACCTTGGTAACAATAATTTATCAGGTAATCTTCGTGATTTTGGCCAATCTTTGCTGGTTCTTAATCTTGAATCAAATCAGTTTTCGGGTACCTTGCCTTGCCTTTCTGCTTCTGCTCAGTCTCTCAATATTTTGAATATGGCTAACAATTCTATTGTGGGAGGAATACCCACATGTGTTGCTTCTCTTCAAGCTTTGACTCATCTAAATCTATCTTTCAATCACTTAAAATATGCAATATCTCCTAGACTTGTATTTTCCGAGAATCTTCTTGTGTTGGATTTGAGTAACAATGATTTGTTGGGTCCCTTACCACACAAGATTGCAGAGACAACTGATAAATCTGGGCTTGTTCTTCTTGACTTGTCCCACAATCAGTTCTCAGGTGAAATCCCATTGAGGATAACAGAATTGAAAAGCTTGCAGGCATTGTTTCTTTCACACAATCTTCTTACAGGGGAAATTCCTGCAAGGATTGGAAATTTGACTTATCTCCAAGTGATAGATCTTTCGCACAACTTGTTATCGGGTTCAATTCCTTTGAACATTGTTGGGTGCTATCAGTTACTTTCATTGATGCTCAATAACAACCATCTTTCTGGTGAAATTCATCCAGAGCTTGATGCGTTGGATAGCCTGAAGATACTAGATCTTAGCAATAACATGATTTCTGGTGAGATCCCACTAACTTTGGCAGGCTGTAAATCTCTAGAGTTTGTAGATTTTAGCTCCAACAATCTCTCCGGAACTTTGAATGATGCAATAACCAAATGGTCAAACATCAGGTTTCTCTCCCTGGCTCAGAACAAATTCAATGGAAATCTACCCAATTGGCTATTCACATTTGAAGAAATCCAAACAGTAGATTTATCAGGCAACAAATTCTCTGGCTTAATAGCAGATGGTAACTTCAACATTAGCGTAAAGTTCAACAAAATAGACATTGGTAGAATGTCTAGAGAGCCATTTGTTGCAATGCCAAATGCGCATGTCAGAGTTTCAATGGTTGTCACTGGTAGTAGTCAATCAAGCTTCGATTACCATCTATCTTCAACAGTTGGAATTGATTTATCCAATAATTTGCTACATGGAGAGATTCCACAGGGCCTATTTGCACTACAGGGCTTGGAATACCTGAATTTGTCACACAATTTTCTTGACGGTCATGTTCCTGGTTTAGAGAAGATGAGCGGTTTAAAGGCCTTGGATTTATCACATAATTCTTTATCAGGTCAGGTCCCTGGAAATGTTTCTAGCCTTAAAGATCTGACACTCTTAAACTTGTCATATAACAGTTTCTCTGGATTTGTTCCTAAGAAACAAGGGTATTGGAGGTTTCCAGGAGCATTTGCTGGAAATCCAGACCTGTGCGTGGAAACCTCAAGTGGAAGGTGTGAAACAGAGAGCATTCCAATGGTGCCTGGTAAGTCTTTTCATGATGGAGTGGTTGAGGGGCCGATTTCTGTATGGGTGTTCTGTTTAAGCTTTTTTGTTAGTTTCTACTTTGGCATTGTTGCTTTATTTTGTTCTGCTCGAACAAGAAATTACATTCTCCATATGAAAGTTTAATGCATTATATGTGAGATTGAGAACTTTATCATGTACATTCTTGTTGCCTCATTTTAGTAGCCAGTTTCACTTTTTAAGATTGAATTGATCTTAAAAAATCTTCTGCCCATGTTAACAATCTTGAACCATATATTCTGTATGTGTTGTGTGAAGGTTTAAAGGGATTTTATCCACCACCTGACGAAGCTGTATCTTTCCAAATGTTGTTGTAGAACTCTAAAACTGCTATCTTGTATGAGAACCATCCTGAATGAGATACTGGGTTGGGAACTTTCTTTACTTTGAGTGGGTCTTTATTTTCTTATAGCAGCTTTTGAGTAATGCTCAACAAGGTTTCTGGAAAAAACCAAGTATTCAACCCAATTCTCCATTGTCTTGACAGTTTTGTTTTTGTTTTTGTATTTTTTTTTTTTTTTTCAACTGTCCCTATATAACATGTATTTAATGAATAATATTCTGAATCATGGGACTCTTTGAGATTTTATCTAATATCTAATCTATTAGAAATTTGTATATCTTGTTTTGATAGTTTATATAAAATACCTAAACATGTATTCAATTTCTATTTATTTATAGTTATAGATAATTATTTTAGAGATTAGTTAGAGAATAGATAATAATAATAGAACTTGTTTTAAGTTTCTGAATATTATCACTGGACCTTTTGGAATGTTTGTCTTCTAGAACATTGTGCGCTAGCACAGATTAGAGATTTAGATTTTAGAGTAGCTACGTTCCACTATGAACCACTTTCCTCTATTATATATTTGCATTTTTTGCTGGTGCGAGTGGATGCTATGTTTGAATCCCAGCTAGGAAGTGCTGAAAATCCCTGTTCCTACTTTTGGAGGCTTAGATAAACTGGTTTGGATAACAAATATGAGTGTTAGATTTATCGTCAAAGTAGGCATATTGGCTGGATAAAGAAAGAAGATTTAACATTGCTAATGGAAAGACGGGGAGAGATTTATGGAAAACCTCTAAATTGCACAAATGTTAGCGTTCTATTATGGAGGAAAAAGCATATGATGTAACGGAGACATATGTAACAATATGAAAGGGGCGTTACATATGCATCATGAATTTCAAACCATAAGTAAGCAATTTAAATTTCAGTCAAACCTCAAGTGGACAAAGTGTCAAATTTTAAATCATAGGTAGGCAGCTTAAATTTTAGCCAAACTACGAGTAGGTAAGCTGTAATTTGCCCAAGAATATTAGAGCATGAATTCTTCTTATTTGCTGTCTTCACAGTTGATATTATCCAGAAGTTATATAACAGTTTGTATGGAAAGGAAATGAGCAAGTTCATTTCAAAGATGTCCAACATATCACTATAAAAACTTCAATAGCTTTCCAGGGTTGTTAACAGATAGTGTTTCTAAAGAAAGTCTCAACAGTGATTCAAAATGGACTCCCTTGTGTGGTGAATACATCAAGCTTAATATAAATGTAGCTCGTTGATCCATGTGAACCAAAATAGGTTGAAGCATTTACACTGAAATGGACCTTGGACCCAACTAGCAAGATGAATTGAAAGGAGATTTTGATTGAAGGTGATGCCACTTTGAGATTGGATGCTTTTATGAAGAATGGGACTGAAACAATGAATAGAAGAAATTTCTTGCATGTTAGTTAGCTAACGTAGATTAGCTAGTTCTGCCGCTCATGAATTGGGTCATTACTCAATAGACAGGTACTTCTTTCCTTTCTGGGTTGGTTAATTCTTCCCTCCTCTCCCATAAGCCCTTGATAGAGCTCTTGAAGTGGACTTTTGGAATGCTCATTTTTTTCCTTGATAAGTAAACTCCTTTTCTAACCAAAAAATAAATAAAAGAAAAGAAAGTATCCCGTTTGGTAAAAGATTTCTAGTAACGTTGTTTAAGTTTTGTGAAAATACGTGTAAGTGAAAAAATGTGAAAATACGTATTGTGGTATTTAAACAACAGTTTTCGTTGTTTAAACACCGTTACTAAACGGGGCCTAAAGTTAGCCACAAAAGTATTTCCAATTGCCACCCTTTTTCCACAAAATCATTTCCAGTTGCCACTCTTTTTTCTCTTGCAATCTTGTAGCATAATTGCGACCGAAGGCATTTCAATGTTCTTGATTTTGCAATGAACCCAAAGGAGGAAAATATTTTTATATTTTATATTTTGATGGAAAAATTATTGGAAAGGGCTTAGATTTTAAAAAAAAATGCGAATTTACAACAAAAGCACAATTTGGTTGGCCAATCTTATCATAGAGTGGCAATGATGACAAGCAATAATGGCATCTGCAAAGGTTGGGACCTTCTAAATCTCACTTGATTAAACAATAATGACAACAGTAATGTTAATTGGTTGGCACTTTTGGACAAAGTTATCAAAATTGGAATTCTACATAAGATTGTAAGAGGTAGATGGAATCATGAATCGTAAGATCGGATTGTAAATTGCACGATCTTACATTATTTAAGAACGCACACACACATTGGTATGTTAAATAATGATATAAATCATACATTCATTCATAAAAAATAAAAAATTTGCATCTATTTGATGTAATTACCATATATCACTGTATCCATTTGTAAGCATCATTTAAAAATGCCAAAAAGTTCAAAACTTGATACTTTATTGGGATGTTATTTTTCATTTGGGTCCAACTGATAGTTTATCTCTTTACATTAAAATAGCAAAATTTGGTCTATTAGGATGTTATCTTTTATCTGGGTTCAACTAAGCCTTCTATCAAGTTAAACAAGATTACAAAAAACTAAAATCATTTAGGATCGTCAGAATCGTACGATCCTACCAATCCTGAATGATCGCAAAGATCTTTAAAAGATCCAGATCGTTTTGGACAAGTAGGTTCGTAAAATCGTAGGATCTAAATCGGGATTTTGACAACTATACTTTTGGGTATTTGTGTTTCTATCAGAATCATTTAGGGTTCAAATCTTTAATAGCAAAATGGACTTGATCTCCATTCTGCAATTTGGAGCAATGTCTGGTTTGGAAAACCCATTTTATCACAAATAATTCTAGAAGCACAAACAGGAAACGTGTATAATGAGAGGATAGAGTGAAAAGTGAGTGTAATCTATTATGGACAAATGAGAGAAGTTCATGTATGACAATCCTTATTGATAACTACGCCTCTGATGCACTTTGGGAAATCCATAACGTGGTCTGTGATATAGTGGCTAAAGCTGTATTTGCATGTTGAATGGTCTTTTGTTTTTGTTCCTAGAGAGGCTAATAGCCTGGCCCATAAGCTAACTTTGTGGGCTCTTCCTGTTAACTCTTCAATGCCCGTAGACATCTCCTCTGTTCCTTCCTGGGGCCAAGGAGACGTAGAATTGTAGATGTCCCTCGGGTGTAACTTCTTTTGTGCAATAATACTTTCATACTTATTCAAAGGAATAAATAAATAATTGACAACCTATTTCACAAGAAATCCAATTTTGAGAATCAATTCTCAGACCAAGTTTTTAGTGATATTTAGAACAATTTTTTAAAATATTTATCAAATAGGCCCCTTTTTTTTTTTTTTTTTTTTTTTTAATGTTAACAAATCTAGTGTATTGATGATTTTATTCAAAATCAATTTTCATTTCTTCTAAGATGGAATAGAATTTTAAGAAATGCAATGGTATTGTGTACTTTTGAGTTCTTAAAAATTAAATCTTTACATTGAAATAAATTATCTCTGTTTTCTTTGAAATAGGGAACATATTAATAGTCAATAGTTTTGTAGCTCAACTAGTTGGTGTTTTGAATTAATTATCAAAAAACAAGAATAAGAAGATATTGATAGAGCTTTTGGCACATTGAGACTAGGAAATTTTGTTTAGAGGGTCAAATTATGGTATTGATACATGAATTAATATTAGTCAAAGTGTATGCGCAAATACCAAGAGCCTTGTAACTCAACTGGTTGTCACTTCCTAATATTTCTAATGGAAAATATCAAGGTTCAACTACATATCATCTTTTGAAAGAGCTGTAAGAAGGCAGTAAAGTTAAAGTAAATTCTATGTAGTAAAACTTATATGATTTCAAAACTCCAGCATTAATTTTCAATGCTTTGCTTTGCTTTGTGTTTGTTTTAGTAATTGATAGTTTAATAAAACTTGTAAGTTGTTCGTGCAATGCACGAATAATGTTGTAATGTTTTATGTAAGATGGTTTTGGAGAATGTTCTACATATATTATAGCATAATTATTATAGAACTTCGTTACTAATGAGTTCATCATAAAAGACAACAATTATAAATTGCACACACATATCCATTATAATTATTTAGTGCAATTAATTTTAAAAAAAAAACTTTGGAGGAATATTATAGAATAAAAGTTGATATAAAATATATCTTTCTCTTTCTCCTCAATTCGAAAGCAAAATACACTTGTGACTTTCCCATATTAACATCCCAAACACCCACAGTCACTTACAGCCTTTACAAAACCCACAATCCCATAACGTCCGACCTCAACATTAAAATCATAATTGCCACCATCACTCAATATAAAACACAAGCCCCCTTCCCTGGTTGTAGCCAACTCATAAGGGTTAGAATTAAATGAGACATCAATATTGTAGCTAGGTAAGTGTCGTCAAAAGATTAAAAGTAAATAGATCATTTTTTTTGTTTGTGTATTTGACATGGAATACCATGAACAATTAGGGGCAAGTGTATATAAAGGAGTACAAATGCAAGAGGTGAAAATGGTGAATTGAAGTGCAAAGAGTTTTGTATGTATGTGTGAAGAATGAAAAGTCTTGAAACTTTTTTTTTTTCTTTTTTGAGTTCAAGTCTTGAAACATTGAACCAAAGAAAACAAAGAATCTTTATTTTTTAAATTAAAAAATCTTGAAACATCGAACCGAATGAAATAAAAAGTCAATATTTAATTTCTCTTATTTTTGATATAGCACTTGAAAATATTTTTATTCTCTTTACAGAGAATGCTTTATATGGTCAAACCTACTCTCCCATGTAAGGTCAAACCTAATGATCACCCTTCCCCTTATATTGCTTCTTTTGTAACGTTTGATAATAATGATTTGTATTCCTTAAGGTGTTCTGCCACTATCATAGATGTCAAAATCGCGATCTGGATTGTAGAATCACACGATTTTACGATCTCACATCACCAAAATATTTAGAATCGCACAAAGATCATAAAAATTGTAGGATCGCATGTAGGATCGTGTAGGATCATAGGATCCTATGGGATCCTACTGATCCTACCAAAATGTAAATTTTTTTTTTTTTTTTTTTTTAAGTTCATCTTTATAAGTTGTAATTTGTAATCTCAAGACTAAGACATTTTATTTCATAAATGTATCAACTAAGTGGTGGGACTCGTATGGAGATGACTTTCTGGAATTGAAAATTTTTGCTATAAGAATATTGAACTTAACATATAGTTCTTCAGGTTGTGAAAGTAATTGGAGTATATTTGGAATAGTAAAATCAAATGACTTTGGTATATTATCCCCCAGTTGAGAATTCTCTTTTAAAATTGGTACAACTTAAGTACACTAAAAAAGGAGAAAATTGTTTAAACCAAAAAAAAAAAATGAATGAGTTGGTATTTGTTATGTAAAACATGAAGATAAAAGAGAAAATACCTAAACGATGACTGCAAAAGAAGAAATTGGTTTGAATAACTTGCCTTCAGATGATAAGTGGTTAGCAAAGGGTGTCAACCAAAAGATGATGGTACAGATTTTGATGAAGATAATGATTAAACAATTCTGATGCCTTCCTTTATAGATATAAAAAAAAAGTTACATGTATATAGGGTGAATGTGTGATCACTAATGTATCATTTGGTTATCAATATTAGGTGATGATAAGGGATCAAGAGCTGCTGTTGAAGGAAAGTGTACTAGTATTTTGGTACTTGGTTTCTCAATAAATATTCACTGAACTTTGTAAATACATCGTGTTAAAACTTAAATATATTTGTTTCATTAGTATAGATGTAGTGATGTAAGACATGCAAATTAAATCATATGATCAAAATTTTTATTTTTTTTTATGAAAGATTCATAATTTACGTGATTATTCAATATACAAAATCACTCTCAATGTATTTTTTGCTTCAATGTCATTTATCATCAATGAATCTCTATAAACATGCTCACTAGTTTTCAATTAGCCTCATCAGAAACAAGAATCTTGATATGATATGCCCAAAATCTGGCTGAAAATCAAATTCGTTATTGTTGACGGAGTTCTAAATATGAATTTTTACCTTAGAAAATGATATCTTCAATATGAATTTTCATTTAGGATGAGTTCACTTTTCTCTGAAATTCTGATTAGAATGAGTTTCTTTACCCCACTACAATGGGGCCAAATGCAGGTCCCAACAACAAAAATTTGAAGGTAAACTTAAAAGAAATTGATGACAACACAGATATCACGGTGGTGCCTGTTCAGCATATATGTCTAAATGCAGGCACTTCTTGACTCCAGGTTGCTGAGTAGAGATGCACGGGAATAATTTATCTTTGAAGCCTAAAAATTGAGCTTTAAGATTTGCTTGTTATGAGAGTCTACAGAGAAGGTGGGGAGAGTCTAAATTTTGCGTCTCCATCAGACCCATTTCTTCCTGGAAACTCTGCCGGTACCTTTGAATCAATGACCATGCGTTGTCTCATATTATCATATATCCACCATAGACTAAATTCCTAATATCTTATTGGTCCATCCAAGCTCCCAGATGCAAACTGAAAAAACAATTACGAATGTGAGCCTTCTTACTAGAATCATCACAAAGTTCAATAACTTAATAAAATGAGAATTTTAAATTCCAGCTAGCACATTATTGATTGTGGGGTTAATCTGAGTTTTTTAAGGATAAGCATCTGATAGTTTTAAGGGCAAGCCGTCTGCTACAAGTAATAAAATACACCCTGAAAATGACAACCATATCAGGAAAGTTGACATAGGTTGCAGTCGAACTAGTTCAGGAAATAAAACATAGACATGTTTATTGCGTGTGCGTTTATTGATTGAATTGTAAACTCAATTATTATTATTTTTTTGTCATTACCTGTTTAACAATTGGATTTGCTGATGTTGTGAATTCATGAGTCATTCCTTGCCAGACAACCTTTCCCTCATAAAGAAAAAGTAACCTATAAAAATGGAATAACTACTTGAATTAGTAAAGTAAAATCACTTAGCAACAAGCACAACCAAAAGACATAGTTTAGACAAAGCATAACCTGTCAACGGCTCTTCTAATAGTACTATGTTGGTGAGTAACGACGACATAGGAAGCAATATTCCCAGGCTTTCCCAGCGCATCCTCTCCTTTCATATGGACTGAACGGATGAGATCTTCAACGACAGTAGATGCAATTGGATCAAGTCCAGCTGTTGGTTCATCATACAAAAGCACCTGTTCAGTGGTGCAAAGGACTGTCAGGAGATGGGTGTGAGGATACCCATGCTATAAGATTCACACATGCAGGGTCTTGCTTCCAACTCCATGGCAAGTAATGAAACTAACCAAAACTACCAGCCATTGCATATAAGTTATGGATGCTTCCCAAAATTGCAAAGAATAACAAAAACTACTGAATTCCTATAGCTAAAAACCCTAATACAAATTAGCTTCAGTCATATTAACCCTCTTTTCCAGATCTCTCCATTTACAGCCCTGTATCATAGAAATAATTAATACAAACCAAAATCCAGTCCCTGATTGTGAAATTAATTCCTCATCTTTCAAATAGATAAATTCAGTGTGCATTTCACACAACTTTTACTTCCCTTTTTTTTTTTTTTATAGGTACGACTTTTACTTCCCTTTTACCAACAGATCTTCCTTACATTCATAATTCAACAGGATAGAGGGAAAAAGACGAGAAACAATGCATAAATAGAAGTGAATATTAGAGCAAATATTAAGCTAGATACATTCAGAATAATTTCCATATCCATTGATGAGTAGATAGTCTTTAACCTATCAAAAAAAGAAAAGAAAAAAGAAGTGACTATATTGGAATAATTCAGACACTTGAAGCATCAGACTGCATATACAATAACATTACATTCTAAAAACTAGCCTTGAACCAAAATTATTGACACCTTGTCAATGACAAGGGCTCAAGAAATAGGACTCTGCAAGTTTAAGGCTTAAAGACATGCCAGCATGTAAGCACACAGCATAACACACAGAGTAAGTCCCAGAGCCAAGCATGAACCTCTTGACAAAGACAATGTTACAGTCAAAACATGTTTCACTTTAAAAATTTTATTGGAGGAGCCTAACAACTTTGTTAGAGTTCATGTTTATGAGCCTAATATACATTGTTGGCCCACTTCCTAACACCTTAAAATATTGGATTTGATGATTCTAATATGGTATCAAAGCCTTAATTAGACTAATAAGTCTTGTATCAGAACCTAGAATCCTGGGAGCCTCATTTGTTCAGTATCAGTTCCAGTGTTTGTTTTCTGTTTTGGATCTGTACATGCAAGGCCCACATTAGGTTCAATGCTAATGAGCGTGCTTGTACATGAGAAAGGGGATGCAGGAGGTTGATCTTTGTGAGCTTGATATAAATTGTGAGTTTGATATGCTACCCATCAACCCTACTGCCTGTTTAACCACAGCTTTAGGTAACAGTCTTGTACAGTTGCAGTTGAGATTGTGAACTTTATGGTTGGGCTTAATCCAGGTCGACCTGACCAAACTAATTAGGCCCACTACACAGCTAGACAAGCACAAGAAGCAACAAATTTGGTGCAAATTAAGAGCTTGTGGGTGCTCTATCTCACTCTCACATAGCATGTATATTCCTAGGACAAGATTAAATACAGTAACTCCAACTTGGGACAAATGAATTATCCCAATATTAGATCTGTAGTAGTATAAAATGTTTTATAAATACTGTCTCAAACATATGCTTGTCATAGACCAGCAAGTCCACCTAAAGGTCCTAAACAAGCTACCAAGTTCCTCCGGTGCTAAGGTCTAAGTGTAGCAGAGGAGGTTTTAGAGAGCATATCATCATTAAAAAAAAAACCCATATTAGAAGCAGCTAAATCGTCATATCTCTGAAGACTAGTCAAAAACGGAAACAGTAATGTATGTAATAGGATATTTTGGAAGATTTCACTTTTTACGGCAGAAGTTGGGAATTTATGTTAGCTTTGTTCAAGTGCCAATAGTAATTTTGCAAAACCATTTCCTGAAGTAGGACTCATCTTTGAAAAAATATTTTAAACACTGCACAGTGGTTGCAGCATTTACCTAAATTTAGGGTTCCACAATAAACAAGGTTGAGATAGGAGCTTAGCTGTTACAAATTATTTTCTATTAAAAAAAAAAAAAAAGCAATGACTATGACGAGATTTACAGTGGGGAGGGTTAGGGGATTATGTCAAATATCACTTGGCAAACTGGAAGACAGTTTGTGAACCGATCCGTTGTGGTGGTCTAGGAGTTAGAAGCCTTGTGTGTTTTAATAATGCATTGTCAGGAAACTGGCCTTTGGCAGTATGCCACTGAAACTAACTATTAAATTCTTACTGGTGAAATGTAGTGGCTTTGAAGCATGGGCAAAAGGTGGGAGATTGGATTTCTAGTGTGCTTATGGAACCTTAAGGTGTGCCCCTCTGAAAACATATCCAGAGAGATTGGATTTCTGGTGTGCTTAAGGAACCTTAAGGTGTGTCCCTATGAAAACATATCCAGAAAGGGTGGGGGAGGTTATCTTAGTATGTCAAATTCAGGGTGCGTAATGGTTTCTGTGTTATGCTTTGGCTTGACTTATGGTGTGGGAATAAAAGTTTGAAAAATGTCTTCCTGATGCTGTAACGTACAGCCAGAGATAAAGAGGCTCTTCTGGTGGCTAAAATAAATTGGCATGATGGGGTTCTCAACTAGGATGTTTCATTTACTAGACAGTTAATGATTGGGAGGTGGGGAGTTTGCAATCATTTCTTTGTGTTCTTTATTCCATTAAAGTTAATACAGATGAGGAGGAAGGCTGTTATGGATCCCTACTAGGAGTGGTATTTTTGAGGTAAAGTCTTACTATCAGATACTTAGTATGGGACATACCCCTCACTTTCCATGGAAAAGTATATGGAAGGTTAAGATTCCTCTGAAGGTAGCCTTTTTTTGCAAGGACAGCAGCTTGGGGACAGATTCTCACGATGGAGAATCTTCGAAGCATAATATTTTCCTTGTAAATTGGTGTTACATGTGCGAAAATAATGGGGAGAACATTATGCTGTTGGAAACAGG
Organism: Quercus ilex subsp. ballota; assembly: GCA_032727855.1. Classification (NCBI taxonomy): domain Eukaryota; kingdom Viridiplantae; phylum Streptophyta; class Magnoliopsida; order Fagales; family Fagaceae; genus Quercus; species Quercus ilex. Next base: position 52,520,775 of record CM064908.1, read on the forward strand.
GCTTTGGAGGACATTATGCTGTTGAGATCAGGGGGACCCTTCCTTGTTGTGTGATGTGGACCATTTGGAGGGGGAGAAATCTTTGTACTTTTGATGGGATTGAGTTGAGTGTTTGTCTGGAGCTAAAATTGCATCTTTTACAAACATTTTTTGATTGGTTGGTTGCCTTAAGTGGCTATCACTTTTCTTTATTGGAGGAATTTTTAGATCTATGTCATTTTGATTTACACTTGTTGTATCCTAAGTACACTACCTGTGTACTCAGGATTCTTTATTTTTCATTTTATTTTCAATGAAGCATTATTACTTATCGCACCCCCCCACCCCCCCAAAAAAAAAGAAAAAAGAAAAAAGGAAGCAATAGCTACAAGCATGCGCAACACACAGAGATAGAATACAAAATTATACAAATAAAAAACTGTAAAGCATCCAGGTTAATCAGCAGCAACCCATTCCAATAATGCCATACAAATTAACAAATCACAGATTGAGTCACATAATAGATGATTCTACGAATAATTATAGTGGCTTTTAACCCATGGTGTTTGGCTTCAACTTTCAAGAAAGAAAGTGAGATTGGGATGATTAAGTCCTTCATAGGAAAACAGAAGTTTCAGCCTTTCATGACATAAGGCTACATTTTCTGGCTTAAGCATCTAGCTATGCATGAAACTTTGTGAACAGCCTATTGCTAATAGGGGTCTTACATACAAATCTAGGATATTTGTGTCGTTGTGGGTTCTAGTTTCATATTTACTACTACAATTCAAATTTGATAGACCATGTCAAAAAACAATGGAGAGATGTATCCCAAAAGGAAGCAAATACCAATCATTCACATTCAGTCATAAAAATTAAAATATAATAGAACTGGAAAAATAATATATATAAAAGTAAATTATTATTGTATAAGAGGGTCCGACCCACATGTACACCAAGAACTGGAAAAATAATAATAATTTGGGGGAAATACCTGATCATCAATTTAAGTACTAACGCAGGAAAGAACTAGAAAAATAATGGTAGGAAAAGAATTAATAAATCTATTCATCTTCAACATACCTCAGGCTCTACTGCTTCCTGTGTGGTATCAAAAATTATAGACCGAGCTAAAGCAACTCGTTTCTTCATTCCGCCAGACAATTCAGATGGTAACCGATCCTCAACTCCCTGAGCAACACTCAGTTAGATTGTGAATAGATGTAATATTTGAAGTTTAGGTATCTTCAGTGGCAGGGGAGGAGTGAAGTGACTGGAGCTAGGCAAGCAGTGCTAGTGGTTGGCATAAATAGTTGAATGCAGTTTTTATGCATTGGCTGGAACTTAAAGTCAATTATATAACTAGAAATTTCAATTGGCATCACTAAATTAAGAATATTTAAGGTACATTAAATTACCACTCTCCAAATACAGTGGAAAGCAAACTAGCACCAAATGGCTAAATAGAATTCTTCTATTAAACCTTGGGAAAATGTAGATATAGGCAAGGGGAAACATATCTAAAGAAAACTCATTTGGTTGAACATTTTTATGTGAAAAACTACAAAAGATCCCACCCCCCCCCCCCCCCCCCCCACTCTCTTTCACCCCAAAAAAAATAAAATAAAGGATGGAAATTGAGCAGTATCTTAAAACTGATAAATTGCTGATCTAGTCACAATCACTCAAGCCAAATCTTTGAAGTTTGGAAAGATAGCCACGATTGATTCTATCGAGAGTGATAACTTGATATTTGAAGCATACCTTTAAGCCAACAGCAGCTAAGGTTTCTGTCACAAGCTCTGCAATTTTGTCGTCAGGCATGCTTGAGTTTTCATATCTAAGCAATTCACAGAAATTAGTCATTTCTTGCTTTAAAAAATAAGTCCCAAGGAGAAAATGATACAAGACAACACTACATTTCTAAAGATAATCTAAACAGCCTCTTACAAAAGGAAACCAACATTTTCACGAACAGTCAAAGAATCAAAAAGTGCTGCACTTTGAAACACCTGTAAGAAATATAGTAAATAATTTAGAAGGGCCAATAGCTTAAGTCAATATAACTATAATTATATAAAGCTTAAATGCGAAATTTACAAGTCCAATTCGTAGACCGGTTATTTCCTCATCACTGATTAAACCAGCTCTCCTTCTACCTCGTATGTAAACCTCACCCTGTTTATTAAACAATGAATATCAGTCTACACGAGAGTATCTGAGGAGCAACAGCTTAAAGTATAATGCTAAAAGCTTACTACATGGATCAAAATAAACTAATTAAGCAATTTTAAGAGCATATGGAAGACAGATCCAATCATATACCTTGTCCGGAGCAAGAAGTCCAGCAATGATTTTTAGAACTGTAGATTTTCCAGTGCCAGAGGGCCCAATTATTCCAACAGCTTCGCCATGTCTAATCTATACATTGGAAATAAAACGGAATTAATGCAACATAAACCAAAAATCAAGAGTATCAGAAATTAAATTAATCAAGCAAAGAATCCTTCCCTAGCTAGGAGGTATGGATACATCAAATATCCATTGTATCTAAATTTGATACAAATCCATACCATATATGCCGTTATACAACGGTATATTGGATACGTATTGGATACAAATCTGCATATTTGAAATTTAACTTTTATCATGAATCTAGGATGATAAGAGAGGAAGAACATGGATATTGCATGGATACATTTCAGGGGGTGGGGGGTGATGATAATGAGACTAACAAAAACAGATTGGCAACATTATTATTAAAAATAGTATCATTATATGTAGCACTTTTGGGGGTGACGGTTTCTACAGAATCCCATGCCTAATATGTTGTAATAATAAATAACCATATTTTCAGCATAATATGCTGCATATTTCTAATTAACAAACCATGCCCTCATGCACATGCACACACTAGTTTAGATAGTTAATCACCAGAATTTTTTTTTTGATAAGTGATAGTTAATCACCAGAATTCTTTTTTCTAAATTTCCTTTAGGTAATTTGTTGCACCCAATGGATCTTAAACTTCAAGATCCACGACTTCACCCTTCACCCATTTTTGTAGGGAGAGGAAATGCATTTTGAACAAGCTCATTGGCTAATTACCAAGCAATTGAAACACTAGAATCATCATGAAAATTAAGCCTGCAATATAAATCTAGATTTCATCTTTAGGATAATCATTTTTAGGTGATTAAAAACAACTAAAAGGGTAAAATAAAAATAAAAAACAGACAATAATGATAATCAAAAAATATATATCCATATATATTACATATCACGTGACAACCCACCCACCCATACACACACAGACTGGTGGTATAAGTATTTCTCTCAATACACAACCATTAAGAGCCACCCATAGATGCTCCTCATAGAAAAATTGAATATTTAATGTGGAACTTTCATATCAGTATCCAGGCCCCAACATCACTGTCATTTAGTTTGGTCTACATTACTGGAAATGCACATAATAACATGAAATTAAATATATTAAGATTCACCTTGAAGCTCACACCTCTCAATATATGCTTCTCGCCAAATGACTTATAGACATTTCTGCACTCAATTAGAACATCTGAATCGTCCTCAGGCTCCCGTACTGTGCTTAAATTCTCCGATTTAAATGAATCCTAGTCAGCCAACACAAAATGAAAATAAAATCCAAAGTTTACAAAGAAAAAGAACAGAACGCATAGTGAATTCTGGCAGTTGAACACAAAAGCAAGTCATTATATTACCCATAAGTCACGAATCCAACTATGAACATAGGAACTGTATATGTTCATCAAGAAAACTAGAAATTTAAAATTTATATGATTGCTAAATATAGTAAGTTAATTGAAGACATCTGTATCTGATTACAATACAAACTAATAAGAGACAATATAACTAAATCTGACTGCAGTTGAAGTTAATAAAATGCAATTTGGTTGTCATCAATTAAGTCTACAACAACAACAACAAAGCCTTAGTCCAAAATTTTTGGGGTGGCTATTGATCCTCAACATATTAGCTAGAGTCGACCACATGTATTCTAAATCCAATAATTCAAATTGCTCAAGGATTTGGAAAAAAAGTGAAAGAATTTGATATTTACCCATAACCAAAAAAAAAAAAATCACAAGAGCACAAACAAAAAAACCTAAGAAGTGGACACTACAAAATCCTCAGTGTGTCCGACACAAGCATGCCAGGGACACTTGTGTCCTTATTGTTTTGGGAGAAAATTTTTATTAGAATTTATTTTAAAAAATTCCTTTGATTTTTAGATATGTTTTCAAAGCTAAAATAGTTGTTATTTATTTTGAAAACTTAAAAGTAAACATAAATTATGCCTATACATAAATCAGATACACCTAAAGATATGTTTTAATTAGTTCATTGTAGTATCCCCTCCATGTTGTGTCCTAATTTTGATTTTTGAAGAATTTCCGTGTCCTGTGTTGTGTTTGGATCAGTGTATGAGTTCATGCTTCTTAGCAAGAAACAGAAAACTAAAAATTTCAAAATAACTTTTAAAAGTCTAAACTACACAAGGAAGGTGTTTACACAAATAATGATATGTCTAAAGAAAACAACATAATGATATAAATGAAACCCAATGTGATAGTTAGCATTCACAACTGACAGATAAAACAAATTGCTTTTGCATATAAGCCAATTAAAAAAATAAAAATAAAAACCAAGTAACCAATAAAATGCAATACATTTACGAAATTGAGTAATCACAAATGCAAAGAAATACATTGAATTTGGTGGCTGAGGATTCATCACTTCTCAAGTTCTGTGGAGACGCCACGCAAGCACAAACAACCTTTCTCTGCTCCTTCCTTTGCTTATAACAAAACGAATTGATCCTCTTCTCACCTAAAACTGCAAATCTAGCGGACCGAGAATCCCCATTTGGTATAGTCAGAGGAAAAAGAGCCGAACCAGACAGCAAAACCATACTTTTTCAAAGGCGATCGAAACCTTTGGAAGAAAATTCAGGATCTGGGTATTGGAAAATTTGGATTTTGAAGCAGACCCAGATGGGTGTTTATTGGGCAAAAGGCAATTTGGAAGAAAATTTAAGATCTGGGTAATGGAGCATGGAGAATTTGAAGCATACCAATTGAATCTCACCTCAGAAGGTGAACTGGAAATGGGTTTTCAATATGAAAGAGAGCCTTTGAAAGTAGAATAAACAAAAGAGTAAAAGAAAGAAGAGAAAGGTATATAGATAGATTATTATTATTATTATTATTATTATAGAATGATGAGAGAGAAAAAAAAAGGGGTAAATTGGTTGAATTTTCAAAGAGAAAGCGTGTTTATCAGTATCAGTGACCTTTTGTTGAAATGTTGGCGGCTGTATGCTTATTGTAGCCTTTGTAGGACGGTGTCTCTTAAGTGATTGTTACTTCAGCAGCTGGTTCTTTTCTTTCCTTATTAGCTGATGCTTTTCTTTGGAGAGTGGAAGCACCTTCACTTTTCTGAGGAATCGAATCAAGCTTGTGTTTGGTATGAAGCTCCTGTAAAACGTGCTTTTGAAAAAATATTTATCCCAGACAGAAATATTAATACGAATTGTTTGGAAAGTATCCATAACAACATTATAGTTAGCGTGTTTGGTTTCATTTTGATCCTAAAAAGATAGAGTTCAACTCTTTTAGATAAACTTTCCTCCAAACAAAGAATAAATAAATAACTCTTTAGACAAATCATCTTTTTCAAGATATACATCTACTTTTAGGTTTACAAGATAAATAAATAAGAAGTTCTAAAAATTTAATAATGAACGTGATTGATGACACATTGCGTAAAGATTACATAGTAAAATTTATATGATCTCAAATGCACAATAAATAGCATTTTTGTTCTTGAAATTTAAGGTAAGTTGACTTTTGATCCATCAAATTTAAATAGTTTGGATTTGATCCCTAAAATTTAGAAAAGGAAATAATTTTATCTTAGAAATGTGTTAAGCTCAATTTTAGGTTTGTTTACTTTTATATCCTCCACGCTTGCAAAATTTCTAGAAAATTAAAAATCAATAACTATGTTATCAATAAATTGTTTAAATTGCAAATTTTTATAGTTTAAAATTATACATAAAATATAATATTCGATTAGCACAAAATTTAATATGTGTATTAATATAATAAAGAACATGTAATCCAACAGTTATATTTTTCAAAAAACGTAGTAATGTTAATGATATTGAGTAAGGTTGTAACTTTAGATTACAATCAATTTTGTAACTAAATTTTGTTCTTGAAATAAATTGGCCCGTAGGGAGCAAAAATATAATTTACCCTCATAGTTATCAACACTGCCTACTTGACCAAATGTACTTGTGCAAACAACCATTAATATATTTTTTTTTGGGTTTCTCTCTCTATTACCCTAATTCTCTTACACTACTTGTGCTTACGAGGTAGTGATGAGGTGTGGGAAGTGTGTAAGGTATATGGAATTGCCACCAATTATTAGAATCTTTTTATGTGTGATTGGTATATTTTCTAGGGTCTGGCTTACCTCTAGTAAAAATTTAACAAGATATCTCCTTTTGTTTTAAACAGAAGCTGCCATGTCACTCACTAATAAACCAACGGTGGAGATTAAAAACTCAATGCCATCTCATTAAATTTTAAGCAAAAGCTAACAGAGCCCACCCAAGACTAACGTTGGTGCTTCTTCTCACGTTAACGTTAATGTTTTTTTATTTATTTATTAACTTCATCAACTCTTCAGTTTCAAAACTTAGCACCAAAATACAAAAAATAGCAAAAAGAAAAATATGTTTTGCCGCCCCAAGTTCTCCCTCTCTTTTTACTTATTTTTCTTTTTTTTAGCCTACCAAATTAGATTTTAGGACTATTTGGTATAATCTTTAGAAAAAAGAGTGAAGAAGAAGAAGAAATTTCTTTGCAAACTGTCAGAGTATCAGAAAAGGTATTTCCATCTTTACTTTTGATTTCTTATTCAATCCTATGTTTATGAGATGTCAAAATAATTAAAGGATTAAGTTTAGGCTAAATATTATTAAATCTATGGGTTTTTCTGTCATTGTCAATAAATTTAGGCAAATAATGTATAAGATTACAAAAGTTTTGCCATCATTCATTCATTTATTTTCATTTTTTAGTGGTAATTCACCTTTTTTGTACATTTTGATTTATATTTAATAGTTAAATGTAAGAGGAAAACAATGATGATAGTCAAAAATTGGATACTGATTATATTCCAAAACTTGGCATTGAATTTGGTTCTAAACAAGAGGCATATGACTTTTATAATGAGTGTGGAAGAAATTCTGGATTTAGTATTCGAAAAGAATGGTACAATAAAAGAAAAAAAAAATGGCATGGTGACTTAAAGAAAGTTTACTTGTTTTAAAGAGGGAAATAAAGCCCCATGGGAGAGAGATGGTGAAAATAAGTATGAACGGGCTGAAACAAGGACAAGTTGCAATGCTCATATGATAATTCGGCTTGATAAAAAGAAGGGGAAATATTTTATACATAGCCTTGAGCTCAACCATAATTATATTCTCCATATTCCACAATGTGCTCACATGATGCCATCCCAACGAAAGGTCTCAAAAGCACAAGCAATGGAAATTGATTTGGCTTATGATAGTGGTATAAAATTGAAGGATTCATATGAGTTCATGGCCAGACAAGTTGGTGGTAGAGATGCTCTTAGTTACACCAAGCAAGATAAAAAGAATTACCATTATAGTAAACGGAAAAAAGAACAGAAATGTGGTGAGGTAGGGAGTTTATTTAAATACTTTTAGAAACAAAGGAAAGAGAATCCTTCCTTTTACTATGCAGTATAGTTAGATGCTTCAAAACTAATAACAAATATTTTTTGGGCAGATGCGCAAATGATTGTTGATTATAAGATATTTGGTGATGTGGTTTCTTTTGATACAACATACAGAACTAATAAGGAGTATTGATCCCTTGCAATGTTTGTTGGGTTTAATCATCATAGAGAGTTTGCGATATTTGGGGCTGCCCTTTTATATGATGAAACTATTGATACATTTCAGTGGTTGTTTGAAGCATTTTTTGAAGCAATGTCTGGGAAGAAACCGAATTGTTGGGAAATTTAGACCTCAGTTAATAGAATTAACAAGTTTTAAATCCAAGTTGTTAATTAGATTTATTATGAATAAAACTTGTTAAAACAAACAAACATCAATATCATGTCAAAATCATACACATCAGAAAAGTAATTAAGACAAGATATGATGACCTAGGAAAACCAATGAAACAAACTAGTTTCACAGTAAAAAACCTAGGAAGAAACCTTCTCGAAAAGCAATCCACTATAGTAAAGAGAAGTTTCAGATCTATTACAAAATCTTTGTCCCTAGACTTTACAATACTCGTAGATGAACTTACAGCAGAAACCTTCTACTACTTCAGAACCTCTAAACTCTTCAATAGATGAACGTCACCCTTTTGCACGGATCCCAGTACGTGACTAACACACCAACTTGAAGAAGATGTTGGCTGCAAAGTTATTCACTTCATTAACAATGAAGATCAAGAAGCACTTGGTTATAAAACTCTAAGGCATAAAGACGCAGTAGCTTCTTTTAGAGAGAATAAGGTATCGGTCACCTTTTTTATATGTTCTCCTTGTATTCTTTTATGTGACGGCCTTTAAAATAAGCCTTATATATGTCTAGGGTTGTGAGAAAAAAAACCCTACACAAATACATAAGCATGGGCTGAAAATCAAATTTGAAAAACTGATTTCCATAATTCTCTATAGATACCTTGATAGACAGCTATCTGTCGAGCAGCTGTCGAGATTTAATAAATCAACACTTCTTCACTTGTTTTTTAGAAAAATTTGCATGACTTTAATACTAGACTTAAACTCTTATTATTTGAAGTATTAAACACATCCTAGATCTACCCAATTACAAGTAAAGTGCGTTTTATCAAAAGATTAGCCAATTACACAAAATAGTAACATATGTTCCTAACATAAATCACATATGTCCTAACAATCTCCCCATTTGGCAATCCGTGACAAAACCACAACAAACAAATGAACATATGAGATAAGTCATAAATCACTCAACTCATATTTACTTGTTGAATACAATAAAATCTATCATATCACAAACTCTTAAAAAACTTCGCAAGAAGAGAGTCTATGACAAGAAAGATTTTGACAACCTGTATTTCTGAAACACTTGAAACAAAATTCATCAAGGCATCTTTATATGAAAAAACAAATAATAGATTGCATACAAGAAATAAGAAACATGTGTATAAAAAAGAAAAGAAACAACACATGTAGAGATAGGTGAAGAAAACATACATCATCACATATATATATATATCAAATATATGCACAATGTATTTAAACATAATCACAGGACCGGTGTACAAGAAGAAGGAGGTAAGCACTCCCCCTAACAAGATGAAACATATCTCCCCTTTACAGAGGCATATATTTCTCCCCATAACATGTAGAATCTTAAAAAAAGAAATCACAATTTCTCTTCCCCTTTTTGTCATGATTGACAAAGGGTACAAGAAAGCTTCACCCGAGAAATATAAAGATGATCAAAGATGATCAAGAGGGGCACAAGAAATCCATATAAATGCATGAATGTAATGAAATAAGATGCTATGGATGACAAGATAAAAGAAAGATGCAAAACATGTGAAAAACAATGCATGCAAGAGGATCTCAACAGATCGAGAGGTGTCGAGTAGCTATCAAGCAGACCTTGATGGATCGAATAGCTATTGAGGAGACAGAAACTTTCTCGATGGATCGAGAAGCTATCGAGATTGCGATAAAAAGCAACTGAAGAGCTCGATAGATAAGCTAGGTATTGAGAGGTGTCGAGGAGCTGTCAAGATTGCTTAAAAATAGTTTTTCAAAGAAAATAAAAACACAGACATGAATTCAATCAAACATGCAACTCAACCAAAGATCCAAACATCATTTTAAGCTCTCAATATCATCTCTCAACAAGAAAAATGATAATCATTTAGATCTCAAAACACTCACACACACTAAACAAGTTTAACCAATTTTATATTTCAAAAACAAATTAAGACAGTTTAGTGAGCATACATTAACATAAGTAAACCTTGTGATGGCCAAATCACATTGTACCTGCACATGTATCAAGAGTAGTAAAGAATATTGCATGTTGTGTGTGAAAAACATTGTAAGATTGCATAAGTGTATACATGTTATGACGATTTGAGATATGAGAAAATCACTTTAACTCACACACGATCATAACTGTTTGATGGGGACTATCACCTTTGAGGTACATCCTATAACTCCCACATCTCCTAGAATACACGCATGCAATCATATATAAAGTATTTTGATCTTTTTGCTTTTATTTTTCTTTGCATATTTTTCTTTTTAAGTGAATCATGCATGGGCATATAAGAGAAAAAAAAGAAATACCCAATGATGTTAAGCATTTGACATTCCAATTTTGCTATGCCAAAACATATAAATGTCATTGATATTGCACTTTTGCTATACTGAAGCATACAGATGTCATTTCATGATTGGTGGGCAACAGTGGTGAGATGGTTATTTATGCATTTTTCTCAGGATTTTTTAGTTCTTCCCGTCAAAAAGAGTGATACGAGTATTAAGTACAAGAGATTACTTAATCTTACTCATCACAAACACGAGTCACAAAGCTCACTTGCTTAGTTGTGCATAGAGATACTCATCTAAGCTACAAAAGAAACAAAGTTTAGAAAACTTTGTTTCAATGGTCATCCAAGGTACACAAGTACTAATGTACACAAATACATTGTTTTTGTATTTTTCTGATTTTTCCTTCTTTTTTTTTTTTTTTTTTTTTGGGAACAAAACAAAATAAAAATTAAACAACCAAACAAAAATAGACAAACAACATAAAAGCATGAAAGAAAGATGCATATGTATGAAGGCATGATAGAAGGGTGTAGATGCATGAAAGCATGATTCCAAAAGTAGATAAGAAATCAAGTAAAGAAAGTCCTACTTTAGATAGAAAGAATTAAAGTAGAGGACAAACAGAAAAGACAATTACGTTTTAGGCTCCTTTCTCACCCACACAGCACGAGTCTTTGGCCGTGAAGTTGAAAAGGCACGTGTCCTAGTATGTCTACTAAAGGACATAGAAGAATTAAAATTCTCTTGAAATTGAGTTAAAAAACTCAAAGTTTTTAATAACTCTCCAAACAAAGGTGTAGGTCCTTAAAAGGAAACCTGTGACAGTTTGGACACTTGCTTTTAAGGATACAACTTAAAACAATTAGGACGAATGTATCCAGAAACACCACAATGGTGACAAACATGAGGTCTAACAAAGGATTTAGAATTAGTCAAATTAGTTTTGGATTTCATACCTTTATTACCTTTCTCAGATTGGGGCACAAAGACAGTCCTTGATTCGGAAGCCGTAGAAGAGGAGGGGCCGGAGGAAACAGCATATCCTAAACCAGTCTTATCAGAACTAGGCTTTTAAGCACTCAATACCTCATCAAGCTTTGCATTAGACATCCTCTCTATTTGAGTTCTAGCTTGACTAAGCTCAACCTTAAGATTCTTGACCTCCTCTTCTAACGAGGTGTTCTCCACAACAAGAGTCTCAACTAACCTTGTAGTCTCATCTAGTTTGACTAACAGATTAGCCTTTTCAGTTTTTACCTCATTAAGCTCTTTTCTACAAAGATGAGAAGTCTTTTCAGATTTTATGAATTCAATGCATAGCTTATCAAAGGCTTCTTGAAGGATCAACTTCTTGGGTACTTCATCATCAGAAGAATCCCCACTGTCACTAGCACTCTTCACAATCACCTTATTGGTTGAGACAGCAAAGGCCATAACGTGACTACATTCATCCATATACTCATCAGAAGAGTCATTCTCAATATCACTCTAAGTAGCAACCAACCCTTTATCTTTTGAATTCTTGATCTTTTCATTCATAAGATAGTTTGGGCACTCTATCCTCATATGACCAAAACCTTTGCACTCATGGCATTGGATGAGGGGTTTCTCAGTCTTGCCCTTCCTAGAGGATTTGGATTTCCTAGGAGGTTTGCCTTTATCCTTTTTCTTAAATTGAAGAAACTTGATAATCTCATCAGTTATAAAGGTTAGATCCTCATCCTCATCATTATCTTCATCTTTATCTTCACTTTCATCTTCAACTTCAGAGTCCTCAATCTCTTCCTCTATACCCTTAAGAGTTAAGTTTTTACTCTTTCCACCTTTTCCCATTGAGCCTAATCTCATTTCATAGGTTTGAAGGTTCCCTACAAGTTCAATCAAAGGAAGTTGATCAATGTCCTTCACTTTTTCAATGGCAGTGATCTTGGCATGGAATCTTTTAAGTAAGGACCTAAGGATTTTTCTAACAATCTTGGATTCTGCTATAGATTCTCCAAGGTTGAAGGCAGAATTCACAATATCCTTGAGTTTAGCATAGAACTCATCAAAGGTCTCATCCTCCTCCATTCTTATCTCTTCAAAACTACTAGTGAGTCGTTGAAGCTTCACAGTCTTTATTGCCTTGGTACCTTCATAGGTGGTCTCAAGAATGGTCCATGCTTCCTTGGCAACTTCCGTGGATGATATTTTCTTGAATTCCTCATTGGTCACTCCATAAAACAAAGTATCCAAGGCCCTACTGTTGAAATTTTCCGCTATGATTGTTAATTCATCCCAATCCACCGGTGCTTCCTTTGGCTTAATCCAGCTAACTTCAACGGCTTGGCATACCTGTTCACCTAGAGCCTGCAAAAAAAACTTTCATATGAACTTTCCAGTATGTATAATTAGTGCCATCAAATAAATGAGGAATCAAAAGAGATTGTCCATGATCCATGACAACAGGGGTCAAGGATCACACTCAAGAAATTAATCCAATCAGAGTGAACCCACTCTAATACCACTTGTTGGAAAATTTAGACCCTAGTTAATAGAACTAACAAGTTTTAAATCCAAGTTGTTAATTAGATTTATTATGAATAAAACTTGTTAAAACAAACAAACATCAATATCATGTCAAAATCATGCACAACGGAAAAGTAAATAAGATAAAATATGATGACCCAAGAAAATCAATGAAACAAACTAGTTTCACAGTAAAAAACCTAGGAGAAACCTTCCCGAAAAGCAATCCACTATAGTAAAGAAAAGTTTCAGATCTAGTACAAAACCTTTGTCCCTAGACTCTACAATCCCCGTAGATGAACTTATAGCAGAAACCTTCTACCGCTTCAGAACCTCTGAACTTTTCAATATATGAACACCACCCTTTTGCACGGATCCTAGTACGTGACTAACCAATGATGTACGGCTCCCAGTATGTGACTAACACACCAACTTGAAGAAGATGTTGGCTGCAAAGTTCCTCACTTCATTAACAATGAAGATCAAGAAACACTTGGTTATAAAATCCTAAGACGTAAAGACGCAGTAGCTTCTTTCAGAGAGAATAAGGCATCGTTCACCTTTTTCATATGTTCTCATTGTATTTTCTTATATGACGGCTTTTAAAATAAGTCTTATATATGTCTAGGGTTGTGAGAAAAGAAACCCTACACAAATACATAAGCATGGGCCGAAAATCAGATCTGAAAAACTGATTTTCGTAATTCTCGATAGATACCTCGATAGATAGTATCTGTCGAGCCTCATTAGACCTCGATAGATAGCTATCTATCGAGTAGCTATCGAGATTTAATGAATCAGCACTTCTTCACTTGTTTCTTGGACAGATTTGCATGGCTTCAATACTAAACTTGAACTCTTATTCTTTGAAGTATTAAACACATCTTAGATCTACCCAATTACAAGTAAAGTACGTTTTGTCAAAAGATTAGCCAATTATACAAAATAGTGACATATATTCCTAACATGAATCACATATGTCCTAACACAAATATAATTTTTACTGATCAAGATCCGACAATGGCAAAAGCAATCTCATTGGTGATGCCGAATACTTATCATCGATTATGTAAATAGCATTTAATGCAAAATGCTCTCAAGGGAGTCAACCATTTATTACGAGGTGAGGATGAATTTAGAAGTGATATTGATGCAGGTTTTAAAATTTGGGAAGAGGAGGAAGAGTTTCTTAGTGCTTGGGATGCTATACTTCATAAGTACAATGCTTTTGATTATTCTTGACTTCAAAGTACGTTTCAAGTGAAAGAGAAATGGGCTAAAGCATATGTCAAGATGTCATTTTCTGCAAGAATGACTACAACTCAATTGAGTGAGAATATAAACTCTGATTTGAAGGATTATTTACAATCAAACTATGATATTGTAAAATTCTTCATACATTTTGAGAGACTACTTGATGCTAAACGTTACAAGGAGTTGAAGGGTGAGTACAATTTAAGGCAAAAGTTGCCAAAAGTTAAGATTGCGTCACCTATGCTGATTCAAGCAGCACAGATTTATACACCTAAATTATTTTTGAAGTTTCAAGAGCAATATAAAAGAGTTCCAAGGAGCTTTTGTGAAGAAGCGTGTTGAAAGAAATGCAATTCATGAGTACATAGTTTCAATATATGGTAAGCTAAAAGATCGTTGAGTAATTTGGAATCCTTTCGAAAAGATTGTTTCATGTAGTTGTAGAAAGTTTGAAAGATGTTGAATTTTGTGTAGTCATGCTTTAAAAATTCTTAATGTTATGGATATTAAGGTTCTTCCAGAGAAATACATACTTAAGAGATAGACAAAAGATGCAAAAAATGAGATTGTGCAAGACTTTGGATGTGATATCAAAGCTGACACCAAGTTGGTAGTTACAACTCGATATAAGTTTTTGGGTCCAATGTATGTCAAGCTTATTGCTCGAGCAAGTGAATGTGAGGAAGCATACGAGCTAGCATTGGGAAGCTATAATGAGTTGAGAAAAAAAATTGAAGATATCCTTAGAAAAAAATCTAATCCTTGTCAAGTTGATATTAACTAAGAAAATTCATCAGACGAGATGACAACCATTTCTGCTAAGGGTCTCAAGAAGAAGCAAGGCTGTAAAGGAAGACATCGGATTAAAAGTTGTCTTGAAAAGCCCAAAAAGAAGAAAAAAAGGAAGCATCCATCAACCCATACAAACAAATCAGTGTTTACAAGTACTAGTCTCACAATTATAATTTTTAACATTTATACTGCTTCACAAATATTCTAGATTCTTTATTTAATGACATAATAATTTACTAAACATTACACATTACGTAGGATAAGCATTTAACTTCATCTATGCAAGTTAATGGGGCCATTAGTTATAATCCTCTGCCATACATAGATCATTCAGTTCAGGTAACTTCATCCATGTTGTTTAATCTTTTTCCCCCCCTTCATTTTAGGTGATTTTGATTTCATAAATTGTACACTATTATTGATCACTAATAAATATAGGATTTGTATATTCCTAATTTTTTAAGTGTTGGTGAACCTTGTAATCCTTCGTCATTATCTCAGGTACCATTGTATTAGAGTTTACTTTGAGTGCATAAATAAGAATTATTTGAATTTTATTTGATAACAACTAGTTTTATACTATAAGATTAATCATCATTTTTAACTATTATGTTTCTACTATATACAGGGAAAGAGTATTAGAAATGATCAAGAACAAAGTTCATTTGGAACTTTTGAGAATTCAGTAAATTTTTATGGTAAGAAAAGAAATGGAGAATTTTCAAGAGACTTATGTGGATTTTCTAATAGTTAATATTTGGCTAATAGTTGTAATGTGTCAAGCAGGAATGACAAATCCTCATGTTCCTCTTCCATGTTCTAAGATACCTAGTGATCTTGAAGGAGATGATATCAGTTCATTGCTTACAAAGTTTACAACTGGTAAAATTGAAGCGTTTTAGGCCTATCTTCGAATGGATGCAGCAAATTCTTAGTTTTGAATGATTGTAAATAACCATTGTTTTTAATTGTTGGAGCTAACAATTTATACTACTTTTTGGAGCTCAAAGTTTGTAATTGTTAGAGCTCATGATTTATGTTATTTATTTATTTTTTCGGAACTTGAAGATTGTAATTGTGGAACTCTCAGTTTATGCTATTTTGTTGGAGCTCAAAGTTTGTAATGGTCAAAGTTCCTTTTATCTTTAATGCTACTTTGTACTTTTTTAGCAAACAATTCATGCAAATTAGAAGAATAGTATCTTTTTTTATGGAAGAATAGTATGTTGCTATGCTATTGTCTTGTAAAAAGAATATATATATATATATATATATATTAATCTATGTTGTTGTGGTTATAAAATCTCTAATAAGTGCCTAGTGCAGTGCTGTAGCTACTACATAACTGGTGTAGTAGCTGCTGCATAACTGATGCAATGCTGTGGCTACTACATAACTGATGCAGTGCTGTAGTTGCTGCATAACTGGTGCAGTGCTATAGCTGCTTCAGTTTGCTAGTTGGCCTTAGCATGATTCCTTCAAATACAATGCTTCCTTCACAGTATATGCTAGTTGGCCCTGGCCCTATTTGAAATTCTTTGGGAACTTTTCTCAAGCACTTGGCATACATTTTTTTAAACCCAAAATAAAAACTATCCATTCAAAGAGCACGCCTCCTCATTACAAACAATTAAGGTAGTTGATGAGTATTAATTATCGACAAGGCTAACCCGACCTTGGAGCCTTCGGCTTATGCTGACGGGCAGAGTTATGAGGAGAGCTGAAGATCCAAAAGGTGACGACCCTTCATGGCTGAAGGGCATGAAGTAGGCTGACGAGCCTGAGGCTGACGGTTCTAACAAAACCATGACTTGGCCACCACGCATAAACTATAAAAAGATGACTTGTATTCCACATTCAATGTTAGAGTCCTATAAGGAAAGGATTCTGCAATCTACGCTCATAAGGATTCCTATAAGGAAAAGACTTCTACTCCAAGGTAGAGAGGTCAACTCTGTACTACTATAAAAGCCCCAATACCCTCACAAATCAAGGTACGCATAATTAACCCCTCTCTAGCACTCTAGAGTTGAAACAAGTTCTAACTTGACATTCGGAGGGTATTTGGTCGGCACCACACCGGTGCTCTCTGTTAAATCTTCTCATTTTTGTTGTGCAGGTGTCATCTCGAGGGTACAAGCATTGCGCAACTTATTGGTGATATTTTCGGCATCATCAGTTGGCACCGTCTGTGGGAAAGAACGATTTTTTACGACTTGAAAGTCATATTATCGCTTCCCGGACAAAGAGTTGTATGGCACTTACTCGCTCGATGGCGACCACCAACAACATTCAAGGAGACGAACCACGTCCAACTGCACTCGAGAGACAGGTGCAGACTCGCACTGCTGCCGTGGAACGCCTCACTAAGCAGAACCACGATCTGGAAGAACAGTTACACCAGAAAAATGCAGGTCACGGCACTCAAGAGCAGGACCAAGAAGGCACCAGCGCTGATAGAAGAGAACGAGAAAGACAGGAAGGCAGTAACGCTCCGAGTAGGCCGGAGCGACAGAATTTGAGCATGCCATCCCTCACAGATGCAACTCAACCACACATTGCCATGGAGATACAGGCAATAAATGAGCAAATGAAGGTCATGATGAATGCCCTCAAGGGACGGGTGTCCAGTGACCTTGAACGATCTGGTAAATCGCACCGACTCACCATTTATTACAACTGTCAATTCCTTCCCCCTATCACATAAATTTCGCATGCCGCATATAGACAGTTACGACGGAGTGAAGGACCCACTGGATTACCTAGAGACCTTCAAGACTCTAATGCACCTTCAGGGAGTAGCGGACGAAATCATGTGTAAGGCCTTCCCTACAATGCTGAAGGGCCCCGCAAGGGTATGGTTCAGCCGACTGACGCTGAACTCCATTAGCACTTTCAAGGAGCTAAGCGCTCAGTTCACTACACACTTTATTGGGGGACACAGGTATAAGAAGTCCACGGCATGCTTGATGAGCATCAAGCAACGAGAGTACGAGACGCTGAGATTCTACATAACACCCTTCAATAAGGAAGCACTATCGATCGACGAGGCCGACGACAAAATACTTGTAGTAGCCTTCACAAATGGGTTCCGAAAGGGCAAGTTTTTGTTTTCACTATACAAAAACGACCCTAAAACAATGTCGAAAGTACTCTACAGGGCCACCAAGTACATGAATGCTGAAGACGCGCTGCAGGCTCAGGAAGAAAAGCCAAGAAAAAAGGAGAGGCAGGAAGAGGCATGACAAGACCAAGGGCGAAAGAGGCCGAGGATAGGAGATCGAAGAGATGAAAGGCGTTCTAAACCCCCGGGGAGAAGGTTCACAAGCTTCACCCCGCTAACCGCCCCAATAGATCAGGTCCTAATACAAATCAAGGACGAAGGGGCTCTGACCTTTCCTGGAAAGCTGAAGGGAGATCCTAGCATGCGTTCAAGAGACAGATACTGCCGCTTCCACTGAGATCACGGTCACGACACAGCCGATTGTTACGACCTAAAGCAGCAAATTGAGGCCCTCATAAGACAAGGGAAATTACAGAAGTTTGTAAGCAAGGAAAGAACGGATCCACCACCTCAAGAACACCCCCCCCCCCGACGGGATAATGACCGTCCTAGACCTCCCATCGGCGACATAAGAATGATTGTAGGAGGAACGACTACCGGGTTATCCAAAAAGGCTCGGAAGACGTACCTCAGGATGGTCCAGAACGTCCAGCTGAAGGGTTCAGTACAAAAAATAGCACGAAGGGAAAGCCCTATTATCGGGTTCTCAAAAGAAGATGTGCGACGTCTTCACCATCCGCACGATGATGCGCTTATTGTCAGCCTACAAGTTGGGGACTACAACTTGCATCGGGTGTTGGTCGACAATGGCAGCTCGGCAGACATCCTGTACTACCCGGCATGCCAGCAGATGAAAATCGACAGAGAACAACTGATTCCGACGAATGCCCCACTCGTCGGTTTTGGAGGAAAAAGGGTGTTTCCCCTGGGCGCGATCACATTGTCTGTAACGGCAGGCGACTATCCTCAACAGATCACGAAGGACATGATGTTCCTCATGGTCGACTGTTCATCCGCCTACAATGCTATCCTAGGGCGACCCACCCTCAATTCATGGAAGGCGGCAACCTCGACTTATCATTTAATGATCAAATTCCCAACCGAATGCGGAGTGGGAGAACTACGTGGAAATCAGGTGGCCGTACGCGAATGCTATGTGGCTATGATGGAAATGGATGATCACCTCCAAGCCATGAGCATAGAAGAACATCG
Organism: Quercus ilex subsp. ballota; assembly: GCA_032727855.1. Taxonomy (NCBI): domain Eukaryota; kingdom Viridiplantae; phylum Streptophyta; class Magnoliopsida; order Fagales; family Fagaceae; genus Quercus; species Quercus ilex. The sequence goes on from CM064908.1 coordinate 52,540,021, forward strand.
GAGTACGACAGAGCCCGTCAAGAAGCTTGAAGAAATACCCTTAGACGACTCCAGACCTAACAAAACAACAAGGATTGGGACCCTTGCAAGTCCCATGATCCGACAAACACTAACAGCCTTCCTCAAAGAAAATTAGGACGTATTCGCCTGGAGTCACGAGGATATGCCAGGAATAGACCCTTCAGTCATGGTGCATAAGCAGAATGTGTCACCCTCCTTTCCACCCGTCCGGTAGAAGAAGTGGGTGTTTGCCCCAGAACGAGATCAGGCTATAGCTGAAGAGGTTCGCAAGCTGTAGGAGGCGAACTTTATTAGGGATGTCTACTACCCCGACTCGCTAGCAAACGTAGTGATGGTCAGGAAAGCTAGCGGGAAGTGAAGGATGTGCGTAGACTTCACTGATCTAAACAAAGCATGCCCCAAAGACAGCTATCCTCTCCCAAGGGTCGACACTCTAGTAGACTCTACAGCTCAGCACCAGCTGCTAAGTTTTATGGACACTTTCTCCGGTTACAACCAAATCAAGATGCACGAAGCCGATTAAGAGAAAACTTCATTCGTAACCAGCCAAGGCCTCTTCTGTTACAAAGTAATGCCATTTGGTCTGAAAAATGCGAGCGTAACATATCAAAGGATTATGAACAAAATGGTCACGCAGCAGATCAGGAGAAATGTCCAAGTCTATGTAGATGATATGCTAGTAAAAATCTGGAGGGAGGAAGATCACTTAGAAGACCTCAAGGAAACATTCGACTCTCTTCGCTCTTACAACATGAAGCTTAATCTAAGAAAGTGCGCCTTTGGGGTGACGGCAGGAAAATTCCTAGGATTCATGGTTTCCCAGAGGGGCATCGAGGCTAATCCGGACAAGATCCGGGCTATAATGGAGATGACACCACCAAAAAATGTGAAGGAAGTACAAAGCCTCAATGGAAAGATAGCAGCGCTAAATAGGTTTATCTCAAGGGCAACGGACAAATGCTTACCCTTCTTTCACACACTAAAGAGATCTTTCGAGTGGACTGCCGAGTGCCAACAAGCGTTCAAGGAATTGAAAGCTTACCTCTCTTCCCCACCATTACTGAGTCCCTCACAACCAGGTGAAAAGCTTTTTCTTTACCTTGCTGTCTCCCCGGCTGCCGTCAGCGCCGCCTTGATTAGAGAAGAAGAGAGAGTGCAGAAACCTGTGTACTATACCAGCCGGGCGCTTCACGGAGCCGAAGAAATATATCCGCCCATGGAGAAACTCGCCTTTGCTTTAGTTACGGCAGCACGCAAACTCAAACCATACTTTCAAGCCCACACGATGATCGTCCTAACAGACAAACCTTTGCGACGAGCAATGTGCAACCCTGAAGCCGCGGGACGACTGGCACTATGGGCCATAGAATTAAGCGAGTTTGACATCCAGTACTGCCCTCGAACTGCCATTAAAGGACAGGTCGTCGCAGATTTCATAGCTGAGTTCACAAATGGCGAGGGCAAGGGGGTAGAAAAATCTCCTCTATGGAGCATGCATGTAGACGGATCCTCCAACAGGCAGGCTGGGGGAGCCGGCGTCGTACTACAGTCACCCAAAGGAGACACGGTCGAGTGTATGGTCTGCCTTGAGTTTCCTACCACCAACAACGAAGCGGAGTACGAAGCGCTGATAGCAGGGCTTGACCTCGCCAAAGCTGCAGGAGCCGAAAGAGTGGTCGTTTACTGTGACTCTCAAGTCATAGTCAACCAGATAAATAGGGATTATGAGTGTAAAGGCGAAAAAATGAAGAAGTATCTGGACCAAGCAAGGAGGAGGGTAAACGAGCTGAAGGCTGAAATTATACAGTTCCCCCGGGGAGAAAATGAGCAAGCTGATCACCTAGCCAAAGCCGCTTTAGCCAAACATATGGCTGCCCTTGGTAATTAATGTACTCTCTTTCGTTCAACTCTCCCCACTTATAAATTCGGTCGATGTACAGGAGCTTGGTCCCGAAAGTGACTGGATGGCGCTATTAGTTTCTTACTTAAAGAACAGCATATTGCCAAACGGAAAGGAAGCTACAAGAAAACTGAAGGTCCAGGCAGCAAAATTCGTTCTGATAAGAGATGTCTTGTACAAAAGAGGCTTCTCCCGCCCCTACCTACGATGCTTAGGTCTCGAAGAAGCAGACTACGTCATGAGAGAGGTGCACGAGGGAATCTGCGGAAACCACTCAGGGTCGAGGTCACTAATGCACAAGCTAGTGCGGATGGGGTACTTTTGGCCAACCATGCAGAAGGATGCTGAAGCTTATGTAAAAACTTGCGACAAGTGCCAAAGGTTCAGCAATGTCATCAGACAACCACCCGAAGAACTCACCCCGATGACGGTGCCATGGCCGTTCGCTCAATAGGGACTGGACATCATGGGGCCGTTCCCTATGGCAATACGACAACTGAAGTTTCTAGTAGTGGGCATCGACTACTTTACGAAATGGGTGGAAGCTGAAGCCTTGGCCACCATTACGGAGAAAAGCGTACAGAATTTTGTCTGGCGATGTATCATATGCAGATTTGGCACCCCTACAGTCTTAGTCTCGGACAACGGGAAGCAATTTGACAACGACTCCTTCCGAGACTTCTGCTCGCAATTGGGGATACGGAACCACTACTCCTCCCCCGCCCACCTTTAAGCCAACGGACAGGTCGAAATCACGAACCGATCCTTGCTGAAGATTATGAAGACTCGGCTCGAGGGGGCAAAGGGTGTATGGGCTGAAGAGTTGCCAAGCATACTATGGGCCTACAGGACTACGGCAAGGACACCAACAGGAGAGACACCATTCCGACTAACATACGGAAACGAAGCAGTCATCTTAGTCGAAGTCGGCCTTACAAGCTATAGGGTGCACAACCATGATGAAAGGAAAAATGACGAGGCCATACGTTTGCAACTCGATCTGGTAGACGAAGTCAGGACGGCGGCAGAACAAAGGCTCGCACAGTACCAGGATCGCATGGCCAAGCACTACAACTCCCGAGTTAGACACAGAGACTTCCAGGTTGGAGCCCTCGTTCTAAGGAAGTCATGGGTGCAGCAAGGGACCCAACCCAAGGAAAACTCGGCCCAAATTGAGAAGGACCTTACCGAGTCACGGCATGGCAAAGGAAGGGCACCTACCATCTGGAGACACTAGACGGACGGAAGTTACCACATCCTTGGAATGCTGAACACTTGCGAAAGTACTACCAGTAGAGACGACGACGTGAAGAACAACACCCCCCTTTTTCAGTTCACTCAGATTTATTACTTACTTTAAGTATTTGCTACAATAAGGCCAAATGGGCAGATTTTGTTTTTGAACTACTTTTTATATAGATGCATGACAATAAGAGGAGTTTATTCAGAATTACTGAAGTTTCTACTTACAAGTTCAAATCCACAAAATGTGGACGACCTTAAAACCACAAAGAAAAATGGCTAAGTCCATAATAAACTCAGCTATTAAGCTGATGGTCTAAATAAAAGACTGACGAAGTGGCTAAGCCCACAATAAACTCAGCTATTAAGCTAACGGTCTAAATAAAAGACTGACGAAGTGGTTAAGTCCACAAAAAAACTCAGCTATTAAGTTGACGGTCCAAATAAAGGACTGACAATTTGCCGTCCAAAAGATGAACAAAGCTATTAAGCTGACGGTCTAATAAGAGACGCAAATAAACCGACGAAGCTCAAAGTAAACTCAAAACCGACGGTTTAATAAAGCTGACGGCGCCACTAAACTAAACGGGTCCATAATCATGATTCCGTTCCTTTGAATCATAACCTACAACTGGACAAGCCCAACATTAAACAACTTCAAAAATAAAGGAACAACTAAAAATCCCCTAGCAAGAGGGCAACGGCTTTATTAAACCGACGGAGTCGTAAACACATTAAATTACGGCAAGGCTGGCGACCTCAGCCTGCAACTGAGAAAATAAATTCAGTTTACCAAACAAGAAAAAGAAACACTCGAGCGAATAGCCATACATACATACTCAAAAATGACGGGTGCTAAGTATCATAAGCAAAAGTAAATTAATTTCAAATGGAAGCCCCAAAGACCAAGGGGGCACTTAAAAACATTGTTTGAAACAAAATACAACGGTTACAAGAAGAAAAACTACGGCTGGGAAGGAGGAGCGTCACTTGAAACCTTTTTACTTCTCGGGTACAGGAGGGTCTTCTATGACAAGGATCTCCACTGATGGGTTGACGGGAGGATTCGCAGCAGGCTGGGCCAAAACAACTCCACTATCTCCATGTGGAGGGGAATCCTTTGAGTCGTCACCGCCAACAGTGACGGCGTCATTAGCAGGCGTCATTAGCGAGGCGTCATCCAGGGTGATCCCAGATAGGTCCAGCTTAGGGAAAGCTGACGCTACTTGTCTAAGGCAATCATCGAATCCCGTACCATAGTATCCACCACAGGAATCAATAAAAGAGTCTGACACCTTGAATTTCTCGATCGCGTTAGCCCCTGCTATCTCCACCTGATCACGAAGAGTCGTCAGCTCTTTCTCTAACTCGTCCTTCTGACGACCCGCCTCTTCCAGCTTCTGCTTTACTTCTTTCAGCTCGACGTTAAGAACACGCATGGCCTCCTTGTACTGAGCCTGCTAATTTCACATATTAGCATTATGTTTATTGACGCGAGTGACGACACCCTCCTTAGCCACGCACCGGTCCTGAAGCGCCTTTACGCGAACCAAGGCCTAAAAAAGAATACAACCGTTAGTCATTAAACAGGAAAGAGATGAGGGAAAAGCCAGTTAAGAGAGACGGCTTACCCGTGTGAGATCAAACAAAGCTGACGCCCCCTGCTCCTCCGTCCCCAACAGAGCACAAGGATCTATGTTCATCAATTTTATAAGCGATTCTACTGCTTCAACGGCAAAGTCCTTGTGTGTCAATAGGCAATGGGGCCCCTTCAGGACGGGACCAGAAGAAGTCATCACGCCCTTCCCTGCCCTGTGACCTGACTTGGGGGTTGACTTCTCGGGGAGCTCATTCCTAGAAGTGACGGCTGCCTTTTAAGGGAACGGTTGACATCCTCGTCGGGTTTCCTTTTTAAAGAACCCTTAGTGACGGTCTGAGGGGCAGACGTAGATGTCATCTCCCCCTTTGCCTTCTTTTCCTCCTTCTAATGGGCAGCGGCAGCCCTTATCCGTTGCTTAGTTGCGTCTATCTCTACAAAAGAAACACATAAGAGGAACTGACGACAAAAAAGCTGAAAATAACGGGGCCATAAGATCAAGCCACTCACGATGACGGAAAAATTCTTCTAACTTGCGAGCCTCAGGCGTCGGTTCAGGACCCCTGTAGTATGCGTGAAGAGTGTCGAGAGTAATTAAATCTCGACACGATCACTCTTCTAAAGGAATCTCTAAAACCCGATGGATGAAATCTTCCTGCTCGTCAGTTACTAAGGGTGAGTGTGGGCTGAAAAAGAAAAGCAAGTTGGCAACGTTAAAACCATTCAAAAACAGATAAATTATTACATGTAAAAATTGACGAGGACAAAAGCTGACGGCTAAAACTTGACTCCCTGACAAACGCCAAAGTATTATCAAAATAACCGTGAGGTATCGTCTCCCATTCTTCTTGACGGCATACCCAGTCCGTCCTTTTAACAAAAAAGAACCTACTCTTCCAGGCTCTATTAGAATCTGGCATCTCAGACACCAACCTCAAATCCTTCTCCTTGACAGCAAAGTGATACATCCCCTTGGAAGAAGAAAGGTGCTGGGGCCTGTAGCAATAAAAAATTCGTCTAAGGAAAGCTGACAGTGCCCTCCACTTAGACGACCCCACAATATCTCAGCACCAATAAAGATCCTCCACGAGTTTGGAGCAATCTGACTAACGGACAAACCAAGGAAATCAGCCAGTTGACGGTGTAAGGCCATCAGGGGCAGTCTGAGCCCCGCAACAAACATGGCATCGTACATGCTAACGTCTGCAGTTCTTCCCGTATAATATTTTTCAGCATCCCTAGGTAGACGGATGGGAATATGGTCGGGGATTTGGAAGCGGACGCGTAACTCTTTAAAAATTTTATCAGTCATTTTTGGAAGAAACTTATTTACGGCTCGCTCCTTGGGAAGGATGAAGGGACGGTTACCTCCAGGACTTCCAGAAGTCCCTTCACAAGACCCCTCGTCGCCTTCATCCCCGTCACTACCTCTCTCTCCTACCTCAACTTCACTCTCCTCACCTACAACCTCCTTTTGACCTTCCTCTCCATGACTTTCTACCTCCTCGTTAGGAGTTTGGGCTAAGGTCTCCCTCTTTGACGACCAAGACAAGCTCTCGGACTCACTACCTGAACCGAATACCTCGTCGTAGCTCGCTCCATCGAGGACTGACGACCGGTAACTCGACGCGTCACTTGACATCTGACTACCTACAAGTGACGGGTGTAATCTAAGCACCTAGGATGATGACCTCGCTTTAAAGAAATCAATCAAAAATAAAACATGTACAAAGAAAGAAAAGGAACTTACAAGTTTCTCCAAAAGAAGGTGACGGTTGAAGAAGTGACGGTAGAAACGTGAACAATAGTAAGGAAGGATTGACGGAAGATGGGCGACGGGTTCACTCTCCAAGAATCAATAAAAGTGAAATAGGAAAAATGAGGAGAGGTGGACCATATATATAAAAGGGAAAACGCACGGAAGACGAAGTGACGCCCTCGTCCAGAAGTGGAGCCAACTGGAACACGCCATGTGTCCAAACATTTAATACTGGTTGCGTTGCATGAGTTATTTTCTCTCTCCTGGCCAAAGCACAAGGTAGCAACAAAAAATATATAACTCCACCTACCCGTCAATTTAAACTGACGGGAATATGGAGTAGGGGGCAACTAATGAGTATTAATTATCGACAAGGCTAACCTGACCTTGGAGCCTTCGGCTTATGCTGACGGGCAGAGTTATGAGGAGAGCTGAAGATCCAAAAGGTGACGATCCTTCATGGCTGAAGGGCATGAAGTAGGCTGACGGGCCTGAGGCTGACAGTTCTAACAAAACCATGACTTGGCCACCACGCATAAACTATAAAAAGATGACTTGTATTCCACGTTCAATGTTAGAGTCCTATAAGGAAAGGATTTTACAATCTACGCTCATAAGGATTCCTATAAGGAAAAGACTTCTACTCCAAGGTAGAGAGGTCAACTCTGTACTACTATAAAAGCCCTAATACCCTCACAAATCAAGGTACGCATAATTAACCCTTCTCTAGCACTCTAGATTTGAAACAAGTTCTAACTTAACCTTCGGAGGGTATTTGGCTAGCACCACATTGGTGCTCTCTGTTAGATCTTCTCCTTTTTGTTGTGCAGGTGTCATCTCGAGGGTACAAGCATTGCGCAACTTACTGGTGATATTTTCGGCATCATCAGTAGTAATCATGAAAAAATACAAAATTACAAGACTGTCCCTTCAAAATTACTGTAAATAATCTTTTTTTTTAATAGGTGAAAATTTCAGAAATTTATGTAAATAATCCTTCAAATCAGAATTTCTACTCTCACTCAATTGAGTTGTAGTCATTCCTGCAGAAAATGACATCTTCATATATGCTTTAGCACAGTTCTATAATCTGATTTGGCAAGCTGGAAAAAAGAAAAATAAATTAAAAAAAGAGGGAGAACTTGGGTGGGCACAGTTAACGTGAGAAGGGGGAAAAAAAAAACGTTAGTGAAAATGTTAAAGTTGTTAACGTGAGAAGAAGTAGCAACATTAGTCTTGGGTGGGCTCTATTAGTTTTTGCTTAAAATTTAATGAGGTGGCATTGAGTTTTAATCTCTACCATTGGTTTATTAATGAGTGATGTGGCAACTTTTGTTTAAAACAAAAGGAGATACCCTGTTAAATTTTCATTGGAAGTAAGCTAGACCCTATTTCCTAAGATGTCATTCATACTTCCTTGAACCAATCAACAACCTACTCATAGTAATACTCCAATTGCAAAGACCTTGTTGTCTAATGCTGTGGAGCTGAAGGCTTATTTTGCTAATTGTTATTTTTGTTGGGTTAAGAGAGAATGTAATGATGTAGCTCATGCTCTAGCTAAGATTATTTCTCCCTTTTCTCTTGTTCTCAGGTGTAATAATTACTCTCTCCCTTTTGATGAGTGGGAAGCTTAGGAAAGAGACATGTTTATGGTAAATTCTATTTCTTTGGCTAGTTAATGAAATGGAATGCTCGTTTATCAAAAAAAAAAAAAAAAAAAAATCTCCAATTGTCTCTAAAAGAAGATTCATAAGAGATGAACTCTCACTCCAACCATACTACTGCACCCAGTTGTAGTGCATGAGGAGACTTCTTTAAATGTGAACAATATATGCCATGATTTTTGCAGTTAAGCAGAATAGCTTGCATTTCTTTATTAAGAGAATTAGGGTTCAAATTCTCTCGTCCCACATAATTGTTACTATCTAAAAAATGTGAGCAATATCTCTGCAAGCCAATTATAGAGTCCCTTAATTAACAACTATTCCCTTTTCCTCCAAGTAGGTCTTAAAAACTTGAATAAATTACACAATTCCTCCATAATTTGGTATATTTTCAAACTAAACCTAAGATTTTAAAATATTTGAATTATTGTTTAAATTCACACCAAAACTTGCACAATAAAATTGTATGCGCTCCTATGTGTGTGCATATATGTAGACACACACACACACACACACATATATATATAAGAGCCATGGCCTACACATTGTGGTTGCGCCAAGTAGCTAGACACCCTCTTTTTTTTTTTTTTTTTTTAAATGAATTTCCCCCATTTTTGTTCCTTTTTATGTTATGTGAATTATTATAAGTATATTTATTAACATATTTGCTCTAATTAAAACTTAATTTCCAATGGTTTCAATTTTCAAAACGTTTAAAAAATATTACTTTGGTTAAAATTTTACTACCAAGCGTTTTTAAAATTTTAATTTCATAACCTACCTTAAGCTTTTGTTTTAATAATAAAAGTTGAGGCATATACATCATGATTGTACTATATCAATATAAAAACTAAATATTACAAGTAGGACATACTTTCACCGTGTGACTCCTCATAAGTACATTGAAATCATTAACAGAGTTTACTTTGAAACTCTATTATTAAAGTTTTATAAATTAAAATACTATTTCTTCCGTTAAATCTTAATTAACAAAATTTCAAGATCTTTAAAAGAAATTTCATTAGAGGTCTTAATTTGAAAAATACAGGATGCATCTTTGAAGCGCCTGTGATACAAATATTTTAATTTTTACATTGAGTACACGGTACAAGTATGATGTATATTAACCTTTTGTTTTAATAATAAAAGTTGCTTGTACTGTGTAACTTAATGTAAAAACTAAATATTACAAGTACGACATAATTCCATCTTATGACTTCTTATAAGTACATTGAAATCAAAATTTATTTTAAAACTCTATTATTAAAGTTTTAAATATTAAAATACTATTTTTTTCAATTAAAACTCTGTTGAGGTTTGAAAAGTTATAACACCAAGGCCCAACTAGCACAGTGCACTCCATGGAAAGTAATAATAAAAGGGCTGAGCTCACCACAAAAAAAGAATGGTAAGCCCAAGTCCATTAAAAAAGATTTAAAGCCCAGACTCGTGAAAGGATAGGCCTTAGGGCCCATGAAATGAAGGGAAGAAAGAAGAAAGCTCAGCCCGCCAAGATCAGAAGATCAATAGGGGAATTCAGTAATAAGAACTAGGCCAGGATAGCTAGGGACTACTAGGAGCTCGGGGTCCTCGGGAAGTGTAGCAAAGACAGGATGGGATTAAGATAGCTCAAAAGAAGTGTCAAGAAACACAAGAAACGAAGGGCAGATACATCCTTATCAACCACCCAATGATATAGAAAGGAATCAGAAAACTTAAAGACTAGTAATTCATGAATAAAGGGCTGGTACCTCAAGGAACCTAGAAAGAAGAACCATGAAGGGAAGAAGCTGAGAGGACTTTCAACCTGGCTGGGATGGAATCGGCTTATTCTAGAAAAATGACAAAAGGAAAGGCAGCCAAAAAGCTGAGTCTAAAAAGGTGAGAAAACCTTGAAGGAAGAAAGATTAGAGGTCAACTCTCTAGGGACGCCCCAGAATAGAAAGTCAACAAGAGGTTTTTTAGGGAAAAAGCACCAAAAAAAGAAAATTATGAGAAACAAAGAAGGGGCTAGCCACAAAAGTTGCTGGCACAACATTGGCTCTGGTACCCAGGAGAGCAAAGGAGGGGAATCAGTGGTACCTTAGAACCCTAGGATGACACTATAAAAGGGGAAGCATCCAATAAACAAGAGGCATTCAGCAATAGTGAATCAGAATAGAATCATTGAGAAAATTCAGTCAAAAAATTCAAAGAAAGTAGTAAAAGAAAGAGAAATATTGCTCGGTATCCCAAATAGAACATACTTGGATTCAAAGAGATTCAAACTTTGCAAGTCTTATAGGCTTAGAGAGCCATCTAAATTTATAATTTTTGAGCTTATTTGGACCTTGTAACACTTCTTAGTGAGTACATTGTAATTCACAAATTAAGAAAAGTAATAAGATATTCCATATTGTTTTGAGGCTCCTTAACATTTATTTTGTGTCTGTCTTTATACATTGCTCCTTTACTGTTTCTTGCTGTTCAATACATACATACATATATATATATATATATATATATATATTCTTGTTTGCTAGTATGTACGTATTGTAGGATCCTTGCTCTGTGCACCACTTGGTTTGTAAACAGCCCACTTAGCTGCGGTGAACCAACTTTAAATAACAACTAAAAGATCCAAGGTCCTTGTTTCCACTTGGGCCTGGACACTGTCCAAAAAGGGACCCTCACATTTTGGTGACTCCGCTGGGGACTGGGTAAAGAAGAGGGAAGAAGCAGTCCCTTTACAGAGCATGGCTTTAAGACCAAGGAACAGTAAAGGTACCAATGCGCCACATGTGGCCTCTAAGCCTGTGGGAGAAAATGAAGTGGCCTCCAGACAGAGGAGCAAGGTACCTTTGGTAGACCAAGAGGTCGTATTAGGGCAGAGGCGTGCAGGACAGGAGACAGACCCTATGGCTCGAATGACAGAAATGCTGAAAGATTTGCAGCAAGAGATTTGCCTCCTCAATGAGGGTAGGACCCAGGAAATCAGGGATAACGTTCCCCCTGTGGTCAACCAGGATAGAGCCTAACCAAAGAAAGGGTCGACAGTAGGAAGGGGAGCCAACCCCCAGTATCTAACACTAGCAGATGTCAATGCCCTTTTGGAGTAGGAGAGGGAAAAACTCTCAAGGATCCCCAAGCAATTTTCTCAGGATCCCCCATTTTCGCCAAAACTCCTTGGCAAGCCGTATCCCAAAGGATATGAACCCCCGAAGTTCCATCCCTTGATGGAAGAAATGGAAGTGCTATGGAACACGTGAGTAGGTTTATTCACACTATGGGCCCTTACGCAGGAGACAGAGAGCTGTGCCTAAGGGAGTTTGCTAAGGCTTTAGTGGATAGAGCATATACATGGTACACCACCTTAAAGCCTGGGTCCATTGAGACCTGAGACGAAATGATAGAGAGATTCTGTGTAAAATATTACCCAGGTGAGGACAAGGTCACATTCCAACGCCTTTAGATGGTGAGACAAAGGCCTGGAGAGGATCCTGTCCAGCTCATCAAAAGATTTGAAGATGTTTCTCTGGACTGTTATGGAAACCATGAAGAAAAAGAGCTCGTGGAGACATGCATATCAAACATGCTCTTTAATTACAAGCTCAACCTTGAAAATTTATGTATAACCCAGTTTGCTGACCTGCTGCAAAGAACTAGAAGGACAATGCAGACTATGAGAACAAAGAGGGTGCTAGTACCCCAAGCCATGACAGCGTCAGTTGGAGAAAAAAGGAAGAGGCCTGAAGGGAAAATGGTCAAGAAGCCAGCTGTGATTCCATGTACTGCAGAGGAATTGAATCATGTCTTGGACAAGTGGATTGAAGATGGAATTTTCAGGCCATTTATTGTGTCCAGGCCACCAACTGAGGAAGAAAGGAAGAATCTCTTATTTTGCAGGATTCATAACTATGTTAAGCACTTTACCAAGGACTGTTGCACCCTTCGTAGGCTTTTTCATAAGAAGCTTAGGGAGGGAACCCTAGAGCTCACTCAAAAGGAACCCGAGTGCAAAGGAACCCTCTACCCAACCATAAGGGAAAGGGAGTGGTGGCTGTAGTAATCCATGGGAACCCGGTGGAAGCAGAAGAATCTGAAGGATCCTTCCATCCAAGCACAGTCAGCACATTTCAGAAGAATCCCAAGTTCAGATCTCTATTCAACCAGTTGGGATTTGGGCCAAAAGCAAGAAGGGTAGCCATAGAGTCCCTTATGAGTATAGCAGCAGATTCGGGAATGAAATGTTTCACAGCAGAATTCCATGCTAGTCGAGCTTACTTGGAGAAAATCAATGCAATAACCTTCACTGATGAGGACATAGACGTTGAGCATATAGACCATCGCAGACCCCTTTATCTGATGACCACCATAAACGGTGTCCAAGTCAGGAGAGCATTAGTAGATACAAGGGTATCACTTAGGGCTGTAATCGGTTCGGTTCGGTCAGTTTTTTTTATCCGGCCAACCGAAACTGAAATTTTCGGTTTTTAAAAGTCTCAACCGAAATTGACCAAAATAGTTGAAAAACTGTCGGTTTCGGTTGATTTTTCAGTCGGTTTCGGTTCCTTCTCATTCATTTTCTAAGAAAGCAAACAAAGAAAAAAAATACACAAACCCAGAATATTCTCATTCATTTTCTAAGAAAGCAAACAAAGAAAAAAATAAATAAATAAACCCAGAATATAAAAAAGAGAGAAGAAATTGAAAAAACAAAACAACCAAGCACATGAGTTTTTTCAAAACCCTAACTTTATTTGCACATAAAAATTGAAAAAATAGCATTGATTCAATATTAAACAAACCCAGAATATAAAAAAAAAAGAGAAGAAATTGAAAAAATAAACAACCAAGCACATGGGTTTTTTCAAAACCCTAACTTTATTTGCACATAAAAATTGAAAAAATAGCATTGATTCAATATTAAACAAACCCAGAATATAAAAAAGAGAGAGGAAACTATGGAGAAATTAAAGAGAGAGAGAGGGTCACCGTGACTCCATGAAAATGATAAAGATTAGCCGGTGTAGGGAGCCCGGCATGTGGAGACTGGCGTAGGAAGGCCAGCGTGTGGAGGCTAGTGCAGGAAGGCCGACGTGTGGAGGCGGCATGTGGAGGCATGGAGCGGTGTGAGAAGCGGAGGGGCTGAGGGTTGAACTCTTTAAGAAAAAATTGAGAGAAAAAGTTGAGAAGAGGAGGGGCGGCTGAACTGAAGAAAAGAAAAGGGAAGAATAAAAGAGGGAGGGTTTTTCCGTATTTTACTGCATGCTCTAGGGTTTTAAAAATTAAATAGCAAAAACAAATGCCCCCCCCCCCCCCCCCCCACACGAACGCTCGAACTTGGGATCAGCTAGCATTCCATAAAGTAGCAAACCACTAAGCCACTGGTCAGTTATGTAATAGAATTACATATATATATATATATATATTGTTTGGTTCGGTTCTGTTTCGGGTGAAAAAATCCAGCACCGAAGCCGAAAATTTTGGTTTTTAAAAACTGAAACCGAAACTGCACCGAACCGAACCGAAAATTTGGCAACGATTCGGTCGGTTTGTTCGGTTCATCGGTTTTTTGCACACCCCTAGTACTATCACTTAACCTCATAGCTCTGAGTACCCTGGAGACCGTGGGCCTGACTGGTAGGAGGATTTTGAGGGCTCCCATGGAGATAACAGGATTTGGAGGATCAGTGGAATCAACTGAAGGATATGGCAGCTGGCCTTAAGGGTAGGCCCAATAGTAGCCCTAATCAGATTTCATATGATCAGCTCAGAAGTTTCTTACCATGTGCTGTTGGGGCGCCCGTGGCTCCATAAGCATAGCCTTATTCCTTCCACGTACCACCAATGTGTTAAGGGGAGATTGAATGGGAGGCCTATAAGGATCCCTACCAACCATAATCCTTTCAGCCAAAGAGAAATGAACTTTGTGGTAACAATGTTTTACGATGAGTTGGAACTAGATGATGAAAGCCCCACGCCAGGGACCCTAGGAGCACCTATCCTAGAGGAAGAAGAAGGAGGGGGTACCTGCGACTTGAGAAACCTTCTAGAGAGAAAAAGGCAAAAGAGGGAGCCTAGCTCCTCAGGATCCCGGGAATGCGTGGTGGTACGAGAACTTGGAGGAAGGTTAATCTATCGTTTATGAAGGTGTGCGGGGCCTAAATGCATCATGCAGGAGGGTCCTAGACTACCAGATTGTATGATGGTTCAAGAAGATATCCTAGAGGACCCAATCAAGAAAGCACAAATTCAGCCCGAGAAAGAAAGAAAAGTGGCCAGAAGGAGAAGCCAGAGGTACCAGCAAAGGATGGCTAAGGCATATGCACAGACTGTACATCCAAGGGCCTTCACTGAGGGGCAATTGGTGTTAAGAATAATAGAGCATGTAAGGAAAAACCTCCCAAGACCCTCCAAATTTGCCCCAAAATGGGAAGGACCCTACATCATCAGAGAAGCCCATGATATTGGGTATTACTACCTCACAAAGGAAGATTGAACAGTCCTGAATGATCCCATAAATGGGAAGTGGTTGAAACAGTACTACACATAAAAAGGGAGAGGCCTCAGTACACCGAGACCTTTTTGCCAACTCTCCAACCTGCTAAGTGTTTCATCGTTCTTTACTTTTTGTTATGAATTTTGTTTAAGTACCTTTTGTTTAGGAATCCATGGTAGAAGGACATTCTGTGATCCTTACTATCTTTGACAACCCTTTTGTGTTCCTAAGATGATAACTTTGCTTTGATTCAACGAAATTTACTTTTATTTTCCTTTAAGCTATAGCTAAATTAAATGTTACAAAACCTAAATATGGGCAGATTTTTAGGGGGAAGGGGTACTTGGGCCAGTGCAAAAAAAAAAAAAAAAAAACCTTTACACATGACCCAGGACTCACACCACAATTAGTTTAAAGTACATGACTTGGGACCACGGGCAGAAGCAAGTGCCCGGGATACCTAGCCCAGTACTTGACAAAAGGGATCTACCTAGTTCATGACTTGGGACTTGGAAAAAAGAAAGAAAGAAAGAAAGCATCCAATGTACCAAGTTCAGTACCTGTGCAACAAAACAACCGCCAGAGTGCCTAATCCAGGACCTGCAGCAAAATTTGTAGGGGCCATGGCCCAAGACTTAGTGCAAGGCAAAAAAGAGAGAGAGAAAAGTAGCAAATAGAAAAAAGAAGAATAGATCCACATGCTATTGAAAAGTAAAAGTAGTCTTAAAAAAAAAAAAACAAATCCATGTTGCAGAAAATGGGGAAGGAAAGTCAGAAATAGTGTTCAATAGGAAGAGATAGAACTTATACAACCCAAATTCTCTGAAAAAAAAATATACATCTAAACTAACTAAAAGGAAAAAAGCTAAGGACTAAGGTTGGCTAGTAAAGAACTATCTGGGGAAATAGTAGGAACAGCTGGGGAAGAGAGAACCTGCTGCCTTTTAACCTTCAAGTCTTGCAAAACTTTGTGAGCACGAGCTAAAGCCTCCCCTAGCATCTAGGCTCCTGGAAGCCTGCCTCTGGAATAGCATATGGGCTAGTGAACGCAAATGCTCCAGTAAGAAGGACATATTTAATTTTGCTTCTATGAGATCTTGCACCACTCCCCTCCATTCCAAAAGCTTTCTTCAAATAAGGAGTCAAGAGAGGAATCCCTTAAAGAGATCAGCACAACACATAATAGCTCCATTAGAATATTGTCTAGGAATACACCTCCCCTGAACCCACTGGTGAAGTCTCCATGGATCTTGAACAACCCTTCCAGCAGGGAGATTGTTGAACTCCAGGAGATCAAAGTGGGCCAGAAAAGCAGGGAGCCCGCAGCTAGGATTTGAAATAGTCACCTTTGGAGCCTCCCTCATTGTTATGTCTCCACTCGCAGGAATTAAGGAGCTTTCAACACTCGAGATGATTTGGGGGGTCCCTACCTGAGATTTAGCAACCTAGATGTCAGGAGTAGATTCCACAGCTAACCCAAGAACCACAAGCTCAGGACCTTTGACACCTGTGTCAGCACCTACAAAAGCAAACAAAATTCAAAAAAAGGGGAAAGAACCAAGGAAGAAATGTAAAGTGGGAAAGCAAGAGAAAGCTAAAAAAAAAAAAACCAGTGTCAGCTCATTGTGGCAGAGCTTCCTCCTCTTGCCCCTCTGATTCCCTGGGAGACTTTGTGAAAGGACACACAGAACGTTGGAGAAAAGGTGAGGAAACTTTGGCAAAATGTCTAAAGGAAGGAAAGGATATTGGAGGCTTCGCCATAGAAGGTAAAGGCAAGGGAAAAGTATTAAAAAAAAAAAAAAAGGGAAGAAATGGAAGTAAAATAAAGGTGAACAACACGCACCTTTAGAACCCTTTGATTCCAAGGAAGGGGCGGCCTCAGGGGCAGATTGAGCACTGGTTTGACCTAAAAGAAGTAGGGAAAATGAGAACTCTAAAAAAAAAAAAAAGGTTAAGCATATTTATAGGGGGTGAATGAGGGTAACCTACTTGTATGGATGAAGACACGCCCCCCAAGGACTTTTTGCTTAACACAGGCTCAGTCACAGGTTCAAGTGACATAGTTTTGGTAGGACTGAAAGTCTGTACAGGTTGGGGATCTTAGGGAATAAAAGGCTGGGAAGCTTCAGGGTCCTGAACAGCTAGGGGAACAGAAGGCAGAACGGACTGGACATCCTGCATTGGCTACCTAACCTCCTTAGTCACACCACCACTAGAGGGCTCCTCTTACACCCCTGGAGGGAATAGTAGAGGGAGCTGTAATTACTTCTTCCACTAGGGTCCCACCAGTCATGGAAGGAGATACCTCCACCTACAAAAGGAAAAGAAAAGCAAGTGGTAGAACATCACAAAAATACATAAGTACATAGCACTAGAAAATAGTGAAAGCAAACAGAAAAAGGCACGAATAGAAGAGGGTCATACCACATCATCACTAGAAGACTGACTCCTGCCTATCTTAGGGTTTGATTTGCGTTTGGATTGCAAGGAATAAATCACCATTCATTAGTTAAAAGAGAAAAGGAAAGACACAGCAACAACAATGAGCTACCGCAAAATAAAAGAAAGAAGAAGGAAAAAGGCCTTGCCCTTCTCTCTCTCTCTACAGATTCTCCAATGGTCTTTTGTCTACTATAGGTACGCCTAGAGGGTCCTAAGGGAGACTGGGGTATAAAATCAAAGGACCCCGAAGAACCTTGGGCTGAGGAACTCACAGGAAACTGAGAGAGAGAAGACTCTACCTTAGTCTTCACTCGAGTCCTTGGAATTAAGGGATGGCCAACTTTCTTTCCTATTGTAAGAGGGCTCACTCTCTCGGGTTCCTCAGAAATTACTAAGTACTTATGAGATCTTGTAGTCTTCCTCTTCTTAGTCTCAGGGACAGCCTCAGTACCCTCAGCACTTTCTTCAAGCTCAACTCTTTTAACCTTTTCCTGTTTAATCTTCTTTTCTTTACCTTTGCCTATGGGAGTGGCAGCACCAATTGCCTCTACTGCCTCTCTCTTAATCGGCACACTAGAAGAGGTACCAACAATAAGGTCACACCCTGACCAAGTCTCCAGAAAATCTAATGGATAATATACCCAACCACCCCTAGAAGCATGCCACTCCGCAAACCCTGTCTTGCTGTTTATGGCAACAGATACAATGCCAGCAGTAGGGAGAGATAAGAGCCTGTTGGAGTTAGGAGCAGAGAGAATATTAGGATTGGGAATTTTTCCAATCTTGCCAGAACCAACATAATTAGAGAAGGCCTTCTGTACTCTCCTTCAGTAGCTAGCAAAGCCACTGGAAGCAAAGACTCCCTTTTGGGAATTGGGCACAACAAATTGAGAGCTCCACTGTGACTAATAAGAGAAGGCCTGAAGCTTCAAGAACGGGTCCAAAGAAGGGAAAGAAGGTACTACATCTTTAAACACAGGCGGGATGTCCTGATCAAAGCCAAATTGCTGAAGTACCTGGTGTGCTGAGTAGTGGGTGTGCCTGGGGCCACTTGAGGAGGGCACTAAAAGCCATGAGGGACTAATACAAGCCAAGTAGGCCAAACTACCTTCATCACCACAACGTAGATCAAAGGTATTTCCTAGATAATTGAGAAAAGAAGCCAATACAGAGTCACAGGCGAACCCGGGGCTGAACTCCCGGGGAGAATGCCAACTTAAGTGCCCTGCCTGATCAAATAACTCAACCAGATTAAGGCTGCCACCTTTCAAGTTAGCCTAATGAAAAATAATGGGGTGGCTGTCAGTAGAACTACCACACAGACCCTTAATTACATCAGGAGATCCCTGGAATTTATCTTTTACAAACTTTAAATTTCTACACTTTGCCAAAGTAACAAAAGAACGGTCCCACATGAATACCTGTAGAATGGCAAAGTGGAGAGACGAGGTGATAGCATAGCAAGAATCACCTTTAACTTCATCTCCATGAAGCAGATCCAATTGAGAGTAAACATGAGCAAAAACATGGGGGCTAGGGGATACTAAGCACCTCGGGCCAATCTAATTGCCAAGGGGAAGAAAACAGACTTAACCCTGTACCCGAGGAACTCACTGAACAAAAACTTACTGAGCTAAAGCGCCAGGAACCCAGCTTGCCTAATTGCCTTGTCTTTCTCTCGCGAAAGATTCAGGACCCACCTGCCCATTCTAGCCAGTTTCCCACCAGGAGAAGCAGTACGCCCGCCAAAATGACTAAATAATTTGTCTTCCACTTTGAGATCCTTGTCAGAAAGACTGATGTTGAAAGGATCCTCATCTCCAAACACTGAGAGGAGGAAGTTATTGACCACATCCTCTAAGGTGATCGTAAGCTTACCAATAGAAAAGAAGAAGGTATGAAGGGAAGGGCACCAACAGCGTACCAAGTGTCTGAGGCCCTTAGCATCCCTAAAACCTTCAAGGTTCCTGGAAATCACCACTACTTTTAGGATCCCAGCACACTCCAGACAACCAACAAATTTCCCATCGGAAAGTTCCCTGTCCACCCAAATGGACCAACCGATGATCTTCCAGGAACGAAGTCAAAGAAAATAGGAACCGTCTACCGAGATCCTTGCCTAATCTAGAGATCTAGAATTTCTCTTAGATCTGGGACCTGGGTAGAACTGGCGAAACCCGCCTGACCAGAGAATACCCAGGCATAAGGGGACGGAAGGGCCTCACTGTGAGACACTAGAGGAAAAAACAGGTTGGGGGTGTACCAGGGTTTCCTTAAAGGGAAAGCTGGGTGCTCCATGACCCCCTGTATTTGCCATGTGCAGACCCGAAAGAACTCTCACCCTAGGAAGGGCTGGGAGTACGCTCCCTCCTTTTTCGTGAGTAAGAAAAAGCCATAAAACAACAAATGTACTGGGAAGTAGGGAAATCAAAGGAATGAAGAACACAGAAGGAGAAAACAGAGAAACAGACTAACTGGGAGGAAGGAGATAAGCTTGGGAATGGAAGACTCTAGGAAGTGAAAAGAAAAGTATGAAGTGACTACAATAATGGCGCAAATAGCAGTTGGAGAAGACAATGTATGAAAAGACGCTCCAGTTGCCAAAATTTAATTTTAAGGAGGAGAGTTATTGGCAGTTATTAATAAGAGTTATGGGGAATGTGAAAAGTGGGTGGAGGAAGATTTTACTCCAAAATTCAACTGTCACTTCCCGTGCAAAGAAAACCAAGACACCCGAGAGTAGCGGGAAAGACAGGATCTTGAAGGGAGAAGAGGAGGAACCCCGAGGTTAATTAAAATAGTGAAGAAGGAATTCCTACAGAAATCAAGGCTTTAGTCTGCTTACGCGTGGGTTGCAGAAAACCCACGAGCTCGGGGGGCTAAATGTTGAAATCTGAAAAGTTATAACACCAAGGCCCAAATAGCACAGTAAACTCCATGAAAAGTAATAATAAAAGGGCTGAACTCACCACAAAAAAAGGATGGTAGGCCCAAGTCCATTAAAAAAGATTTAAAGCCCAAGACTCGTGAAGGGATAGGCCTTAGGGCCTATGAAATGAAGGGAAGAAAGAAGAAAGCTCAGCCTATTAAGATCGGAAGATCAATAAGGAATTCAGTAATAAGAACTGGGCTAGGATACCCAGGGACTGCCAGGAGCTCGGGGTCCTCGGGACGTGCAGCAAAGGTAGGATGAGATTAAGACAGCTCAAAAGAAGTGCTAAGAAACACAAGAAACGAAGGCCAAATACGTCCTTATCAGCCACCCAATGGTGCAGAAAGGAAGAGGCTTAAAGGAAGAAAGATTAGAGGTTAGCTTTCAAAGGACGCCCTAGAACGGAAAGTCAGCAAGAGGCTTTTTGGGGAGAAAGCACCAAATGAAGAAAATTATGAGAAACAAAGAAAAGGCCAGCCACCAAAGTTGCTGGCACAACATTAGCTCTGGTACTTAGGGGAGCAAAGGAAGGGAATCAGTGGTACCCCGGAACCCTAGGATGACATTATAAAAGGGGAAGTATCCAACAGTGAAGGGGCATTCAGCAATAGTGAATTAGAATAGAATTATTGAGAAAACTCTGTCAAAAAACTCAAAGAAAGTAGTAAAAGAAAGAGAAATATTGCCCGCTATCCCAAAATAGCCACTATAAAACATACTTGGATTCAAAGGGATTCAAACTTTGCAAGTCTTAGAGGCTTAAAGAGCCATCTAAGTCTGTAATTTTTGAGCTTATTTGGACCTTGTAACACGTCTTAGTGAGCACATTGTAATTCACAAATTAAGAAAAGTAATGAAATATTCCATTTTGTTTTGAGGATCCTTAACATTTATTTTGTGTCTGTCTTTATACATTGCTCATTTACTATTTCTTGCTGTTTAATACATACATACATACATACATACATATATATATATATATATATATTCTTGCTTGCATGTACATATTGTAGGATCCTTGCTCTGTGCATCACTTGATTTGTAAACAGCCCACTTAGCTGCGGTGAACCAAGCCCAGTCCCTTTAAACAAACACTAAAAGGCCCAGGATCCTCGTTTCCACTTGGCCTGGACACTGTCTAAAAAGGTACCCTCTCAAATTCAATTATCAAAATTTCAAGATATAAAAAAAAATTCATTAGTGGTCTTTATTTTTTAAAAATTAGGGCGCCTATTTAAAGTGCCTGTGATGCACGCAGAGGTTATGTAATAGAGGTCATGTTTTTAATTTTGATAAAAACATATTTCTTGTTACCAAAAAATAATTTTTTTTAAATTTTTACTATTAAATATTAATTAAAATAAAGAGAATGCTTTGTCATATCGTTGTTAGCTGGTTCAATTACTTTTTTCTTAGAAACACCTGGTTTAATTACTTAATTCTTCATTGCATCCTTGTTTACTGCTAATAAAGGTAGTTAAGTTTGAGTTTATGAAGGTTTATATATCATAAATACAATTAACTTGTAACGCCATTTATATACATGAGTACATTTTAAAATATGCAATTAGATGCAATTTATAATTCCTACATGCTAAATATGGTCATTATTATATTTTGTTAACTCCTAAAAAAGCTTTGTAAGAATATTCTTTAGTAGAGCCCATTGTTCATGCTTATGTATATTATTTTATATAAAAAAATATATTATTTTACTTATTAACTTTTTTATTATTATAATGCAATAAATTTATTTCATTGTGCATTTTTTAAATAAGATATGAATAATTAACTGTGGGTACCTTAGGCGTGCTTCACAACGTCCTAGGCCTGCTAGGCGTGCTTGGCATTCACCTAGGCATGCTTGGCAACCACCTCGGACGGTGTCCTAGGAGTCCCACATCGAAGGAAAATCCCCCCACTTGTTGCCTTATAAGCTGTGAAGCGAAGGGAGTAGTGTACCATCAGTTTATAGTTATTCGAATAACTAAACTGATAGTACACTACTCCCTTCGCTTCACAGCTTATAAGGCAGCAAGTGGGGAGGGGGGGTTTCCTTCGATGTGGGACTCCTAGGACACTGTCCGAGGTGGTTGCCAAGCATGCCTAGGTGAATGCCAAGCACTCCTAGGACGTTGCAAGGCCATCCGAGGACGGCTTAGGTGGTTGCCAAGCATGCCTAGGTGAATGCCAAGCACGCCTAGCAGGCCTAGGACATTGTGAAGCACGCCTAAGGTACCCACATTAACTTCTAGAACATAATATGCTTTTTCATTGAAATTTATATTTTAACTAATAAAAAGTTTTTGTATGAAAATTTAAGTTTTAAATAGATTTGAAGTAATTTCAAATGGGACTTAAATAGAATGAGTTAGAAGTAGTTTTGATCAAGTAATTTTAGATGGACTTAATCTCATTGAAGGAATTCCTTTGCCTTCTAATGATTGTGGAAAGGTAGAAAAACTTTGTATTTCAGTCCCCCTCTTCATCCAAAGCTCCCTTGACTTTTTGCCGCCATTTGAGATCATCTCTTTCCAGCCATTCCTCTATTTCCAACGTAAGGACTGCTTCCCTCTCCAAGTTAGCTTGTGTAGGTTCCTTTGATTAAATTTCCTCTATCATCTTTTTCAACTCTTCGATCCTAGTTTGCGTATAAATGAAACATCTTTTATTCTAGACACTTAAATCTTGGCACACCTTCCTTTGCATTCTTGCCAAGATAAAACTTTAAGACTCTTCCACAGTATTATTCCATGCTGATTCAACAACCAAAGTTCTTGAGTCATCCCTTGTTCAAAGCTAAAAGGTCAATTCACTTTGGTGTTATCCAAATTGCATCGAGCAAAATTGGGCAATGATCTGAGGATGGAGCAACCAAATGGCATACTCCAGCTCTGGGAAATAATGTTTGCCACTCCTAGTCATAAATAGAGCGATCCAATCTCTCTTTTATAATAGCAAGCCTCGAACACCATTTTGACCAAGTATGGTGAGGAAGATACTTTAGATCAATAGCACCATTGTTGAATATAAACATTTTGAGAAGTCTTGTAGACCAGCCTCCCACTGACTTGCCACCCATTTATCCTTGCTGCTACTAATGCAATTTAAATACCCAATAATAAGACATGGGATCATTTGATTCCAATAATTGATTTAGGAGGCCCATAGACTGCAAATAGCATTTGCACCTCGACAGTTCCAAGCTAAATTCCTCATGGCGAAATGATAAGGCCAACCTCCTCCTCAGCCATTTGGACTTTATCAGGGGAGAAGGATGAAGCATAACAACGATTACTCTCATTGTCACAAACTCCAATAATATGACCTAACAGATAAGAGAAGAGTTTTGGGGAAACATTATTTGATTTTGGAGTATAAGAGAAGAGTTTTGGTTAGGGGAGAAGATTGGTTACTGCTGGAGTGGAGTGGATGAACACGAGAGAATTTGGGGGCTGAAACTGGTTGGTTAGGATGGGAGGTAATATTTCAGAGTCTATTAATTAGCTTTTTTTTTTTTTAATATTAGAAACTGTGAGAGTCCCTTTTTGAGTGTCCAGGCCCAAGCCAAAGTGAGAACCCCAGGCCCTATTGTTGTAGTTTGAAGGGACTAGGCTTGGTTTACCGAAGCTAAATGGGCTGTTTTACAAACCAAGTGGTGCACAGAATAAGAATCCTACAATACGTACATACTAACAAGCAAGAATATATGTATTGAATAGCAAGGAAAATAGCAAAGGAAAAAAAAAATGTAATAATGAAACACACGAAATAACTGTTAAGGATCCTCAAATTAGTATGAAATATTTCGTTATTTTTCTTCATTGTAGATTACAATGCATTCACTAAGACGTGTTACAAGGTCCAAATAAGCTTAAAAATTACAGACTTAAATGGCTATCTAAGCCTCTAAGACTTGCAAAGTTTGAATCCCTTTAAATCCAAGTATGTTCTACAGTGACTGTTTCTGGGATACCGAGTGATATTTCCCTACTTTCTTTGAGTTTTTGATAGAGTTTTCTCAATGATTCTATTGTGATTTTCTCTTGCTGAATGCCCCTCAAATGTTGGCTGCTTCTCCCTTTTATAGTGTCACTCTAGGGTTCCAGGATACCACTGATTCCCCTCCCCTGCTCCCTTAAGTACCAGAGCCCACGTTGCGCCAGCCCTTCTGATGATTGGTACTTTCCTTGTTTCTCATAGTTTTTTTCTTTTTTTGCTGTTTCCCTAAAAGATTCTTGTTGACTTTCCATTCTAGGATGTCCTTAGAGGGCTGACCTCCAATCTCTTTTCCCTCAAGGCTTTTAAACCTTCCATTTTCAGACTCAGCTTTTTGGTTGTCCTTCTTTTTGACATTTTTCCCAATTGAGCCGAATCCATTCCTGCCAGATTGAACGTTTTCTCAGCTACTTCTTTTTATAGTTCTTCTTTCTAGGTTGCCCGAGGTACCAGCCCTCTTGTTCATGAATTGTAACTTTCTAAGCCTTCTGGCTCCTCTCTACATCATATGGCGATTGAGAAGGACGCATCTGTTATTCGTTTCTTGTGTTTTCTGGGTACTTTTTTTGAACTGTCTCAATCTCCTCCTAGCTGTGGTGCACGCCCCGAGTATCCCAAGCCCTTGGCAGCCTCTGGGTATCCCGGCCCTGTTCTTTCACTGGACTTCCTTTGATTTTCTTATTCTGGATAGGTTGGGCTTTTTTCCTTCCTCCCTTCTTTTCATGGGCCCTAAGGCCTGTCCCTTCATAGGTTTTGGGCTTCAAATCTTTTGGGTTTACCATACTTTTCCATTATGGTGAGTTTAACCACTTTAATATTACTTTCTATGGAGTTGGCACATTGTGCTATTTTTGAGCCTTGGTGTTATGATTTTTTAGACCTCAATAGAATCTTCATGTTTAAGATGGGCTAGTTCTTCTTTTAGGCTTGGAGTTAATTTTGGTAGTTGTGATCAGGGATGTCCACGAGTCGGGCGGAACCAGTTTAGGGTGCACCCGCTACTCGATCCGAATCATTTGGGTTGGGAATCATCTCACCCATTACCGACTGATAGAACCTTGTAAACCATATAAAACTTGACTTGAATTTAACGGTAGGGTATCGGTCAGATATTGAGTTACCAAAATCAAAGCTTGCATCTCCACTAACCATGCAAATGGCAAAGTCAAAGAGCAATAGTATTCAGATTTAAGAGGAAAACAAGGTTGTACTGATATGCATAATATATTAATCATATTAATGTTTGAAAATTTTCCAATGGTACATTAAATATGAGAGAGAGAGAGAGAGAGAGAGAGAGCAACAAAGATTACAAAAGATTGTTGCCAAAATTTACCCTGCTGATTTTGTTGGTCTTCTTGATTTTGAACTCTTGTCGTGAAAAGTAAAATGTGAATATTTTTTTTTTGGATAAAAAAAAGAGCATGGAAAGGAAACATGAAAGACAAAATGGGGGAATTTAAGGAACTTTCCGGGGTTTAGAGTTTTACAGATACATCATTAGTGGAGTGTTTTGTGAATTTTTCCTAGAGAGAGAGAATCTGAATTCTCAAATCTGAGAATGAAAGAGCTGATAAAGTGTTTACTGTTTTATAGTTGTTTCCCACTTCCTTAGAAACTCACAAGAGGATAATTTTTTTTTTTTTTTGAAAATAAGGTGAGATTTTCCACCAATGAAAGGAAGACGCATAGGGAAAATCTAAAACCTTATCAGGAGAATTTGGTTGAGTCAGATTTGTTAGGTTTCAAAACCCTTACCCACAACTCGACCCGAAATTTTGGGTTTTGAATTGCAGAGATCCGAATCTGACCACCTTAGCTATTCGGATCCACCCATTGGGCCTCAGGTCGAATATGAGGAAACTTTATATGTATCTTATTGTTTTGTTGGTTGAATAAAAGTTTTTTCTCCCTAGAAAAAAAAAAAAAATTGACAAGATAGTTTTAAATAGATTAGAAGTATTATACATTCAGAATTTTACAAATGAAATGAAATGACGCTTACCACAAATTAAAACTCATTTAAAATATAGGGACACTTGGCATCGAATTTCTTATCTACCATACCATTGGCATTTCAAATTTGATATCACTTAGTTCTAGTTACAATGGCGGAAAATTTTCCTTGGGAGGGCCAAGCAAAATACTATAACAAAATTCTTTATAAAAAAAAAAAAGTATTACTATATAATTAACTTTAACTCAATAAAGTTTTCTTGTATTTGTTTATTAAGACATGTCTTATATTTATAATTGTAAGCTATGATCATGTTCAAAGAAACAATATCTATTAAGTTCACACCTTTGTGCTGTTTCAGTATTTTGGATAGAGAATTGAGCAATGGCCTCCAAATTTTGAACACTTTTGCTTTTAAAATAGGTGAAACTACACTATTGGTCCTTAAAATTTACTTACTAAGTACTATTGGTTCCTAAAGTTTCAAAACTAAACATAATTGGTCACTTTACTAACTTCCATTAGTGCTTTTGCTTAGGTGTTTAACAAAAAAAATGAGTAGGCATATTTTTAATGGCGTGGAAACATTTTTAAGGGGAGCAGAAAACATCAATTGCTTAACATGCAATTCCTGCAATATGTATGAGATGGCCCAATAAAAATAAGAGATGTCTTAATAAACAAATACAAGCCAACTCAGCAATTACTATTGAACCAAATAAGTTTCATGTTAATCTGTAAGACTCTGTAACTAAACAATCTTAATTCTCCCACATGGGTTAGATCCAGTCGCCACCTTCAAACTCAAAGACTCATAAAACACAAAGCCAAGAAACTTTCATTTTGTTTGCAAATTGAATAAACTACAAAGTATAAGCCATATAGGCGACTAGATCTATAGATGCACGAGGTAGAGACAAAGTTTCAGGTGATAATAAAAGGCGATGGCGAACAAAAATTACAAGAATAATAGGGACCTCACCTCGTCCAACGTCCATATTAAAGGTCCCCAATAATATGCATAGGGTGTGAATTGCATCAAATTCAGTTGCCCTATAACTCAATGCCCACTCAGCCACATGAGAACAAGTTTGCTCCAGAAATTTAATTTTAATGCTCACGATAAGAGATCTGCTCCAGGTATTGCATATACGTAGGGCTATGTAGGTTGTTAGAATTGGCTGTGCTCCGATGTATGGAAATCTACTTTGTAGACCTCCTTGCCTTGCGGTCTCTGAAGATCTGACATGGATTTCGCTGAAAGTTACAGAGAGATAGAGAGAATGAAAGGTAACGAGGAGGGAGAGAGAGAGAGAGAGAGAGAGAGAGAAGGGGGCGGGGGGGTGGGAGGTCAGCAGAGAGGATAGATTTTTGGGATTTTTAAATTAAATAATGTTATCACATCATTTAAAATTTGCCTACTCATCTGTCCATTAGACACATAAGTAAAAAAAAAAAAAAAAAAAAAAAAAACTAACTAACGAAAGTTTGTGGAGGGACTAGTTGTATTTAGTTTAGAAACTTTAGGGATCAATAGCGCTCAATTGAAATTTTAGAGACTAAAAACACTTAGTAGATAAATTTTAGGGACCAATAGTATAGTTTCATCTTTAAAATATACATAAATTATGAATGATTTCCTTCATTAAATTACTAACACTTTTTCTATTACTCCTATTACTCCTTTTTTTGTCACGCATGCTACTTTATCAAATATAACTATGCAATTAAAAAAAAAAATGACAATAACAAACTTTAATTACTTAAACCATTTTCAAATACACCAACAATCAAAGAGATGAAAAGTGGGGAAACTACTTTTATTAAATTTAAATATGACATAAGGGAGAGCATGTCAATAGAAGGACTCCATAAAGGAGAGAAGTAAAAGAACAAAGTAACCAATAAATTTTTTCCTCAAAATTCTAGGGGTCCAGTTAGCTAATTTACATGTAATTTATTATTTTGTTGCTGCTCTGCCACTACCTAGTAATATGGTAGTAGTTTATTAGTGCATTATTATTATTTTCTTTTATTTAGTTTTAGTTTTAGTTTTTTTTTTTTTTTTTTGAAAATTCAAGTTTTATTTTGCTTGTTGGTTTTATTTTTTGGACTACCATAGTTCGGCCTCTTTTTTAGTATTATTTGGTTTTCTTTTAATATCTCTACTGTATGACTTTGGTTTTTGTGTTATGTTTTAGAGTCAGTTTTATAAACTATAGTTTTGATCATTATATTTTTATTCTTGGTTGGGGCATTGGAAAAAAAGTTCAATTTTTAGAAGCTAGCAATTTTTCCTTTCAAATTATATTCTTAAAGTTCAATTCCTTCTAAATTATCAATTATTTTAATTGTAATTAGGATTTAAGTTTTTTAATTGTATTTTTAGAAAGATTTTATTCTTAAATTATGTATGACTAGTATTATGCCCATGAGATGTATTGTATGATAAATAATCATATAGATTTTTTTTTTTTAAAAGAGTAATTAAACTAGTTGTAGATATTGTATTTTGTCAGTCCTCGATTTGCGTGCTAGACCCTGAAAATTTCAAAAATATCAATTTTTCACTAGGGGATCATGGGATCATCTAGATTGACATGGTACAACCCATTCGGACATTGGAGCACTTAAATTATATTCTTAAAGTTCAATTTCCCTCTAAATTATCGGTTATTTTAACTATAATTAGGATTTAAGTTTTTTAATTGTATTTTTAGAAAGATTTTATTCTTAAATTATATATGACTAGTATTATGCCCATGAGACGTATTGTATGATAAATAATCATATAGATTATTTTAAAAAGAGTAATTAAACTAGTTGTAGATACTATATTTTGTCCGTCATCGATTTGCGTGCCGAACCCCGAAAATTCCAAAAATATCAAATTTTCATTAGGGGATCATGGGATCATCTAGATTGACATGGTACAACCTGTTTGGACATTGGAGCACTCAAAGTGCCTTTTTAGGTCAAATTGACCAAAATGCCCCTAGTCATCCCAAGGTTAACCAAATGTCAAAATTGGTCAAAATCATCCCAAAACAACATTAATGTTTTTATATCAAACTCGAGGTTATCAGAAATTTTTGTTAGCTTTGACCAACTTTGACCTAAGGTTGACTCTTGGGAGCAACTAGACAACCTAATTTTGACCTGATTGTTAGAATGGGTAGGAACCGATGTCATTAAGAAGATGATTGAATTTCCTTTCCAACAACTATTCATATGTCGAAATCGAAGTGAAAATGGTTGAAATATCTTGGCCATAACTTTTGATACAACCATTGGATTTTCAAATTGTCAAGTGTTTTGGAACTAGACATCCATACCTTTCCATTGGTAACAAGATCAACCCAATTGGAGTTTGGGAAGGCCTTCAAATGAGCAATCGAATTCAGCCTGGCCCAGTGCATCCTTAAGCTGAACGATCACAAAAAAAGTATAACTCCCTCAGAACCAAAAAATAAAATAAAATAAAGGACATTTGGAGCAATTTTTTGGGCAGTTTCTCTCTCTCTCTCAAACACACACAAAAACCTTTGAATTCTCACTTTTCCCACAAATCAAGAGGTAGTGCTCTTGCTCTCATCTCCTTGGTCTATACACCTTGGATTTGAGGTTTAGGGGTGTAGATGTAGCTTTTTGCTACAATCTACACCCATTTTATTTTATAGTTCTTTATTGCTTTCTTTTATTTTTCTAGCATGTTTTTTTGGTTTCTAGTATGTTTTATTTCTTTTCTAGCATGTCTACTTGCTTTTTTTAACATGTTTTATTGCTTTGATGTTGTTAGCCTAGCCTTCTTGGGCTAGGATATGTCTAAATTTAATGTTTGTGCTCTTTGCCATGTTTATGTGCTCTTTTCCATGTTTGTGGTTAGATCTACATGTTTGGATGCTATGCCTAATGCTTTTTATGGCCTTTTAAGTCTTGTTTATGCCTCTTTTTTGTGTTTTGCTTTTAGGTAGGGTGTAGATCTAAATCTAGTGGTCTAGGCCTACATCCATACACTCGAGTATAATAAAGGGTTTGGATTAGTTCCTATTTGCTTGTTTGTGCTTTGTTTGCCATTTTCCATACTTTTGTGTTTGGATCATGGTTTTTAAAAACCGGACTGGACTGACCAGTTCAACCGGGAACCAGCCCTCTATTCGGCCTGGTTATGGCAAGAAATCGAAAATAGCTTAAAAACCAATAAATAGTGAAAATTGGCCGGTTCAACTTGAGAACTGAAAACCGGCGTGGTCGAACCGGTTACTGACTAGTTGGTTATTTTTTGTCCTTTCCCACCTAAAACTACGTCGTTTAATCCTAAAAACTAACCCTAAGTCCTACACTCTCACACTCTCATCTCAGTTCTCACTTCTCACGCCTCTCACGCCTATCTCGCCTCTCTGCCTTGCCCTTTCTGCCTCACTCTCACTCAACTCAAGCTAACTCTCTCTGCCTCTCTGAATATCATGCACACCCACGCCCACGCCCTCAAGCATAACAGCACCGACGTCTTCCTTTGCTGTAACCCTTCTCGCTCAGCCCCTAACGATTACCACATAATCTCTTCGCCCGATCACGTATTATTGTATTCCCTTTCTTTTCTTTTTTCACTTTAATTTTGTTAGGACATATGTGGTTCACTTGTTAAGAACATATGTCACTCTTTTATGTAATTGGCTAATTCTTTGACAAAATGCACTTTACTTGTAATTGGGCAGATCTAGGATGTGTTGAAATACTTCAAGAAACTATGTTTCAAGATCAAGTGTGGAAGCCTTCAAGTCTGTCCAAGAAAACAAGCTGAAAGTGCAAGATTACTAAAGCTTGACAGCTAGTATGTGTCGAGGTTTAGAAAGCTGTTCCAGCCCATAAGCTTGACACCTACTCGATTGCTTCTTGACACCTTCTATCTGTCGAGGTTTATGAATTTTAGAATTTTAGATCTGATTTTCTTGGGATCCGTGAATATGTCTTTGGGCATTTTTTTCTCCTAACCCTAGACATATAAAAGGATTGTTTTAAGGGCTGTCAAAAGTACACAAGTTGCACAAGCATTGAGAAATCTCTGTTGAAGCAAATTGTGACCGGAGACAAAGTTCTGCCCTTGTTCATCTCTTCTGAAGAAGTTGCTGTGTATGTGCACCTTTGGGTTTTGTGACTAAGCATCTTCTTGATCTTCATCGTGTAGGATGAACTAAAGAACTTTGCAGCCAACCTCTCTTTCCAGTTGGTGTTGAAGTCACGTACTGGGATCCGCGCATTGGTTAGTCATGTACTTGGGAGCCGTGCATCAAAAGGGGAAACTATCACTACAAAACAAGTCCAATTGGGTATTGGGGTAAGGGTTTAACTATAGGTTGGTAAGGTACTTAGGATTCCTTTACTTGTAACCGCTTGTTGTGATAATAGTAAAGTTTCGGGAGTGGTGACTTGAAAATCATCCGGTGGGGTTTTTTTGCCATTAGGTTTTCCCCATTCATAAACAAATCACCTGTGTCATTTAATTTCCGCTACATATTTAGTTATTTGGTGATTTGTTTGTGCTACCACACGTTTGCATGTTAATTAACTTAATTAATATACTTGGCTAAATTAATTGGTTAATTAATCACAAGGGGTCAATACGTTTTTTGGCCTATCAAGTGGTATTAGAGTAGGCACACTCTGATTAGGTTTTAATCTTTGTTATGTTTGATCTATTGATCCCTGTTTCTCATGGATAGAGGACAGTCATTAATCATACCTCCTTTATTTGATAGCACTAACTATGTATACTGGAAAGTACGCATGAGAACTTTCTTGCAGTCTTTAGATGAGAAGGTGTGGCAAGCTGTAGAGATTGGCTGGACAAAGCCAAAAGAAGCACCGACTGATTGGGATGAAGCCAAGATCAAGGCGGCAAACTTCAACAGCAGAGCGTTGAATGCCTTATTTAGCACTGTCACCAATGAGGAGTTCAAGAAGATATCCTCTATTGAAACTGCAAAGGAAACATAGACCATCCTCCAGACAACCTATGGGGGTACAAAGGCTGTCAAGGATTCAAAGCTTCAAAGGCTTACTACAAGCTTTGAAGAAATAAAGATGGAGGAGGATGAGTCATTCGATGAGTTCTATGCCAAGCTCAAGTACATAGTGAACGCAGCTTTCAATCTTGGTGAAACCATTCCTGAACCCAAGATTGTGAGGAAGGTGCTTAGATCTCTACCCGAGAGATTCCATGCCAAGATTACGGTGATAGAAGAATCAAAGGATATTGATAAGATTCATTTGACTGAGCTGGTTGGAAACTTGCAGACCTACGAACTAGGACTATCTAGGATTGGCAAGTCAGGTAAAGGCAAGTGCACGGCCTTGAAGGCAAAGAGCAGTGACACAGATGATTCTTCCGATGATGAATATTCCAAGATGAAGTCCTACATTACAAGGTAGTTCAAGAAGCTTATGAAGAATGCCAATGGGAGGAACTTCGACAAGGACCGCAGACAATCCAGTTCTTCTCAGTCTAAGGGCCAAGACAAAGGGAAGAAAAATGCAAAGGATGGCGGTCAATACACTGTTCCTGCAGGACCAAAGTGTTTTGGATGTCATGGATTCGGTCACATGAAGTAAGAATGCCCCACATATCTCAAGAGCATTGGGAAGAGTAAGGCACTTGCTGCAACCTTGAGTGACACTAAACTTAAGGATGATTCCGACAATGAAGATGACGGAATCTTGAATGCCTTCACTACCATAGTCAATCCTACTTAAGGGATTGTTGAAGACGTGGAAGAAGAAGAAGAATTGGTGGATTCTAAGTGTGAGAAGATGGATGATCAAGATGATATCCATACAGCCTATGAAAAACTTTACAAGCTCTCTGAGAAGCATGAGAAACTATATAGGTTGGCCACCAAGAAGCTCAGTGATGTGGAGCTTGATTGTGAAGAGATTTCCACAAAGTTTGATGAAGCTAATCAAACAATTGGTGCACTGAGGTTTGAGAAAAATTTATTGGTTGAGAAGACCAAGAAGCTTGAAGTAGAGCTGTTTCAAGTCAGAGCTCAATTGGAGAGGACTTCAAGTGCAAAGCTTGATGAGTTGCTCAGCATTCAGAAATCTGCTTCAGATCGAACGGGTTTAGGATATGGTCTTTCTTCCTCTAATATTGCTTCTACTAGTTCTACTGTTTTTGTTCCACCTGCTAATAATATTGAAATTGAAAACAATGATGCTAAAACTGAATTAGTTAGTGAGAACTCAGACAAGGGTAAATCTATCTTAGGAGCACCCCCTAAGCAAGATAAGAAAGATGTTAAAAACCCTAGGGCTAAGAAGGCTATCTCTCAAAAGCCTAAATAGAAGAAGCAGCATTTTTGTCATTATTGTGGAGCTACCAGTCATACTCGACCAAATTGCTATAAGTGGTTAGCCACTCAACAGAGCAACGGAATGATAGCATCTAGTAGCCAAAATCAGCCTCAATCATCTCTTGCTCCTCTTGGAGATCTTCTAAAAGCCCTCATGTTCCTTTTAAACTTGAACAGGTTCAATTCTTCCCCTTCACCGCCGATTCAAGGTTTCAATCAAAGGAAAGGTTCTTCCAAGGGTTGGAAGAAAAAGGACTCTAAGTGATTATATCACTTTCTTTTTTTTCTTTGTTTTTGTTTGCTACATTACTTGTGTGTTTTGCATTTATTTTGAGTTAGTCTAGTTTTATGCTTTGTTTTGTTTAACATGTTTTTGTTTGTTTGTTTTCAAGTTTTGTTTTGTTTTGTTTTTGTTTTTTTTTTTTTTTTTTGAAATAAAAATAAATAAAAAAATTGAAAAATCAGAAAAATACAAAAACAGTGTGTGTTTTGTGTACATTGGTACTTGTGTACATTGGATGGCCATTGAAACAAAGTTTTCTAAACTTTGTATCTTTTGTAGTTTAGATAAGCATCTCTATGCACAACTAAGCAAGTGAGCTTTGTGACTCTTGTTTGTGATGAGTAAGATTATGTTGTCTCTTGAACTTAACACTCATATCACTCTTTTTGACGGGTAGGACTAGAAAATTTTAAGATAAAGGCATAAATAACCATCTCACCACTGTTGCCCGCTAATCATAATATGACACTTGTATGCTTTGGCATAGCAAAAGTGCAATGTCAAAGACATCCGTATACCTCGGCATAGCAAAAGTGCAATGTCAATGCTTAACATGTTGGTTATTTCTTTTCTCGCTCTTATATGCCCATGCATGATATGCTTAAAAAGAAAATATGCAAAGAAAATATAAAGCAAAAAGATCAAAAAGGCTTTTAAATATGATTGCAAGCGTATTTTCTAGGAGATGTGGGAGTTATAGGATGTACCTCAAAGGTGATAGTCCCCATCAAACAGTTATGATTTTGTGTGAGTTAAAGTGATTTTCTCATATCTCAAATCATCATAACTTGTATACACTTATGCAATCTTGCGATGTTTTTTTTTTCACACACAACACGCAATATTCTTTGCTACTCTTGATACATGTGCAGGTACAATGTAATTTGGCCATCACTAGGTTTACATGTGCTTATGTATGCTCACTAAACTATCTTGACTTATTTTTGAAATATAAAATTGGTTAGACTTGTTTAGTGTGTGTGTGTGTGTGTGTTTTTGAGATCCATGTGCTTAAAATTTTTTTTGAGAGATGATTTTGAGAACCTTTTATATGGATTGGATCATTGTTGAGTTGCATGTTGGATTGCATTCATGTCTGTGTTATTCACTTCTCGAAAAACTATTTTTAAAAGCTGGCTCGACACCTCCTCTATACCTAGCCATCTGTCGAGCTTCTTAACTTTTTCTTATCGCAATCTCGACACTTCCTCGACACCTGGTGGATCAATCGAGAAATCTCCTGCCTCCTTGATAGCTTCTCAATACCTGGTCGATTGATCGAGCTTCTGTTCTCCTCGACACTTGTATCTGTAGATGACCATTTTCCTCGACACCTCTCTCGACAGATGTCTCGACACCCCTCAATACCTGTATCTATTGAGCTTTACTGAGGTTCTATTTAAGCTCCTTGTGTGATCCGGTTCTCATTTTCTCGATCTCTCTCGATTTGTCCGCACCTGTTCACCTCCCAAACTCTCTTTTCTCACTCAAAACCTTCAACCTACGTGATTTTCAGTCTTTCTTTGCTTCAAATCACTTGGTATGATCTCTTTTCCTTTCATTTTTCATGCATTTCATGTTTTTTGAATCTTAGGTTTTGGGGTTTTTGAAAATTTTGGGGTTTTTTAAAATTAATGAGTGTTTCTTGAAATTTTGGGATGGGTTTTCATTTAAAGGTGTTCAAAATCTCATGCATTGCATCACATTTGCATTATAATGGTATTTTCATGCATTTAGATGTGTGTAATACGTTTGTGTGCTGGTAGGATTGGATTGGGTTAAGCCCATGATGAAATTTCTTTTGCATGTCACATGTTCATGCATTCCCTATGCATAAGTACTCTCTATTCAATATATTTGTTATATTTGAATTGCTTTGGGACCTTTCTGATTGTCTCTTTCTCCTTCTCTCTCATTCTGTTTACTTTAGTAGTGTCTATGGCACCTAAGCGTAAATCTACTTTGGCTCGAAACCCTCTTCGTTCTGGAGCTTCTTCATCTTCTGATTCTACTCCTCTTTCTCTTCAGTTCTGTGATGATGATGCCCACAAGGAATTCTCGAAGAACTTTTCTAGATGAGGTGTTCATTTGGAATGCCAAGTCATTTTGGCGGACTCCACCGACACTGACCTTCCCTCTGTCATTCACAGTAGGGAATGGGAGTCAATGTGTGACGTCCTGGTCACATGTCCTCTCATGCTTATTCAGGAGTTTTACTTTAACATGCACGAGATTGATCGTTCAGTACCTCTTTTCTTCACTCGCGTTCGAGGTATGCGCATTCCTGTCACACCGTAGCTTGTTGCGGATATGCCATAAACTCTCTTCTTGCAAAGTTTTTCAATAGTTTGTGTTAGGATAGATTTTATTGTATTCAACAAGTGAATATGAGTTGAGTGATTTATGACTTCTCTCATATCTCATTTGTTGTTATGGTTTTGTCATGGATTGCCAAAGGGGGAGATTGTTAGGACATATGTGGTTCACTTGTTAAGAACATATGTCACTCTTTTATGTAATTGGCTAATCCTTTGACAAAACGCACTTTACTTGTAATTGGGTAGATCTAGGATGTGTTGAAATACTTCAAGAAACTATGTTTCAAGATCAAGTGTGGAAGCCTTCAAGTCTGTCCAAGAAAACAAGCTGAAAGTGCAAGATTACTAAAGCTCGACATCTAGCTCAACAGCTAGTATGTGTCGAGGTTTAGAAAGCTGTTCCAGCCCGTAAGCTCGACAGCTTCTCGACACCTTCTATCGTCGAGGTTTATGAATTTCAAAATTTCTAATATGGTTTTCTTGGGATCCGTGAATATGTCTTTGAGCCTTTTTTTCTCCTAACCCTAGAAATATAAAAGGATTGTTTTAAGGGCTGTTAAAAGTACACAAGTTGCACAAGCATTGAGAAAACTCTGTTGAAGCAAATTGTGACCGGAGACAAAGTTCTGCCCTTGTTCATCTCTTCTGAAGAAGTTGTTGTGTATGTGCACCTTTGGGTTTTATGACCAAGCATCTTCTTGATCTTCATCGAGTAGGATGAACTAAAGAACTTTGCAGCCAACCTCTCTTTCCAGTTGGTGTTGAAGTCGCGTACTGGGACCCGCGCATTGGTTAGTCACGTACTTGGGAGCCATACATCAAAAGGGAAAACTGTCACTACAGAACAAGTCTAATTAGGTATTGGGGTAAGGGTTCAACTGTAGGTTGGTAAGGTACTTGGGATTCCTTTACTTGTAACCACTTTTTGTGATAATAGTGGAGTTTCGAGAGTGGTGACCTGAAAATCACCCGATGGGGTTTTTTTGCCGTTAGGTTTTCCCCATTTGTAAGCAAATCACCTGTGTCATTTAATTTCCGCTGCATTTTTAGTTATTTGGTGATTTTTTTGTGCTACCACGCGTTTGCATGTTAATTAACTTAATTAATATACTTGGCTAAATTAATTGGTTAATTAATTACAAGGAGTCAATACGTTTTTTGGCCTATAAAATTTCTCATTTCCATGCTTCAATTCTCGTTTGCAGGAGAAATTTTTAAACCTTAGAGCCAAAGGTTGCGATTTACTTGGTATGGTTTTTCACTTTACATTACTACCGTTTTGGGAATTTTGTTTATGTTGATATAGGTTGTGATTTCTGACCTATAAAATGCTGGGTTTTTTGATTCTCATTGCAACGTTTTTGATTTTGATCATTTTCTTTTCTCGGTTCTTTTATTTATTTATATTTCTCTCGACTTCATCTTAGATTCTCCATTCATGTTCTTGGCTTCATCTCAGGTTCTCCGTTCTGTGACTTCACTGGTAAGTGGTAACTTCTTTCTTTCAATTATTAGTTTACAGAGTATGTTGTGGATTTGATTTATAGAGCATTATTGTTTGTGAAATATAGTTTACAAAGTATTATATATAGTATGTTGTGGATTTGATTTACAGAGCATTATTGTTTGTGAAATATTGTTTACAGAGTATTATACTATTGTTTGTGTATATTGTGTTGATGAATTTATTTGTTGATAAAATGGTTGCTACCAGTTTGAAATTGTTGATGTGTGAAATGGAGTCCGCCTCTATACCATCTAATGAACATGCTTCTACAATCGGGTCTAATGCTAATTCTTCATCTGTGAGAGTGAAATGTGATCCTACATGGGATCATGTAACTGAAGAGTTGAAAGACGGAAAAAGTAGTTATAGATGTATACATTGTGGAAAAAGTTATAAAGGAGGGGGCATCAATAGGATGAAAAGTTATAGATGTATACATTGTAAATGTAATGACTAATGAACTTATTTATTTGGTTTTATTGAAAGTTTATTATGTTAAGGATGATTGTTTTGTAATGTTATTATGTTAAATTCTTTAAAAAGATGTTATATACTTATATACTTGTATTTTTTTTAAAGGAAACATATTTATTACTATTGGTTTGTTAGTTTTAGTATATTAAAAAATTATTAATTATTTATATAATTTAAATAAATAATAATTAAATTATTTATGACGTCACCGGTTTGACCATCGGTCGGACCCCGGTCCGACCATAAAACCGATAATTAGCTCCTTTTCCAGTTCTTTCATCGTACTAGTTTTTAAAACCATGATTTGGATCCATGCTTGTATGCTCAGATATCGTTTCTTGTATCCTTTCCATGTTTCACTTGTCTTGTTTCACTTGTATTGTTTCCTTTTGTGGGTTTGTGCTTGTTGGCTTTTGGAGCCTCTTTGTTTGTTTGGTTGCATCCTTTCCCCTTTTGTGGCTTGCAGGATGCAACCACGTGTGAGAGTACATCTTCGTAATGTTGGCTTGCTTGCCACTTGCCTTTCTCTCCTTTGTTTAGCTTTGCATGTTAGGGTTTCTCATGTTAGCCTTGTATGTGCCTTATAACATGAAAAGCTCTCCCCTTTGTGTGATAACATGCTTCACTTCCTTTGTGCTTGCTATGCTTGCTTTGTGCCACCTCGTGTGGGTTTCCTTGCTTTTGTTTGCATCTTTGTTTATATGTTCATGCCTCTTTGTGTGTGTGTGTTTTTTTTTTTTTTTTTTTTTGTCATCAAGCATAGTTTCTATCTATGATTTCGTGCAAGCTCACACCCGTCTTTGTACACGAAATCCCAAGTCCCTTTTAGGAACTTTGCTCGATGGCACACGTGTCGTTCTTACTCCAAGCTAAAGAAACTACGGATGTAGATACTGTATTTTTCTGCCCTTGATTGGCGTGCCAGACCCTAAAATTTCAAATATATTATCTTTTCTCCATTGGGCCGCGAAATCATCTAGATAGACATGGTGCAACCCGTTTGGGTGTCGGAGCACTTGAAGTACCTTTTTAATCAAATTGACCAAAATACCCCTAGTCAACCCTAGGTTAACTGAAAATCAAATGAGGTCAAAGTCCTCCCAAAACGATATTTTTCATGCTTTTACATCAAACTTGAGCCACTCGCAGATTTTTGTCAACTTTAACCAAGTTTGACCCGATGCTGACTCCCGAGGGCACTAGAAACCCTAATTTTAATCCGACCATCAGAACGGGTTAGGACCAGTGCCATTGTAAATATTATCAAATTCCCTTTCCAATGACTATTCATGGGTCGAAATTAAAGTTAAAATGGTTGAGATATCCAAAAAATCGTGCTAAGCGCATCAACACATTTCCCGAGTCCATAGCTTTTGATCTGACCGTCAGATTTACAATTTCTTTATGTTTATGGAAACTAGACATCTATATATTTCCAAGGGCACTAAGATTAGCTTAATTTGAGTCCAAAAAGACCTTCGAACATGCATCTGAAGCTGGACCCACATCCATACACCTAGGCCTATATCAAAGGGTTTGGATCATTTCCCTATATGCATGTGTATGTTTGCTTGCTTCTATGCTTTATGTCTATGCTTGCCTCTCTTGATCTAGGCTTTTCCATGCTTTGTGTCCCCTTGTGGGCTTGGTCTTGTGGGGTTACATCCATCCCCCTCGTGGCCTATTGAGGTGTAACCACTTGTAAGATGCATCCTTGTGATGCCGGTCCACCCCGTGCAATGTTGCTTGCCATTCTTGCTTTGTGCCACCCGTTTGGCTTTCTTTACTTCAAAGCATTCTTTTTGCACGCTTGTCTAAAAGTTCATATATGAGTCTTTGCTTGTTTGTGTCGTCCATACTCCAATCTAATGGAACTGTGGACACTCGGTCCAAACCTACATTTGTCCTCCTAAGGCACCCTCATTTGTCTAATAACATGCTTGTTTGCCCTTTCATATGCTTTGCATGCTTTGTTTGCCCCCGTTTGGCTTTCTTTGTTAGTATGTCCTTTGCATGCTATCCCTATCTCCTTTGTTTCTTTCTTTGCTTAGCTGCTGGCTTGTTTCCTTGTTTATTGCATGTACATGCATGGAGCGAGGATGCTTGGAGCGAAGGCACGACCTCTTAGGTGCGAACAAAAAGGGCAAAGATGTAGGCAAGAAGACGCAAGCCCAAAAAAGGCAATGTTTAGTAGATCGGAGGCCTAGCCTCCCCGAGTGGTTATGTCCTTCTATCTCCCTCCTTCAGCCTCTTTTCTAAAGCATGTCCCCCTCTATGAACCCCCTTTACTTTTCCTGTACCTTGGTAGGCCATACCTTTGGAATGTTGGCAATATTTGATTTATGTTCCCACTTTATGTGGTTGCATTGTGCATGATGCATGTATATCTATATCTGCTTGTATAGGGTGATTGTGCACTTTGTATGATGGACTCTTATGGCTACGTGAGTGACCCTCTCTAGTCATGAGAGCTCTTGACCTTGTAGCTTGGGTATGTGCTCAAGGTGATTGCCGTAGGTGCATATTCATGATATATTGTGTGCACGATCATCGCGGTGTGATTATCCTGATCCACGTCACCTAGTGACATTGATTTCCCCACGTACGTGACACGCATCAACATGCTTGATGCTTTGAAGGGCTTCGACTCGTCTTAGTATGAGCATGTCGATACGCTCTGTATACACAAACGTGAAACCTTGTTGGCTACGTGAGTGACCCTCTCTAGTCATGAGAGCTCTTGACCTTGTAGCTTGGGTATGTGCTCAAGGTGATTGCCGTAGGTGCATATTCATGATATATTGTGTGCACGATCATCACGGTGTGATTGTCCTGATCCACGTCACCTAGTGACATTGATTTCCCCACGTATGTGACATGCATCAACATGCTTGATGCTTTGAAGGGCTTCGGCTCATCTCAGTACAAGCATGTCGATATGCTCTGTATACACAAACGTGAAACCTTGCTGGCTACGTGAGTGACCCTCTCTAGTCATGAGAGCTCTTGACCTTGTAGCTTGGGTATGTGCTCAAGGTGATTGTCGTAGGTGCATATTCATGATATATTGTGTGCACGATCATCGCGGTGTGATTATCCTGATCCACGTCACCTAGTGACATTGATTTCCCCATGTATGTGACAAGCATCAACATGCTTGATGCTTTGAAGGGCTTCGACTCGTCTCAGTACGAGCATGTCGATACGCT
The DNA here is from genome assembly GCA_032727855.1 of Quercus ilex subsp. ballota. Lineage (NCBI taxonomy): Eukaryota > Viridiplantae > Streptophyta > Magnoliopsida > Fagales > Fagaceae > Quercus > Quercus ilex. The sequence goes on from CM064908.1 coordinate 52,581,161, forward strand.
CTGTATACACAAACTTGAAACCTTGCTGGTGCGCACCAAACGCGAAACTCTGCCAGATTTTCACTGTGAAAATAAGGCACCTTAGAAAAACCCAATGATTGGTTACGACTTTAATTAACCTTGGTAATTTCTTAAAAATCGACTCAAATTCTAGTCACACACCCAAAGGTAATGACCTTCCCTCACACAAACAACCTGCAAAAAAGGCTCTCAGAGGGAAGCCCTCCACTTGAGCTTCGCCACGATGGGTGGTCGAGTAGCTACAAGGTGTCGACAGACTGACGACTCCACTGGGGATACTTAAAGAGTTTAGCCTTTAAAGTTTTTGATAAAATCATAATCTGTGGACATTGGCTTTCAAAATCATTGAAATTGGCATTAGCCTTCGAGGCTTTCCTTTTTGAAAAATACTTTTACTATATCCTAGCAAACTATTTTCAAAACTCAAAAATATTTTCCATTTTTTTTTTTCAAATGGTTTTCCAAAAAATTGGCTTTAGGGTATTTTCGTATGTGTGAAGCATTCATGCTTTCCTTCACATGTGCGAACCTAGGGTAGTAAGATTTAATTTCTGCTTCACCTTTATTTGTTCACATATCTGTTGTGCTTGGAAAGTCTTTCCCATTTCATTTCAAAATGCATGACATCACCCTTCATATGGTGTTGAACTCGAACTCAATGTTGAAGGCTAATGCTGGATGCGTATACCTTAGATAGTTACTGGATGCCGAATTGTAGGCTCTTCTTGGGTCCATGGGTGGACAAGATTATGTTGAAAAGGCCCCATTGATTTACTTTATCCCACAACTTCTATGAAGGGAATGATTAGATGATCGAGGTCCCCTTTAAGAATAGGACCAACTTACCATTTAAGTCGTGTCTCATATAGTTGGCCTAGACTGCATTAAACCTGTGAGAACTAGGACGAGCCAAATCTGAGTGACCATCCCAGCCTGGGGGCATCCTTCATAGGATTTTTTTTTTTTTTAAATGAGTCAAGGCAAAAGTGTCCATTTCTGTTTGCAGGTTTGCCCTTTTTGCTTGCATCAAAGAGTCATGCTTTACTCCAGGTTATATTCTTCCTGTCTACATAGCATCTATGATTAAACCTCTAGGGAAAGAAACCCTGTTGCTTGCATATTAGATCATACCTAGTACCTAACAGTTTCCAACCCTACAAGGGCATGCATGCATACATTAATGGCCATGTCATGTAAATGTGTACAAATAAAATTTGTGGCAAGTAGCCAGAACTCCACGCCAAGGAGGACATTGCCAAGAATCCAAGTTCTTCCCCGAGAAGACCAAGCTATCAAGAATGAAGCTCTTCATTGTAAATTTGAATTTCCTTGTATTGTAAAAAGCCCATTGTTGGAGCCATTGTCTATAGCCCATGATCTGGGGGCATTGTAAAAAGCCAAACTTTATAAAAGTGTTACTTTTCCATGTAATCAAAAGAGAAGGGTCCATCCCGTAATTTCAAGCATGATATGAAAGTTCCAGTTACTTGCCAAGCTTATGTATTAATTCTGCATCACTATAGAAACTCACTATAATAAACACCTAATCAAGAGTCCTAAACTAATTGCGTGTTTGTTTAGTGTTTCCACATTGTCAAATTTTCAAATGTATCTCATTTCTCTCCCATCCCATTCTTTCAGGATTATAAAGAGAAAATATTGCTCAAAGGAAACAATCCAAGTTACCATCACACTATGATCATATCATCACTAGGTCTTGTGCCAAAGAGATGTCTACTTGTGGTCCTTCCCCCATCGAGGAAAACACTCATGAGATCGCTCTCCTAAAAGAGCAGATGATAGAAATGATGTGAATGATGCAATTGTTGGTTGTAGGAGCGAAACAAGACTTTTCTAGTCCCATTCTAGAGGGCTCTGTGCCCCAGTCAGAGAATGAGACCTGGCCACCATTAGATCCAAATCAGGGCCAAACTATGCCACCATTCACCCCACAAGGGAATAACCAGGAAGTAGATCATTCTAAGGATAAGATCTCAGAGTTTGGTTACGGTTAGGTCAAAAGTCAAGTGGAGACCCTGATTGAGAAAATCTGTATCATAGAGGGCTCCAATGCCCCAGGAAGTGTCGATCTAGACAACCTAACCAATTTTCCTCAGGTCATTATGCCTCCCAAGTTCAAGGCACCTGAGTTTGTCAAGTACGATGGCACTAAAGATCCTTGCACCAATCTGCGCATGTTTTGTAGAAAGATGACGCCTTATGGAGACAATCATCCTTCTCTGCAAGATTTTCCTTAATAGCTTGACTGGCCCTGCAACCACCTGGTATGTGAGATTGGAAAAGACCTCCATCTGGAGAGAGATGGCTAACGCCTTTTTGGAGTATTACCGGTTTAACACAGAGATAGCTCTTGACCGTATAATTCTTCAGAGGATAGAAAAGGAAAGTAGGGAATCTTTTCGTGAGTATGCCCAAAGGTGGCGTGAGCTAGCCGTATAAGTGCTTCCTCCCATGATGGAAGAGGGGATGATCATATGGTTCATCGACAACCTTAAGCCTTTTTACTATGAGAAGATGATAAGTGCTCAAGTCCTTCACTTTGCTAATCTGATTCCTATTGAAGAGTGTATCAATGAGGGTATTAGGAGCAAGAAAATCATTGATCCTAAAGCCTAGAGCTCTATAATAAAATAGCAGGTGAAAAAGGAAACCGACCGCAAAGGGAAGGAATCCGATGTCCACATGGTCGACAAAGTGCCTAAAAGGCCTCGAGGTATCACCTCTGCTTATACAGCTCTGACCGCTCAACCCTATCAGCAACAAGTTCTGCCAGTCTAGGTGTTTCCTCAAGCATTTAACCAAAGGGGAAGGCCAGATCAACCTCGTTATCCTAGAGGAGAACCCTGAAAATTCTCTCTACTACCAATGCCCATGGTAGAGCTCTATGCTTATCTATTGGAAAAGAAGTTAGTGACTCTAGTGTTTGCGAGACCAAGAGACGGTCCTCTATTGCCTAGTTTTGACCAGTCCAAGAAATGTGAGTACCATTTTGGAGCCAAAAGGCATATCTTAGAAGACTGTACACAATTAAGGAATCGAATCCAAGACCTCATCGACAACAAGCTAATATAGTTCAACAATGCTACTAGGCCGAATGTTATTACCAACCCCTTGCCTCCTCATCAAGAAGGGAATGTGAATGCTATTTCCGTGATGGAAGAAAGGATTCTAGATTTCTCATCCCTTCGTTCCCTTGGAAAGCCATACTGTAGGCCCTAGCCAAGGAAAGTCACATTGTTCTCGAGAACATAAGAGCTCCAAGATTCGACTGGGAGATCTGCTCATTCTGTGATAGTGGTGATAGGCATGCCCTATTTGATTATAAAGTGCTTCGAGCACAAGTTTAGAGTTTAGCTGACCTTGGTATCATCTAGATCAAAAGAGAGGTCATGCGAAGGAGCGATTGTATGGCAGCCAGCCTATGCCCTCTGACTACTCAAGCAGGAACTAGCCGTAGTGCTATGTTAGAAGAATTAAGGGACGATTGGGATGAATGCTTGCGAGAGCGCCTATGTAAGATTCCTCCAGCTCCCCTAACTTTGGTCATTATCGAAGAGAGAGAATCACCTATGGATTTAGGGGTGCCAGCTCCAAAAAAAGGACAACCCATGCCAGATGTCGAAGGTTTTGCTCCTTTGGTCTTAACATTACCTGTAATCGCAGAATCATCTCCAGGATTTATCTAGAAGAGAACCCCTACCATCCTCGTCATTAGAGGTTTCGATCCTCTAGTTCTGCCAAAGCCTATCCAAGGAATCTCTAGGGCTCCTAACCTAAAAGCTTTAGAAGCTGCTTTGCCCAGCCTAGTCATCATTGGTCCAAAGATGTTCTCCCTGATTCCAAATCTGCAAACTCAAGAAGGCGTGGTTATTTGTATGCCAAAGCCCTTTCCTTACAAAGATAGCCATCGTGTCCCAAGGAAGTATGATGTGACTTTGATCTCCACCCGAACGAGAAAGGAAGAGGTTTGTTCTAATATCTCTTCAGGCCTATCCGGACTTACCAGGAGTGGTTGATGTTATACTCTTGAGGAATTAGAAAATAGGAGGAAAGAGATTGGCAAGAGCACAGCTAAGCCAATCAGGAATAGTGTTGATACCGTATTTTGTCCGGCCCCAAAATTGATGGGAATTCCAAATGCCAAATCAAAGGTTTCATTAGTTATTTGGATACGACATTAAACATTTTTTAATACTCTTTATTTTAATATCCAAAGACCGAAATCAGGCTTGAATTGATTGAATTGTTGTGAAAATGAGAAAGTTGCTAGTTAAGGGTTCGCCTCTAAAATGAGCTTTGTTTTTTAAATTGGCAATTGATTTCCTTCAAAATGCATATCTAACATGTTACTGAAGTTTGTAGGATTGCTCTAGTGAGCTGCAATGGAGATAGAAATTAATCTTGATATGTATTTGGACTATCAAGAAGTGCTCATCATTAATTGGGTACAACAGTCTCATATTTATTCTTTTAGTCCCATAATATCTTTTCTCTTGATAAATTTATCTAATTATCCTAACCTTTTTATCAAGTGTGCTTAAGTTATATTAATTGTTTGTGAGTGCCAGAAGGGGATGCAATTAGATTGGTGAGAAATTCCACACAGTTATATCTACAGCATTCCCCAAATAACCAACTTTGGACACATATGCCAGTACAACTAGTTTTGGACCACTATCAATTCATTCCTGGCTTGACAGCACACACCTAGCATACGCCTTTGGCCTCACTCCCACACATGCTCTAAAACCCTCATATTCCTTGCTGATGAGATGAGGATGATCCATTAGAAACCCTAGAAACCCATGGTAGAGAGAGAAATCTCTCTAGCCCTCTCTCATTCTCTCCATTTTCCTCCAAAAATCCTAGAGAAAGACTCAAAAGATAGAGGAAAGGAAAGCAGCAGACACCAGATTTCCATGGCATTTACAAAGGACCTATCTACACAACCATGAGATTTCTTCTTCTATACTCTCCTGCTCATTTATTTGTTTAGTATTAACCTATTTTTTGTGTTTTCTCTTTAGCAAAACCTCCACAAGGATGCATAGATTCAAGGCTACCAAAGATGCAAAACCAAAGGCAGAATAGCAAGCATCAAAACAAAGAGTAAATAAATAGAAAATGGAAAGTAAATGATACATTAAGGGTACATTTGGTATACTGAATGGGGATTACAACAGAAATTGTAATATTTATTACTAGTAATAAAGTGTGTTGTAATGTAATGACTAAATATATTCATTAGTTTGGTTGTGAGTTATGACATTAGAATGAAACTTAACATTTATTTTAGGAAATATCTTACTCATACAATTATATCTCCTTAAAAATTGTTATTTTTAAATTTAAGAGAGATATGTGTTATTTTTTATAATTTTTTATTTTTATAATTGTTAGATGTATATGGAAAGTTTGTTTATTTGGAAATATATTAAGTTTTGAAATTATTGTATTTACTAAGGAACAGCTAATACAACATTTTAAAGAGAAATACTTATTCCTTATTTTGAAGAATAGTTATTCATAAGGAATGACTATTCCTTGTAAGAGCATCCACAGCAATGGAGCTAAAAATTTAGCTATTTGGCACAACAAAAAGTTATTTTATCTATTTTACCTACTCACTTTACAAAACATGCTGCAGCAGTGAATCTATTTTAGCTTTCAACACAATAGAATAATATAAATATCACAATAAAATAATATATCTACTATAATAAACGACAATCACAACCACCCGCAACCGCTACCGCTGCCACTACTGCTGCTGCCACATGATAGCAAATAATTGTCTAGTGTTAACAAGTTATTTTTTTAACCCCAAATTATACTTTTATATATATATATATATATATATTTTTTTTTTTTTACTAAAACAATTTCTCAATCATCATGATAGTAAATAATCATCTAGTGTAACAATAATATTTTGTTTTAATCCCAAATTATATATATACAAATTTATCTTTTGACTAAACAAAATTTCTCAATCGTCATGACAGCTTATTATCGTTTAGTATAACAACATTATTTTTTTTTAACCAAATTATATATATACAAATTATTGGTTGATTTTTCTACTCTCTCTCTCTCATTATTTCATTTCAGTCTCTCTTTCTTCATTCTCTCTTTTGTTCTGCTCTCTCCCCTTCAAACCCCAAAACCCATGGTGGAACACCATCACCAAGCCACCATGGCCGGACCACTGTCACAGGCCACTACAACCCACCACCATCACAGGCCATTGCAACCCACCACCATCACAGGCCACGCAACCCACTTGGCCAAGCCAAACCTCCGTGGGTGGATCTGTCGTTGGTCTTTCTAGTCCGGCTCTCTCCTCGAGCTCGTGGGTCTCTCAAGTCCGCTTAGTCCGGTTATGGTTCATGGGTTGTGACTCTTTTAGTGATGGATTTTGGTTGTGGGTTTTGGTGATGTTTTGGCCGTGGGTTTTGCCGTTGTTTGCCTTTTTTTTTTTCTTTTTTTTTTTGAAGTGGTGGGTTTGATGAGTGTGGATGTGGTTGGGTTTGTGACTAATGTGGTGGTGGTGGTGGTGGTGGTGGTCGGGGTTGCCATGGTCGGAGTTGGGTTTGTGGCGGCGTAGGTCGGCGGCATGAGAGGTCTGAAAGTTGAGAGAGAGAGTTGAGAGATTGTGAGAGTTTTGAGAAGAAAAGAAAAAGAAAAAAAAAAAAAAAAAAGAAAGGAAAAAAAATAATATTTTAATCCGGTTGGAGAATAAATTTTTTTTTAGCTCTCAGTTACAGTGCACAGCCATATATAGCTGTGCATTGTAGCAATGAAGGTAAAAATTTTACCTCTAGTTAGCTCCACTATTGTAGTATGGGTTTTTGTGTTTTGGTGAAACTAAAATAGCTATATAGCTATTTAGCTTCACTGCTATGAGTGCTCTAAGAAAAACATAACCAAACTAAAGAATAACTAAACTATATGAATAACTATTGCATTACAGTACCTATTAGAGTCTACCAAACATGCTCTAAATGGTAAATCCCAAATCCAAAATCCCTCTACCTTTTCTTGTTTCTTTCCTTTTAGGGCATCTAGTTTTTTCACATGTGCATATATATACATTTTGTGACTCTTTGCTTCACACACACACACACACACACACACACACACACACACACACACACTGGTTTTACAAAGTCTTACACATTCACATACACAAGCATTTTGTGACTCTTGTTCCTACCCCTTTTCTTCTTCACACACGCTTTGTTACACCTGCTCGGCCTCACAACACCAACACAGTGAACACAAGACACTCATAAATACACCATAATCAACACTTTACCTTTGGTTAAGGGCTATTCACTTGTCCACGCGCCACTGCATGTAAGCCCACATGCCACCACTGCCTTGGTGTTTGGCTGATTTGGGACGGCTTTAGTCTACAGATCTCTATTCTGCCAGTCACACGCCATTTGAGGCGCCCTTAGATTGTAGATCGGGAGTGATTTTTGTGGTTGAGAAGAGATAGTAGAAATCAGAAATGTGAGTGCTCCAGCACGGATTTAGAGAGATTGAAGGGTCCCGCAGGGGGCTATAGTCGCACAAGATAGGCCGTTTTGGAAACGCGGCTATGGAAAACGCAGTTATAGCCTATAGTTGCGTTTTTTGGGTTTATAGCTGTGTTTTTCAAATGTGGCTATAGCCCTCTTTTTTTGTAGTGGTCTTTTTATCATTTTTAAATCCACACTTTTTGCTTACCTTCATTTAGAATAATTGATTTGCACTTGTGTGATGTTTGCAGGCCATGTCTAGGTTTACATGCTCACATGCTTGCTTCCATGCTTCTTAACCCATCTATGCTTAGACCTACATGCTTACATGCATGTTTCCTGGCTCATATGTTCTATATGTTTTATGCTACCTTCCATGTGCTTGTGCGCTCCATGCCATGTTTGTGTGCCTAGGCATAGACTTTGTTTGTTATACCATGTGCTATTGTAGTCATTTTTTGCTCTTTGTCTCTCCATCTTGTGTTTTGGCCAAATGGTTAGGACACGATCTAGACTTTATGGTCCTTGTCATAATCCATATACCAACGCCCATATCAAAGGGTTTGGATCATCCTATTTCCATGTCTATGCTTGCTTGCTTCTATACTTTATGCTTGTGTTAGCCTCTCCAGTTCTAGGCTTTGCCATGTTTGGCGCGCTCCACGGGCTTGACCTCGTGTAGTTACATCTGATGCCCATAAGGCTTGTTCAGATGTAACCATTTGGGAGGCATCTCCGGATGCCAGGTTGCTCCATGCATACCCTTCCCTTTTCTGCTTCGTGCGATGCTATGCTTACCATGTTTGTTCACGCCACCCGTTGGCTTTCTATGCATCTTTACATGCTTGCTGACGTGTCCATGAATGAGTCTTGCTTGCTAGTGTGTCGTCTATGCTTCAACACAATGAAGTTATGGACATTCGATCCAAATCTACATTTGTCCATCACATACACCACCTTTTTTTTTGCTTTCTTGCTTGTTTGCCTTCTCACTTGTTTGCTTGCTTTCTTGTTTCTTTGCTTACCATGTCTTTCTCGCTTATCTGCTTTATGCCTCTTTCATATGCTCTTTGCATCTTTTCCTTCCATTGCTTGTCTGCTAGTTTCTTTTCTTTTCCTTTGCATGTACACACATGGAGCGAGGACGCATGGAGCTAGGGCACGGTCTCCTAGGTGCAAGCAGAAAGGGCGAGAATGAGGGCATGTGGATATAAGCCAAGCGGTTATGTTCAGTAGGTTTAAGGGTCTAACCTCTCCTATTTGGTTATGTACTTTTTTAAACCCCCCTTCATTACTCCCTCATTTCTCTCTTAGATGGGTTGTATTAGGAATATCATACCATGTACCATTCGTCTTCATCTCTAGAGTTTGGCGACCCCTATTTACTTTCTTGCACCTATATTTTGGGCCATGCTCTAGGGATGTAGGCATTTACTTTCCTGCTCTGTGTGCTTGCATTATGCATGATGTATGTATATATATACCTGCTCGTCCCTTCTAGTGTGATTGTCACAGTCCATGTCACCTAAGGCAAAGCGATGCCTAATTTCCACCGTGAAAGTAAAGTGACATGTCACCGGATTTTCGCTGTGGAAATCTGGTACTTTGCCCGAATGTCTTAGGAAAGCATAGATTGAGACCACACCTATTCAAAAGCCGAACCTCAAAGCCCCCATGCATGCAAAGCCTCGAAAGCCAATGCCAAAATCATGTTTTTTTACTGCCAATCTTCGAAAATTGAGGTTTTATCAAAACAAAGGACTATCATTGGACAGGTGTTGTGGGGTGCCTAACACCTTCCCCACACATAACCAAACTTCCGGACTCAATAATCAAGATTTTTTGCCATCCACATTAGATTAGGAAAATGCCCTTTTTCTTAGCCTAGGGTTGGTAGTAAAATCAACTAGAAACAGGGGTAATAAAATCAACTAGAAACAGGGGACCAATCACACTTTAGAAAAACCCAATGATTGGTGACGACTTCACTTACCTTTGGTAATCACCTAAAATTTGGCCAAGATTCCTGCCACACCTCCAAAGGTAGACCTACCTTCCTTCCCCGAGAGAGAGAGCACCCGAAGCACCACGCGAACTGCACAATCATTGAGAGGGCCTTCAACGGGCCCCGTGCTCCTGGGAGCATCGCCACGGTGGGTGGTCGAACGAAGGCCCAGCGGCGGTTTTTCCGGCCTTTCGCGGCCCAGTGTCGACAGACTGGCGACTTCACTGGGGATCGATAAGAGTTTAGCCTTTAGAGCTTTTGATAAAACCATAATCTTTGGACATTAGCTTTCAAAAACACATAAATTGGCATTGGCCTCTAGGGCTTTCCTTTTGAAAAAGATTTTTTACTTTATCTTAGTAAAGTATTTTTAAAAGAGCAAAAAAGTACTTTTCCAAAAAAAGTCCTTTTCTGAAAGAGAGGTTGTGAGGTATTTTCATGGGGCTTTACCGCTTTCCTCACATGCTTTAGTGCTTTCCTTCACATGCAAACATAGGGTAGCAAAATTTAATTTCCGCTACACATTTATTTGCTTTCATATATATATATATATATATATATATAGATATATCTACTATGCTTTGAAAAAGTCTTTCCCCTTTATTAAGGATTGCATGACATCTACACCCTTTTTGAGCCGAACCTAGGCTTCGTACTGTTGGCGTTGTTACATCTCTTTAGGGATTTCATCACCCCATCTGCAGATGCCCAGACACAAATATTGGCAGTGTTACCCATAGTTAGATTTGGGGCTGACTCTGTAGGTACTTCTGGGTCCATGGGTGGACTGAGTAGTTGAAAAGGCCCCTTCGATCCTTCCTGCCCCACAACTTCCATGAAGGGAAGGGTATGGCGATTGAGTCCCCCTAAGACAAGAACTACCTACCAGTTAAGCCTTTGCATACGGTTGACCTAATTATGTCAAGCCCATGAGGACTAAATCAAGCCCAGAGCCCATGATGACTAGGTAAAGCCTAACGAGTGAACATCCAAGCCTAGGAAAGGATACCCTTATAGGACTAGAGGTCAGGGGAAAGTGTCTTGTAACAAGTGCACCCTTTTTGCTTACGTTAAAGAAATTGTGCTCTACTTCAGGTTCTTTCTATCCTACTTGCACAGCATCTATGATTAAAACCCTAGGGAAAGTAACCCTGTTGCTTATACATGCTAGATCATACCTTATCCCTAAGGGTTTACAACCCTACAAGGCCGCTTATGCATACACTAATTGGTTCCATCACCTAATTGTGAAAGATAAAATTTGTGGCAAGTAGCCGAAACCCTGTTCAGGAGGAAATGCTACCGAAAAGCTATCAAGAATTCCAAAGCATCAAAATTCCAAGAGCTTTCCTAGGAAAAATCCAAAAAGATTGCCACGAGGTGCAAGTTGCCAAAAAGTCCTCAAAGCGATCCAAAGGTTTAAGAGATCCATGCTGTCCAAATTGCCAAGATGTCAAACTTGTCAAAAGTCCTAGATGTCAAGACTTTAAGGGCTACCCCAAGAGATCCAAAGGTTCAAGAGATCCATGCCGTCCAAATTGCCAAGATGTCAAAATTGCCAAAAGTCCAAGATGTCAAGAATCCAAGGGCTCCCCCAAGAGATCCAAAGGTTCAAGAGATCCATGTTGTCCAAATTGCCAAAAGTCCTAGATGTCAAGAATCCAAGGGCTCCCCCAAGAGATCCAAAGGTCCAAGAGATCCATGTTGTCTAAGTTACCAAGAGATCCAAGTGTCCAAGAGCTTCCTTAAGAAGTCCACATTGTCAGAAGCCGAGCTTTTCCTCGTAATTGCATTTCCTTGTATTGTAAAAGGCTCACTGTTAGAGTCAATGAACTTAGTGTTGTAAAAGCATATCTTGTACAAGCATGTAATCAAAAGAAGGGTCCTTCCCGCATTACCAAGCATATCATGAAAGTTTAGGTTACTTTCCAATCTTGTGCATTAATTTTGCATCATAATAGAAACTCACCATGATAAATACCCGATCAAGGGTGCAAAGCCAATTTTTGAAAATGATAGAAGCATGTCCTTAAGCATTTTGTTTGCAGGGTAGTAGTTCTCTAATAAAGGTATGATCTTTATTTGCTTGCAAAACATTGAGAAACCCTAGGAGAGACGATTCCAAAACCGCTTGTGCATTAGAATCCACCTAAGTCCTAAGGGCCCCCAACCCTACAAGGGCATGCATGCATTTTCTGATATCTCCCACCTAATTGTGTAGATAATAAATTGGGTGGCATGCAACCGAGTTTTTCCATAGAAATGTACAAGTGGCTAAGTTTTCTTCGAAACTGTCAAAAAGATCAAACTTTGTTTTCCTTGTATCAAATGTCTTTGCATCAAAATTGGTTTCTTTGTCCAAGGATCTTGGTGAATATCATTACAAAAACTGTTGCCACACAAAGTGTGTCAAATTTTTCCTAAAAGGACAAGGTGTTGCACCTTAAAATTTTCATTGTGAAAAAGGGTTCATCCCAAGACTTTTCAAAATCTATGCAAATGCTTAGTTGCTTGCCAAAATTCAGTCATGTTAAGATTTGCATCACTTTAGAAACTCAATCAATGACGAGAATTCCAAATCATGGAACATCTCCCCCATAATTGCAAATGAAATAGGGGCATGCTTAAAGCATTTGGACATAAGACTAACATGTGCTTTGGTTTTTGTTTCCACCATGAAAATATCCCAATTTATCTTGAGGTGTGAGAAGAAATGTGGGAAGTTCAAGATTCTAGTATCTCCTAGCTTATACAAAAGGACAAGTGCAAGAACGAAGATTGCAAACCGAAGTCTCGGTTCATGTTAGCTAAGAATCTTCAAGAGGCTGTTTAGACGGTCGAAGAACCAAAAAATGCCATACTGGGGTAGAATTTTTCTCAATCCTTCTTCCATGCCAAAAAGAGATGAAGCTGATGGCAGTAAAAGCGTCAAGAATTTTGGTGCAATTTTCATAGGGTTGTTTCCAACAAACCGAAGGGTCATCCATGTTCTTCAAATTCACCTCAGTTGAGGTCATGATAGAAGCTTGTGGAACCACTTCTGAATACATCAGCCCTAAATAGCTTATTCAAGAACTCACTCTAAGGAGTCGAAGACTACAATAAACCTATTTTGGGTTATCTTGTGGATGCAACATCTCTATCAATCAGTATGAGACACCTATGTTGGACATGAGAATAGACAATTAAAAGGATGCATGAGGCCACTCTATTGGAGGAGGGCCTAGGTATTTCCAATTTTGTTGGATCTTCTTAGGACCAAGATTCCCTGCTAACTTCAATTTTTTGAATTTTCTTTACAGGGATTGGCTTCGGCCTATCAAGTATCCAGAGAGGCATAACCTGAGTTGCCTACTCCAATGAATTCTGAATTATTTCTTTCAAGGAAGCCACCAAGGGCCCTAAATTCCCTATCTCAAACATGATCAACAACCAATTCTATTAAAGCATTAACAGCATGATTGATGAGATCAGTGATCCACAAGACGTCCATATGGACTGGAAGAAGGCCAAGCCTTTAAGTGCTCCCAATATGATACTGGGGCATATTTTTAGTGGTCTCATTCCCATTAGACCACTAAAAAATCCATCTTGTACAACCTCCACATCATCCATGAAAGGCTAGATACTGTAAGTCTAGGAGTGAAATTCAGTCAGAACTGGGATTCGACCCAGATAGCTTGCAAGCTCTTCTGTCAAAGCATCTCCAAAGGGTGAAAAGAACCCAACATTTCTCAATCGAGATCAACCGGCTCAAAATTGGGTCTCTTCAGCTTGCCTCAGTAGGCCTTTCCTTAAGGTCTTCAAAAAAAATCCTTTTTTGCCTTCTGGTAGTCTAGGTATTTCCTTCGGGAATTCCCTAAGACAAAATCTTCAATTTCCCTTCAAGAAAAAATCTTCTTGCCTTCGGGTAGTCTAGGTGTTTCCCTCGGGTATCCCCTAAGACAAAATCTCCTTTCTTCTTCGGGTAGATTAGGAAGTTCCTTCGAAAAAAAGATCTTCTTTTGCCTTCTGGTAGTCTAAGTGTTTCCTTTGGGTATTTCCCAGATAAAATCTTCATTCACCTTCGAGTAGACTAAGCGGTTCCTTCGGGTTTCCCCCAAACAAATATTCCTTCAGGTCTTCTTTAGAAAAAACATTCTTTCACCTTCGGGTCTTTTTGAACAAATTCCTCCCTTTCTCCAAGTGTCCTGAGATGTCTTTGGGTTTCTTGATATGTGAATCGCCACACCCTTCAGTTAAAAATTTCACCAAGCTGTGAAAGTGATTGGGAGACCATGGAAAACGCCACACTGGGGTAGCTTTTTTTCGTACAGTCTCTCCCCCTTGAATGGACTTCTTTACAATAGCCTCGATAGCATCTTGAGCTTTAGCAAGGGCGAAAGTCACAATTTATTTGCAAGGCCATCAAAAGATCTTGTAACTTGCTTGAAGCATTCCTTGTAAGCCTGACTTCTGCATTGACAATAGAAAAAGGCAAACCAAGCCTACATTCAAGGAGGATTATGAACTATCTCCAATTTTATCAGATCTTGCCATGAACAAAGCCTTCATCTGACCTAGAACACTTCTATCTTAGGAACATTCAAACAGTATTGGGACCACCTCAGTCATGGTGATTCACTTGATAAATCTTAGATCCGTGAGAAGTCAGCTTCGGCTACTTCAGCAACACAATGCTAGAACTTGCTCATTGTGAGTTCCCACATGTGAATCATGATGGAAGAGTATACGGATTAGATTTGGTCGAATGAGAGACAAAATACTTCCAATTTTATTGGGTTTGGCATAGTCTGGATATGTCACTAATCAATTTCCTTTTTAGGGACATGCCTTAATCAAGCCAAAGAAACGTCATTCACGTCGCATTCTTCAATGAATAGTGACGACTAAACATCTGAGCATTTATGATAGAGCCATTCACTTGCTCAACATCTGGGCGACAGTGCCTCATCAAAATTTTAGGGAATTGCATTAACATCCCTTCTTGTCATTCTCATGTTGCCTTTCTTAGACCCCTAATGTGGCATGTTTACCTTGACAGGTCAGTTCAACAATTGACATGGAAAATGAAGTTTCCTACTTGTACCTCACTAGAATCTTCACCATGGACCAGAAAATCTTTATCCCAAAACATATGCTAAACATGGAATCAATCATCTAAGGCCTCTTTGCGAGGTGTAGACCTTCATCCCCTAAGTGGATCTTTGCAAAAGCCTCTGGGTATTGGGAATTCCATCCATCAAAAACACTGGAACCCAAGGGTTTGACCTTGTCACTCATCCCAGCATTATCTCAACAAAACCTTCTCCCATCTCGGTTGGCTTAGGTTTGTTGCAATCGTGTACACATTTTTCCCAAAAAAAAAAAAAGACTTTTCAAAATAAGATCAAAGCATAAAGGTTCAAATCAAAACATCAAATCATGAAAATCTGTGTTCTAAAATGCGTGCATCTTTCAAGAACGGCAAGTCAATGCCAAAGCCCTTTTTGTGGGAAAAGAGTTGTTTGAGTGAATTGGTTGTCCCTTACCAAGGATATGAGGCATGTGATCCCCAAACACTCACATCATGATATCCGATCTCAACAACTCCACACTCCTAAAACATTCACTACTTTTGCAAAGTGCACGTTCAATTCTTGACAATCAAACTCCCCTAGGGAGGTCTTACCCAAGATTGGTGTGGACCCTAAATCAGTGAATGACCATATGTTCAAGTTTCATTGACCAATTGATTAGATTTGAAATGATAGAGGCAGTTGTTTCAGCTATCCAAACAGTTATATCACTTGATAGCCCTTTTAAGCTAGGAAGAAAATGTTTTTCAAAAATCACCCAAATTTATAATTTGGCACATAAGCTCCTAAGGCTAAGAAGTAAGTGTTCAAGATGACAGAGAAATGCATTCATTTCACTACTGTCCTGCTTGTAGAGAAATATCCCTTGTTAGCCCAGTTGAGCCTGCTGAATTCCTTTCTTGATTTAACCCGGCCAAGGATTACCCTCCCACACTAGGGCAGGTTAAATGGTTACAAGGATCTCATGCTAAGTGATCTCCAATTTGAGTCCATCAAATGAGTCCATAATAAAAAATTAAAAAAAAATGAATGAGAAAGGAGCCCAAATCAAATGACAAAAGTCATGGGCCAATCAAGTCTAATGAAGCCCCAAGCAAAGAAAGGGCAAAAGAAAAATTCAGCTAGAAACAATCAAGAAACATGGGCTAAAAGAAAATAAAATGAAAGCCCCAAAAATGAAATGGAAAAAATTCAAGAAATGGACTTAAATTGAGGATATAGCCGAGCATGAGAGGCAACCAAAATGCTTTTGATGAATTGTAATCCTTGACTTTAGGAAACCCTTCAAAGAATTTCACAACCAAAATATCCTCCCGTGAGCCTAGGAAACCCATATCCTTACATTACAGTCCTAAGAAAGTCCTTCCTAATTGAGAGCGACTACTTAGTCTATGGAGCTTATGCCAAATAATCACCCACATGTGAAAGTTTTGATCTTGATATCCTTCATTTCAAGCACCTAGTTAACCCTAAGGCCATGTTACAACCTAATGAAAGACCTCATTGATCACTAAGGATTGGTTGGTTGTGGCACATTGAACATTTGGTCAATCATTGATGATGGAATCATTTGCCTATGCCAAGGCATCATACCTCAAAAAGGGTAGGATCCTTTCCCAACCCACTCGATGAGTTCAAAAAGCCAAACACATCATTCATGTTTTCCCTACATTGCTCAAAAAGGGACACCCATGCATTTGGTAAACATAAGCACTTTGCTCAAAAATCCTTGCTTGCGAGCATGTTCCCTATTCAGGGTAAATGATAGCCATCGAGCACATACACTCTTAAACCACATAGGAAACATGGCCTTAGCGAGCCCCCCTTGTGGTACATGCATTTAAACAATTTTTCATGATTATGAATGAATTTCCAAATTTTTTAACTGGGTTTTCAAAACCAATTGAAACAGAAGGCAAAAATAATGACCCTTAAAGATTTCAAATCGTCCAAACTTTTCAAGTCCAAAAATAAATCCTTGAGGGTTATTCATTTCTTCCCAAGGAATTTCCAGAAAAATGTGGTTTTAAGATTGCAACAGCTTATGCAAGTCTCCTTTCATCATTACCAGGCACCTTAAAAAAGACCTGAACCTAGAAGATTCAAATGCTCAACCCCACGTTTTAAATACCATTTAAGCATCACTCCCCTAAACACTTTTCAAGCCTTTCGAACTCATCCCAACAGAGGATGCCTGAGTCATTGCTTCTGACATCAATGCCCAAGGGTTGGCCCTAGTCTTAATCCTGATACTGGGGTAGTTTTATTTACGACATTTTCAAACCATAGATGTGTTGGGATTAGTGCCCTTAAATCCTATTGTATGATGTTATGTATGACATTATGTATGACATGATATATGACTTAATATTGTAATTAATAAAGTTGTTTTATTATTACCTAAAATAATGGTAACATGAATATTCGGACATTATCACTTAGTCCATGAGATACATAGTATGTGATTTATGTGATTTAGTCACAGAAGATATAAGTCACAAGTTCTTTGTAAACTCAGAATTTTAGTTCATAGTCGGTGATGAAATTGGGCATTTCATCTGCGAAGACTATAACATATCAACTAAGATGATTTGTCTTGATCATGGAAGTGGAGACTTCTAGTTATGTGTTAATATGTTTTAAGAGTTAAAACATATTGAACTGGACCACTATGAGATTTATTATTCTCCTAACGACTGTCAATTGAATAATAAATCTCACGACTTATATTTGCATAAACTCTTAATCCTGAGAGAATAATGGACCTAATCATGAAGTGTAGGTTGCTTTGATATATCAGGAGTGAGATCTAAAGTAACGGTAAAAACCTCAGTATGTTGGGCAGCCACATTTCGTGTTGATGGAACATATATTCTCAAGATGGAATTCATAGTCTCTTAACAGAGATTTAAAATATTCCCTTGAGATAAGTTTAATGGGTTTAGTTATTCAGAGAGTTAGGCCTAACCATTTTGGTAAGAAATTACTAAAGTATATATTTATGAAATTGGATTTCATAAATATATAATGAATAACTTAAAAAGATTAAACCGGGTACTCAAGGATTAAGATGTAGTAATTTACAAAGTGGCAGTCTACATTCATGACTTTGTATTACTATGAATATTTTATGAAGGGGTGCATGAATAACAAAGTCTTGGGATATAATTAATTAATAAGGCCTAGAGTGCAATTATATTTATATAGTGGTATTAAATATAATTAAGGTAACTTTGGACTTGTCAAGAGTTGACAGAAAAGCCCAAGGCCCTTTGGAGCTAGTGTCTTATTGGTCCCTTTTGGTCCCACTCCAAGCCACACACTAAAGTCCAATTGGAAAGGCCCAATAAGCCAACCCAATTAGGTAATCAGTTAGTTATAAAAGGGAGAAACATATAGAATTTTTTCATAAGAAAAAAATAAAATAAAAAGAGAGACACCATTGTGAAGTGGTGTGTATGTGCGAGTGAAGCTACTCAATTATTCTCCCTTGGAAACTGATTGAGAGACCACACTTCTTTGGCGTAAAGTGGAATTGGAGTGAAGATTAAAAGTGTTCTCAAGTACTTATAATCTTTTGTTTTGAATTTCACCGCACCAAGGTACGCTATCTTGTTCTTAAATTCTAAAATTTATATAGTGCAAGTTATCAATCATGAATGAAATAGATCTTTGTTTATTGCTTCCGCTGTGTGTTTTGTATGAGATACAAAACCAGATTTAACCAACAAGATGGTATTCCCTTTATCTAGTGCAATTCAAGATATCCACCAGGAGAAGGAGGAATCTCTCCCCGTGAGAGCCTGAATAGGTGCCCAGCATGCATAATACATCAAGGCCACAGAGAACTCAACATCCAGGCAGTTTTTGTGTAGCTATGACCAAGAGTGTTAGCATTTCCAAGAGTGGATCTTGCCCAGAACTTTGAATCCAAAATTCAACAAACTAAAGAACCCATTGTGGTATAATCGTCCAGAACAAGCTCAAACCCATGTCAATTCGGTTCGCCGATCTAGAACCTCGTAAAATCCTACACTAGGATAGTTTATTTTGCACGATCAATTCACTTTGTGCTAATCAGTATGCAAGAATGAGTCCATCCTGCCAGGAACTTTTCCTGTCATGTCAAGAACCGCACAAAACCTACACTAAGGCAGTTTTTATTTTATTTTGTGCGGTCTCTTCCTTTTCCAACTCCCTCAGTGGATTGATTACTATTAGATTGAATCGGTAAACCTATGAGGATACAGCGCGATGCAAGTGCTACCAATATCACACATGTAGCAACCCTTTAAAAGGCAATATCCAGAATTATACATGTAAGTCCTACCTAGAGGCATTGTTTCTTGCATACATTAGTAGCCCTTTGAACATCCAGAGTAGTGCATGTAAGTCCTATCTAGAGGCATTGTTTCTTGCATCTTGCATACAACAGCAACCCTTTTAAAGGCGAAATTCAGAATCACACATGTAAGGCCTACCTAGAGGCATTCGATTATAATTTAGTGTAGGATTTTAGTTAGATTTATCAAGAACTGCTCATCATTAATTAGGTACAATAGTCTCATATTTATTCTTTTAGTCCCATAATATCTTTTTCTTGATAAATTTACCTGATTATCCTAACCTTAAGTGTGCTTAAGCCAAACCTCAAAGTCCCCATGCATGCAAAGCCCAAAAAGCTAATGCCAAAATCATGTTTTTTATTGCCAATCTCTGAAAATTAAGGTTCTGTCAAAACAAAGGACTGTCCTTGGACAGGCGTTGTGGGGTGCTTGACACTTTCCCCTCACGTAACCTAACTTCCAGACCCAAGAATCAAGATTTTTTGCATCCACATTAGATTAGGAAAAATGCCCTTTTTCTTAGCCTAGGGTTGGTAATAAAATCAACAAGAAACAGGTGACCAATCACACCTTAGAAAAACCCAATGATTGGTGGCGACTTCACTTACCTTTGGTAATCACCTAAAATTTGGCCAAGATTCGTGCAACACCTACAAAGGTAGACCTACCTTCCTCCCCCGAGAGAGAGAGAGCACTCGAAGCACCACGTAAATTGCACAATCATTGAGAGGGGGCCTCCAACGGGTGCTACGTGCGTGGGAGTGTCGCCACGGTGGGTGGTCGAATGAAGGCTTAGCAGCGGTTTTTCTTGCCATTCGCGGCTTGGCGTCGACAAATAAGGTCACCACTAAAGAAGCCGAGGAATTCTTGAAAACCATCCAAAAGGTTAACTATAGTGTGATTCAGCAATTGAACAAATCGCCAACTCAGATTTCTATTTTAGCACTATTGCTATCTTTTGAGGTCCATCATGAAGCTCTATTGAAGGTATTGAAGGAAATGCATGTTCCTACTAGTATTACAAACTCCTCCTTCGAGGGTATGGTATCATTAGTGTTGGCCACCAACCAGGTCTCCTTTACAAACGATGAGTTACCTTCGGAAGGTAAAGATCATACCTTTGCCATGCAAATCGCAGTCAAGTGTGAAGACATGATTGTCGCAAGGGTGCTAATCGACAATGGATCTGCCCTGAATGTTTGCCCAATGGCCATTCTAGAGTTCTTGAAGGTGGATATTTCTCTTATTCGGCCCAATGCGATGATCATTAGAGCCTTTGATGACACCCATCGAGAAGTGCAAGACGAGATCAAGATAATGATTGAGATTGGCCTGAGATCTTTCATGGTCAACTTCCAAGTGATTAAGGTGGATTCTCCATACAATATGATTTTAGGGAGACCTTGGTTACATGCAGATGGTGCAGTCACATCTACCTTCCACCAGAGACATAAGTTCATATTCAGAAATCAGTTGGTCACCATTATGGCTAAAGAGCCCATGACTATCTTCCAGGAGACATCTATCCTCTACATTGATGCTAATGCCTTCCTTGAAGCATTGTTCAATAGCTTCGAGCTAGTTTCCAAGATTCATAATGCTTCAGAGCTTGAGTCCGGTTAGCCCATAATAGTTTTGATGGCCGCAAAGGAGTTGCTCAAGTTTGGTTATAAATTGGGCTAAGGCCTCAAAGTCGTAGGACGTAGGAGCCCTACTCTCATTGAACTCTCAGATAACAAAGGAAGATTCAGTTTGGGGTACAAAGCCACTCATGAAGAACTCTTTCAAGCTTCCTGAGGAAAGAAGAGGAAGTGTACCGGCCAAGAGATGCCTATTATTAGGGCCCTTTTTTTGGTGCCAGTTGAAGTCATTATGCCAAAACCTTTCAAGGAATCGGAAGATGAAGAGCCCGATCTGGCTTGCATTATTCGGCTCTGTCCTGAAGAGTTCTCCATGAACGCTTTCACATCTCTCGAAGATAATCTGACATCTACTATCCGACCAGGGATGCTAGGCAAGACAACAGGCCTTTGGACCATTGAGCCTTGCTTTGTGTTTGCATCGGCTGAGTAAGGAGTATTCCATCATTGAGTGATTGGCCCCTCCAATCACCCGAGAGGGTTAGCATAGCATATCTAGTTTATTTTGCATGCTTATGTTATTTCTTGCTTTATTTGTATTCCCTGTTTATTTTCCCCAATTTGTTTTCCCAGAAAAAAAAAAAATTTCCCTTTTATCATTATCAGACATGAACTTTGTTTTCCCCTACCCATTATCCATTAATGAAATATTTAGTGTATTATTCAGGAAATTCTTGCATCTCTCTATTTACTTTGCTATGAATATGTGTGTGCAAATTATCTTATGTTTCTCTATATATGTTCTGCTCTATAGGATCTGTTTTGATTCCTAAGTGGGTACATCGTTCCTTTGCCATAATGGGGTGTGGATGATGTGAATGAGACAATAGAGTTAGATCATGATGTTAAAGGAATGGAAGAGGTCCCGAACATACCTCGAGACATCCCAGAAACTCTAAATAGAGAGAGTAAAGGGTCCGAGCCTAATATAGAGGAAACATAGGTGATAAACCTAGCCAATGATGGCAAGAAAGAAAAACTAGTCAAGATCGGGGTAAACTTTCCTAAAGACATGAAAGATGAGCTCGTAACTCTGCTGAAGGAATTCAAGGAAATCTTTGTTTGGTCTTATCAAGATATGTCAAGACTAGATATAGAGATTGTCGTCCACAAGATTTTGGTTAAATCCGAATGCCCTTAGTGTGGCAAGCCTTTCGACGGATGAAATCTGAGACCATCCTGAAGATCAAAGAGCAAGTAGAAAAGTAGTTGAAAGCCAGTTTTCTTACTACCATAACCTACTCTAATTGGGTGGCCAACATTGTTCCCGTGCCAAAGAAAGATGGAAAAGTACACATGTATGTTGATTATAGAGATTTGAATCGGGCCAGCGTGAAGGATAATTCTCCTTTGCCACATATCGATACCCTGATTGATAACACCATGACCAACATGTTCTGCTCTTTTATGGATGGATTTTTGAGTTATAATTAGATCAAGATGGCTGAAAAGGACAAAGCCAAGACGGCGTTCACCACTCATTAGGGAACTTACGCCTATGACGTCATGCCATTTGGTTTGAAGAATGCTAGAGTGACCTACCAGCGAGCCATGGTAACCTTGTTTTATGATATGATGCATAAGGAGATTGAAGTCTATGTAGACAATATGATCACCAAGCCGCGTACTTATAGAGATCATTTGATAGATTTGAGAAAGCTATTCAAATGCCTTGTCAAGTACAGGTTGAGGCTTAACCCTAACAAGTGTGTCTTCAGAGCCATTTTAGGGAAGTTGCTCAGCTCCATAGTTAGCCAGAGAGGAATTGAAGTGGACCCAAAATTAAGCAGTATTAAGTAGCCTTTGACAAGATTAAGCAGTATTTGTTAAACCCTCCTATTCTGGTTCCCCCGATGCCGGGACGTCCATTGATTCTCTATCTAGTGGTGCAAGAGACATCCATGGGTTGCATGTTGGGCTAGCTAAATGAGCCCAATCTAAAGGAGAAGGCGATTTACTACCTGAGTAAGAAGTTCACTAGTTGTGGGATCAACTACATCGACATTGAAAAGACGTGTTGTGCTCTACCATGGGCCTCGTGCTAGTTGCAGCACTACATGCTATACTTCACCACGAGGTTGATTTCCTACATGGATCCCATCAAGTACATATTTGAAAAGCTTGCCCTCAAAAGGAAGATCTCCCGTTGGTAGATGTTGCTTTCTAAATTCGATATCGTATTTGTAGTGTGAAAGGCCATCAAGGGCCAAGCCATAGCCGATTACCTAGCAGACCAGCTATAAAACAATCCAGATTTCTTAAAATCCCGCTTCTCAGATGAGGATGTTTTGGCGATAGAGCCTAAATCAAGCAATGTGGAACTGTGGCGTTGGAAGCTTTATCTCGATAGAGCCACCAATACCATTGGAAATGGAGTTGGAGCAGTTTTAGTGTCCTCAAAAGGCCAACAAATCCCTGTTTTAGTCAAGCTGAATTTTGATTGCACCAACAACGTCATAGAGTACAAGGCATGCATAGTAGGCCTATAAGCTGTCTTAGAATTTTGCGCATATGATCTAAGCGTCTTTGGAGATTCGATGTTGATTATCTCCCAAATATAAGAAAAGTTGCAAGCCCAAGACATCAAGTTGATTCCATATTAGAAATATGTCAGCCATTTAATCCCGAAGTTCCGAAACATTACCTTTGCTTATTTGCCCCGAGCACACAACCACTTTGCAGATGCTTTAGCAACCCTGGCTAGCATGGTTAAGTTGGCAGAAGGAGATGATATGCGATAATTGTGTACAGAGGTCCACGGTGTGCTGGCCTACTGCATGAACATCGAAGAATGTATGAATGTCGAAGTCGAGATCGATGGAAAGCCATGGTACCATGATATCAAGGTTTATATCAAGAATGGTGAATACCCGTTCAAAGCCACAGACAATGAGAAATGCATGGACATGATAGATGAGAAGCGC
Organism: Quercus ilex subsp. ballota; assembly: GCA_032727855.1. Classification (NCBI taxonomy): domain Eukaryota; kingdom Viridiplantae; phylum Streptophyta; class Magnoliopsida; order Fagales; family Fagaceae; genus Quercus; species Quercus ilex. The sequence goes on from CM064908.1 coordinate 52,604,722, forward strand.
ATAACCGCAATGTGCCATGGATAGTTGTACCAACGCCGCGTTGAGTGAGCATTTAATAAGGAGGTTAGACCCGGAGTCTTTGAAGAAGGCAACTTAGTCTTGAAAAAGTGCGACTAGGTCATGACTGATCACAGAGGAAAGTTTGCCCCGACCTACGAGGGCCCGTACGTGGTGAAGAAGGCCTTCTCTGTAGGAGCCCTGATTCTAGCCGACATGGATAGGCATGATTTCAATATGTCCACTAATTCTGATTCTATCATACAGTACTTTGCATGAGGGAGCCTCCAAGTGCAACCTTTTTTTCTACATTCCTATGTAAACAAAAAAGTAAAAACAAAAAAACAAAAAACAAAAAACAAAAATAATAATAAAAAAAGCAAAAAAGCAAAAAAATAAAAATAAAAATATGAAAAGGTAGATTGAAAACCTGGAAGGGCGGTCTACATAAAAGGAGAGTAAAAGAAAGAGTGTGAGGGACTTGCTAGTAGGGGTGTCCACGGGTCGGGTTTGTGCCCGACCCAAACCCGACCCAAAGCTGTTGGGTGGGTGAAGACAGAACCTGCAACCGACCCGAAATGCTAGTCGGATCAGCCGATTCAGGTTGCGTCGGACTTCGGGTTGTACTGGTCGGTTTCGGGTTTCATCGCCGGTGCTGTCATTTTGGTCAGATCTGGATAGATCATGATGAGATCTCGCCGTATCTCGTCCGATCTGATGGGTTTCAAGCAAATTTTTGCCGAAGAACTCCAAATGTCACCAATTTTTGTATATTTTCGTCAGAGAACTCCAAATATCGCCTGAAGTTTTTGGTTCTATGCTCAGATCAGGTTGCTCGGGTTTTGGGAGAGAAAACCCGCCAACTGACCCGAAGACGTCGAGTTCTGTTGGCAGTGACCCGCCACCGACCGTCGGAGTGGTCAGTTCGGGCGGTTTCTAGTTCGGGTTCGGGCGGGTTGGTCGGGTTCCGGGTTGGGGTGGATAATCCTACCTACTAGATTAAAAATCTGGAAGGGTGGTCTACGCAAAAGGTGAGTAAAAGAAAGAGTGTGAGGGACCTGCTAGATTGAAAACCCGAAAGGGAGGTCTAGGAAAAAATTAAGGCAATCAAATTTGTCATGTCAGTTGAACTACATAATGACCTGATCCTTCCCAATAGAGGTATATAGTAGCCACCATGGCCAGGTCACATTTTAGAAGAAAAACCAGTTAGTTGAATCCACTCGGGTTTGTTATCAAGATCAAGAAAGAAAGATGGACTCCGTGTCCAAGAAGAAGATATAAGGGTGCCTTAGGATCCCTAAAAGGTTGTTCTATGTTTGCAATGCACATGGCCGCTGTGGTTTTATTCAAGGATTTTATGGCCTATGCCAGTGGAAGGTGTACCCCAATGGGAAAGGAAAAGATACGTCTAGAACAGGATGTATCCTTTGGAACCTAAGATATTGATAGGCATAGACTTACATTTACCATTTTATTTGTATGATATGGCATTTTCAAAATATTTGTGCACATATTCATTAAACATGCATGTTTTGTGCCTTTCTAATCCTTTCATGCATTCATCATTATGCATCCAAACACAAATCTCATAGATATAAATATTTCCTGATAATCAATATATGCAAAACATCTCTGTTTCCACCTACATTCTATTTTAAGCATGCCTTGCAAACTAGACTCTGCTTTAAAACCCCGAAAGTGGAAGGCCTTGTGTAATTGCTTGGCAATTTATGAAGGACCTTTTCATACATGGTGGAATACTAAATGTTAGGACATATGTGTTTCACTTGTTAAGAACATACGTCATTCTATTATGTAATTGGCTAATCCTTTGACAAAACGCACTTTACTTGTAATTGGGTAGATCTAGGTGTTTTTAACAAGGTTTCAAGATCAAGTGTTAAAGTCATTCAAGTCTGTCCAAGAAACAAGCTGAAAAGTGCAAGTTCATTATCTATCGAGCACAAGAAGCTATTCCAGCCCCGTGGCTCGACACCTGCTCGACAGCTTCTTAACAGCTTCTATCTGTTGAGGTTTAAGAAAAACAAAATTTTCTATTTTGTTTTCTTGGGATCTGTGAATATGTCTTTGGGACTTTTTTTCTCCTAACCCTAGACATATAAAAGGATTATTTTAAGGGCTATCAAAGAGTTCAAAAGTTGCACAAGTATTGAGCAAAGTCTATTCAAGAAAATTGTGACCGGAGATGAAGTTTTGCCCTAGTTCATCATTCTTGTGAAGAAGTTGCTGTGTTTGTACATCGTAGGATTGCGACCAAGCATATTCTTGATCTTCATCATGGATGAACTAAAGAACTTTGCAACCAACAACCTTCTCTAGTTAGTGATTGAAGTCGCGTACTAGGATCCGCGCAATTGGTTCGTCACGTATTGGTAGTCGTGCATCAAAAGGAGAAATTGTCACTACAGAACAAGTCCAATTGGGTATTGGGGTAACGGTTCAACTGTAGGTTGGTATAAGGTACTGTGATTCCTTTACTTGTAACCACTTGTTGTGATAATAGTGAAATTTCGGGAGTGGTCACCTTAAAATCACCCGGGGAGTTTTTACCGTGTAGGTTTTCCCCATTCATAAACAAATCACCGTGTCAATTTATTTTTTGCTGCATACTTAATTGGTGATTTGTTTGTGCTACCATGCATTTGCATGTTAATTTTATTAATTAATAACTTGGCTAATTAATCAATTAATTTAATCACAAGGGGTCAATATGTTTTTGGCCTATCAAGTGGTATCAGAAAAGGCACACTCTGATTAGGGTTAATCTTTGCTGTGTTGATCCATTGACCCCCTGTTTGTCATCGATAGAAGACAGTCATTAATTATATCTCCTTTATTTGATGACACTAACTATGCATACTAGAAAGTACGCATGAGAGATTTCTTGCAGTCTTTATATGAGAAAGTGTGGTAAGCTATTGAAATAGGCTGGACCAAGTCAAAGGAAGCGCCGGCTGATTGGGATGATGCCAAGGTCAAGGCGACAAACTTCAACAGCAGGGCATTGAATGCTTTATTCAGTGCAATCACCAATGAGGAATTCAAGAAGATATCCTCTACTAAAACTGCTAAGGAGGCATGGACATTCTCCAGACAACCTATGAAGGAACCAAGGCTGTTAAAGATTCAAAGCTTCAGAGGCTCACTACAAGCTTTGAAGAAATCAAGATGGAGGAGGATGAGTCGTTCGATGAGTTCTATGCCAAGCTCAAGGACACAGTGAACTCAGCCTTTAATCTTGGGGAAACCATTCTTGAACCCAAGATTGTGAGAAAAGTGCTCAAATCTCTACCCAAGAGATTTCATGCCAAGATTACGGCAATCGAGGAATCAAAGGATATTGACAAGATTCCTTTGGCTGAGTTGGTTGGAAACGTGTAGACCTACGAGCTTAACAAGAATTGGCAAGTCGGGTAAAGGAAGAGCATGGCTTTGAAGGCCAAGAACAGTGACACTAATGAGTCTTCAGATGATGAGCATTCTAAGATGAAGTCCTACATTACAAGGCAATTCAAGAAGTTCATGAAGAATACCAATGGGAAGGGCTTCGACAAGGACCGTAGGCAATCCAGTTCTTCTCAATTCAAGAGCCAAGATAAAGGGAAGAAGGATGTTAGGGATGGCGGTCAGTACACTATTCCCGCAGGACCCAAATTCTTTGGGTGCCAAGGCTTCGGTCACATGAAGCAAGAGTGTCCCACATATCTCAAAAGCATTGGGAAGAGCAAGGTACTTGCTGCTACCTTGAGCGACACCAAGCTTGAGGATGATTCCGAAAATGAGGATGACGAAATCTTGAATGCTTTCACTGCCACTGTCAATCCTACTGAGGGGGTTGCTGAAGATGTGGATGAAGAAGAGGAATTGGTGGGGTCCAATTTTGAGAAAATGGATGATCAAGATGACATCCATACAGCCTATGAGAAACTATACAAGCTGTCGGAGAAACACGAGAAACTCTATAGGCTGGCCACCAAGAAACTCAGTGATGTGGAACTTGATCGGGAAGAGCTTTCTACAAAGTTTGATGAAGCTAATCAGACAATTGGTGCACTGAGGTTTGAGAACAATTTCTTGGCTGAGAAGTCCAAGAAGCTTGAAGCGAAACTATTTCAAGTTAGAGCTTAATTGGAGAGGACTTCAAGTGTGAAACTTGATGAGATGCTCAGCATTCAGAAATCTACTTCAGATTGAACAGGTTTAGGGTATGGTCTTTCTTCCTCTAATATTGCTTCTACTAGTACTACTATTTTTGTTTCTCCTGCTAATAATGTTAAAAATGAGAACAATGTTGTCAAAAATGAATTAGCTAGTGAGAACTTAGACAAGGGTAAATCTATCTTAGGAGCACCCCCTAAGTAAGATAAGAAAGATGTTAAAAACCCTAGGGCTAAGAAGGCTAACTCTCAAATGCCTAAACAGAAGAAGTAGTATCTCCGTCATCATTATGGAGTTGCCGGTCATACTCGACCAAATTGCTATAAATGGTTAGCCACTCAACAGAGCAACGACATGATAGCATCTGGAAGCCAAAATCAGCTTTAATCCTCTCTTGCTCTTCTTGGAGATCTTCTCAAAACCCTCACGTTCCTTTCGAACTTGAACGGTTTCAATTCTTTCCCCTCACCACCGGTTCAACGGTTTAATCAAAGGAAAGGTTCTTCCAAGGTGTGGAAGGAAAAGGGTTCCAAGTGATTCTATCACTTTCTTCTCTCTCTTCGTGTTTTTGTTTTTGCATAACTTATGTGTTTTGCTTTTATTTTGAGTCAGTCTAGTTTTTGCTTTGCTTTGTTTAACATGTTTTTGTTTGTTTGTTTTCAGTTTTATTTATTTTGTTTTTGATATAAAATTTAAAAAAATTGAAAAAAAAAATACAAAAACAGTGTGTGTTTTGTGTACATTGGTACTTGTGTACTTTGAATGGCCATTGAAACAATGTTTTCTAAACTTTGTATCTTTAGTAACTTAGATGAGCATCTATATGCACAACTAAGCAAGTGAGCTTTATGGCTCGTGTTTGTGATGAGTAAGATTAAGTAATCTCTTGTACTTAACACTCGTATCACTCTTTTTGATGGGAAGGACTAAAAAATCCTAAGAGAAAGGCATAAATAACCATCTCACCACTGTTGCCTGCCAATCATGAATGACATTTGTGTGCTTCGGCATAGTAAAATTGGAATGTCAAATGCTTAACATAATTGGGTATTTCTTTTCTATCTCTTATATGCCCATGCATGGTTTGCTTCAAAGAAAAATGTGCAAAGAAAAATAAAAAGCAAAAAGATCAAAATGCTTTTAAGTATGATTGCAAACTTGTATTCTAGGAGATGTGGGAGTTATAGGATGTACCTCAAAGGTGATAGTCCCCATTAAACAATTATGATTGTGTGTGAGTTAAAGTGATTTTCTCATATCTCAAATCGTCATAACAAGTTGACACTTATACAATCTTGCGATGTTTTTTTTTACACACAACACGCAATATTCTTTGCTACTCTTGATATATGTGCAGGTACAATGTGATTTGGCCATCACAAGGTTTACATGTGTTTATGTATGCTCACTAAATTGTCTTGAATTGTTTTTGAAATATAAAATTGGTTAGACTTGTTTAGTGTGTGTGTGTTTGGGATCCATGTGCTTAAAATTATTGTTGAGAGATGATTTTGAGAGCTTAATATGTTGAATGGAGTATTGGTTGAGTTGCATGCTTGATTGCATTCATGTCTATGTTTTTCCCTTCTTGAAAAACTGATTTTAAAAGCAATCTCGACAGCTCCTCGACACCTGGCTATCTGTTGAGCTTCTTAGCTTTTTCTTATTGCAATCTCGACACCTCTCGACAGCTAGGTGGATCGATCGAGAAATTTCCTAACCTCTCGATAGCTTCTCTACAGCTGGTGGATCAATCAAACTTCTGTTCTTGTGTCTGATACTCTGTTCCTCGACACCTTCTCGACAGCTGCATCTGTCGATGGCTATTTTCCCGACACCTATCTCGATACCTTTCTCGACACCTCCATTTGTCGAGCTTTACTGAACCTCTATATATAGATTCTGTGCGATCCGTTATTCATTTCTGTTGATCTTTCTCTCAATACCTTTGTCTCCTCACCTCCTAATACACCTTTTCTCACTCCAAACCTCTACCCAAGTGTTTTTCAAGCTTTTTAAAGGCTTTTTCTACACTTGGTATGTTTCTTCTCCTTCATTTACATGCATTTCATGTTTTGAAACCTAGGTTTTGGGGTTTTTGATAAATTTTGGGATTTTTCAAAATTGATGGGTTATTGTTGCAATTTTGGGATGGGTTTTTGCTTAAATGAGTTTAAAATCTCATGCATTATAGCAGTATTATCATGCATTTAGATGTGTGAAAATTTTTTGTATGCTGGTAGGATTGGATTGGGCTAAGCCTATGATGCAATTTACTCTGCATATCACATGGTCATGCATTTCCCATGCATACGTACTCTCTTTTCAATATACTTGCTATATTTGAACTGTTTTGGAGCATTTCTGATTGTCTCTCTCTCTCTCTCTCCCTCTCTTTTCTATTTACGTTAGTCGTGTCTATAGCACCTAAATGTAAGTCTACTTCGTCCCAGAACCCTTTTCATTCTGAGGCATCCACTTCATCTGAACCTACTCCATCACATATTCAGTTCCGTGATGAGGATGCCTGTAAGGCCTTCTCGGAGGACTTTTCTTGACGAGGCATTCATTCTGAATGCCAAGTCATTCTGGCGGACTTCGACGACACCGACCTTTCTGATGTCATTCATAGTCGGGGATGGGAGTCACTGTGTGACGTCCCGACCACTTGTCCTTCCGTGCTTATTCAGGAGTTCTACTCTAATATGCATGGAATTGATCATTCAGTACCTCACTTCTTCACTTGCGTTCGAGGTACGTGCTTTCTTGTCACACTAAAACTTGTTGCGGCTGTGCTTCGGGTTCCTAGGGTAGAGTTTCCTGACTATCCTAGTTTTGAGAGTCTGAGGACTGTGTCCAAGGATGAGCTCATGTTCGCTTTCTGTGAGCACCCTTCTGATTGGGGTGATCGTCAATTTACACCATGTAAGCCCTTTGCTAAAGGTCCTAGATTCTTGAACATGGTGATGACTTTTGTTTTGCACCTACTCTTTCACTATAACTCTATCACAGAGTCTCATGCTCGGTTTTTGTTGTCCCTTCTTGCGCATCTTACTATAGACTTCCCTTCTCATTTTTTTCTTTCCGTTATAGATGTTGATCAAGATTCGGTGTCCCGTGATAAGCTCATCTTTCTTTCCGCTATCACGAGAATTTTACGCCATTTTTCTGTCCCTTTTCCACCGTCCGACCATTTTTCTTTTATGTGTGCCATAGATACCGCTACCGTTAAACGTAGCGAGGCGCAGTTTAGGCTGTGACAGGCTGAATCAGCAACTCCTCCCACCCGTTCGGCTCCATCCCGATCAGCTCCATCCACATCCGCCCCCTCATCTTCCATGGGTGATGTGTCTCTTCGCGACGTCATGGTGTAGCTTCAGCACATGGATGCTTGCCTTGATACACTCTCTACTGAGATGTATAAGGTGAACGTTTATGTTGGCCGAATTGTTAGGCGGCAGGAGATCATGGGTGATTTCGCACCTGAGGCTTCTCCTCCACCTCCTCCTGTGGCTTCTGATTCTAAGGTTGAGGATGATGATGATGATGGTGATGACGATGATGCTTTTGATGATGATGATGGAGATGCTAGCTCTACCGATGAGATGTCTACTTGACATTCTACCCTTTGTCACTCGTGACAAAAAGGGAGAGTAGTTTTGGGTTATATGAGAGTAGTCATTTTTAAGGGGAGAGTTAGTATAGGACCATTTTGTTAGGGGGAGTGTTGATACATGAGGGATGTAGTGAGGTTGTTATGTATCTTTTCTTTTCTTTCTATTTTAGATACACTGTTCTTGTACCTTAGGTCTTGTGACCATTTTTTTTATATACATTGTATTTATTCTCTTTATATGTTGATGTATGTTTCTTTCACCTACCGTTACTGTGCTGTTTCTTTTCTCTCTTTATGCACGTGATTCTTATTACTTGTATGCAATCTATTATTTCTGTTTCACACAAAGAAGCCTTGATGAGTTTTGTTTAAAGTGTTTCAGAAATACAGGTTGTCAAAGTCTACTTGCCATAAACTCTCTTCTTGCAAAGTTTTTCAAGAGTTTGTGTTAGGATAGATTTTATTGTATTCAACAAGTGAATATGAGTTGAGTGATTTATGACTTCTCTCATATGCTCATTTGTTTGTTGTGGTTTTATCACGGATTGCCAAAGAGGGAGATTGTTAGGACATATGTATTTCACTTGTTAAGAACATATGTCATTCTTTTATGTAATTGAATAATCCTTTGACAAAACGTATTTTACTTGTAATTGGGTAGATTTAGGTGTTTTTAATAATTCAAGATCAAGTGTTAAAGTCATTCAAGTCTGTCCAAGAAACAAGCTGAAAAGTGCAAGTTCATTAAATCTCGACAGCTAGCATCTATAGAGCTCAAGAAGCTATTCTAGCCCCATGGCTCGACACCTGCTCGACAGCTTCTATCTGTCGAGGTTTAAGAAAAACAGATTTTTCTATTCTGTTTTCTTAGGATCCGTGAATGTGTCTTTGGGCCTTCTTTGCTCCTTACCCTAGACATATAAAAGGATTATTTTAAGGGTTGTCAAAGAGTTCACAAGTTGCATAAGCATTGAGCAAGTCTGTTCAAGCAAATTGTGACCGGAGACAAAGTTTTGCCCTAGTTCAACATTCTTGTGAAAAAGTTGCTGTGTTTATACACTGTAGGGTTTTGTGACCAAGCATCTTCTTGATTTTCATTGTGGATGAACTGAAGAACTTTGCAGCTAACAACCTTCTCTAGTTGGTGATTGAAGTCGCGTATTGGGATCTACGCAATTAGTTAGTCACGTACTAAGAGCCATGCATCAAAAGGAGAAATTGTCACTACAAAACAAGTCCAATTGGGTATTGGGGTAAGGGTTCAACCGTAGGTTGGTATAAAGTACTGGGATTCCTTTAATTGTAACCGCTTGTTGTGATAATAGTGGAATTTCGAGAGTGGTGACCTTAAAATCACCTGTTGGGGTTTTTGCTGTGTAGGTTTTCCCCATTCATAAACAAATCACCGTGTCAATTTATTTTTCGCTGCATACTTAGTTTAATTGGTGATTTATTTGTGCTACCACGCGTTTGCATGTTAGTTTGATTAATTAATAACTTGGCTAATTAATCCATTAATTTAATCACAAGGGGTAAATACGTTTTTGGCCTATCGCTAAATACATAGCTCATGTGCAAAAATTGAAACCAGAAAAAAATCTAGTAAGTCAAACATGGCCCAGGCGGTCTAACACTGCCTTGCATAGCATCCCGAAGCCAGTGAGAAGAATCAGATCATCCGAGGAATGGATTCGAAGCAACCCTACTGCATCGAAGCCCAGATCTCTGGTAACCTCTCTAAGTCTACTGTATGAGTGTCGAAGATGAACCAGCTCCCTCTCTATACTGGGACTTGAAATGGAGTTCTGCCTCTCTATATCAAGTAGGACCTACAAGGTGCCAACCTCAGCAGTAGCAACTCTCAATGCCTCCTCCTTCTCAGCTAACTCAGCCTGGAGACAACAAAAAGCCAACAATGGCTTACTAGGCTCATCAGCCAGCCCATATTCCAAGCTCAAAGTAGAATGGATGAATGATCTGGCCTCCAATAGCCTCAATGCTAAATCATTAGCTCTACTGCTCGCCTCAGCGTGACTAGCCTCCACTATGGCCTTCTCATCATCTCTCATCTGGCCCAAGACAGTGAATCTTTTAGTAAGATACGCCGGCTCACTCTCCAAGCTAGTGACTCGAGATCTTAATTGAATTCACTTTGCCTTTATGGCTGAAGGGACTGGACTCCTATGCTCAAGCTCTACTTTAAGGGTGCGAGCTTAGCCTCATAGGCCCTCCTATCTCATCATGACCCTCCATAGTAGCATTAAGAAGCTCCTTGCAGCAATCCCTATCCTTGATAGCCTCTACCAGGCACTCTCTGAGGTCCCTAAAAGTACTTTCAACTTTGACCTCAAACTTCAGTGTATAATCCCTCAATATATCAGTCGAAAGGCGAGGATTAAGAGGATCCGGAACTGATAAATGAACAATGAAGTATGGGTCCCTACTAGCTCTCCACTCTTTAAACTTAGCAGTGGACCACTCATGATGATCCCCGAGATAAGTAGGATAGTCAATAGTCGACCTGCACTCCTTCCAAAAGCCAAAAGCGTGCTCTATCATGACCACATCAATATCCTGGAGCCCATAATCACAAGTGACGATAAAATGATCACTAAGTTAAGGGACATGTTGATTAGCCCTGAACTTCCTTATGGCTATACCTAAAAAGTACCCTGTGCAACCCCAGATGCCCACCAAAGGGATTCCAAGCAAACCAACACAATGGGTCCAACCTTACCACCTAATAAGTTCCCACTTAACTCTCCACGTCCAGTCAGCGGGACCTAAGCCAAATAGATATGGCAACCAACTAGCGGTGTCCCTGATAAAAGGAAGATCAAGAAGGGCTATAGTGATCTTAACTCTATTCTTCCTCAAGAACCCCATAAACTGAGCCCTAGATATCACATTTAGGTGACTACAGAGCCACAATTACAACAAATGCACATAACAACCAAGCCTACTACTACTCATCTCACAGCATTGAGAAAGAGACCGAATTGTCTCAAAGAGGAGAGAGTGAATAAAGGGAGTGCTATGAGGCAGAGTACTCACCAGGGGTAGAACTAAGCTAAAAAAGGCCACCATGAAGGCTTGACACCTGTAGAAGGTCCAATGCTCCTCCAAATCCACAAAGTCTCCCTAATAAGTCGTAGGGCACTCAGCTTCGCCCAAACAACAAATAAGAAAATCCTAAGGGATGCTACCTCCCAAACCACTCCTATATCGGGTCAGAACATCAACAACGGGCCTCTTCAAGCCCAATAGCTCCGCCAGCCTCTTGCAGTAGCGAGATCGAATCGGTGGCCGGTAAACCTGACTCACAAGGGTAGGAAGAGAAAGAAAGAGATCATACTCCTCTAAAGTAGGGACCAAGTCCACATCCCAAATGGTGATACACCTCAAAGCGGGATCTCAACAAGTAAATATGGCCTTTAGTAAGTGCCAATCTTGAGGAGTATGAAAGAGTGAAGTGGCATCTTTGAGGAATTACTGGATGTAAGCCCGATCCTTGGAAGAGAATTAAGTCCACCATCTCTTGAGCTCCCTCTTATGAAATGTCTCTCACTCAAGCTCCACCATAGTATCATAAGTCTTGAACCCAAGAACATCCATGCTAAGATTTGAAAGAATCCGGTTTCTAAGAGTTTTCAGTGAAGAAAAAGGGTAGAAGAAGTCCCCAGAAATTGCAGACCAGAATATGGAAGGTTTGGGGGGCGCCCATCCCTTTATGCACGCTTCCCGAGGCCAACGCACATTGTGTGGCCGTTGGCCCCAAGTGGCACACTTTGTGTGGCCGCCACACCTCGAGACATGTGCTAGGGTTTTTCAGCACCGTCGGCACAAACCCACACATATTCTAAGCTTAAATATAAAGGATAAAGGGTTTTAGACTGCATTAGAGCAAAGATTCCCTTGGTTTTTCACTAACAGTGGTGCGCGATAGGTTCAGCATCAAACCAGTACCTCAAGAGATTTTTTGCACAACAGAGACTACACAAAGCCTACACTGGGGCAGTTTATTTTTGCGTGTCTCGCCTAGCATCTCGAAATATCTTGAACCTCGTTTTTAAAACCCGGTCCACCCGGTTCAGGGGTTGGTTCAGCCCCCGTCGTCAAGACATGTAATGGGACAATGCCAAGACTGTTCTCGGTCGTTGATAAGGATCCATCCAGCATGGTATGAAGGTAGCGGAAGTCATTTCCTACAAGTAATTCCTCAAAGGAACCTTTCTCGAAGCACCGGTTGATTTAGCTGTAACTCAGTCAATCAATACATTCAGCTGCACGACAAGTCCAAAATCCCGCTAGGGAAATCCATGATCATCGTCTGGGTTGTCAAAGAACCCATTATGGTATAATCGTCCAGCACGAGCTTAGATCTGTTTCAAGCCGGTTTGTCGATCCAAAACCAAGCAAAACCCTACATTGGGGCAATTTATTTTGCGTGGGTCAATCTATTTTCTGCTAATCAATATGCTCAAGAATGGGTCTATCCCTCCAAGAACCTTTCCTATCACGTTGAGAACTGCAAAAACCTACACTAGGGCAGTTTCATTTCATGCGGTTTCTCCTTTTCCATCTCCCTCAGTGGATTGATCATTATCGGATATCATTGATAAACCCGTGGAAATATGATGAGATGCAAGTAAGCATGGAATATAAGCCGACACAAGAATGTCGTTTAATGCTGAAAATGAGACAGTGCATGAGTAAGAATAGTAGTACCACTGGCTCATCATTGATAAAGCAATATCTAGAATCATACATGTAAGGCCTACCAAGAGGCAATGTCTAATCATACATCCGAGCCTACCAACAGGCGATATCTAGAATCACATATGTAAGGCTTACCAAGAGGAAATGTCTATACATTCATCAAGAGCCTACCGAGAGGCGATATCATACATCAAGGCCCACTATAGGGCAATATAATACATACATGTCTAAAACCTACCAAGAGGTAATATAAAAATACAGTCTAGGCCTACCAAGGGGCAATCCAATATATACATGTCTGCCCACCAAGGGTTAATGTCTACAAAGCACAAGAAAAATAAAACATGCCTACGCAAGGGCTACATCATCATGGTACAACAATACATGGCTGGCCTAAGGAAAGTTATCATCTCTGATAGTATCGCTCGCAAAGTGTTTGGCACTGCTGTCATCAGCATCATCACCTGCAACAGGACTTGCAGAAGGACCGGCACCATCCGCCGAAGAACCTGGGCATATCTCAAAGCCTGAAAAGGTACCTGATTTGGTATTGGGCCTCATGGCCAATCATTCAAAGGGACAAATCCCCAAATTCCGGCAGGTCCTGGAGGAATAGGCATACACTCTAACTCACGTCTCCGAATAGGAGGATCTCCGCTAGGAATATAGGGTGCAGGAGGTATAGGCATTCTATGCCTCCTTACCTTGCCAATCAAAACCCCGATGTACTCACAGAGCATGCCTATCTCAACCAGGAGCTGGCTTCTCTCTCTCTCTGTATGGCAATAGCATAGGCCTCCCTCTCTCTCTGTCATCGGTCCCTCTCTCAAACTAGTGACTTGGCAATCTCCTTTTGTACACACTTATCTCTAGTGGCAGCCACGCCCTCATGCTCTCTCACCCTAGCTTGTAGGGTATCTGCATGTGACCTCAAGTGGGCCTCTGAACCCCAACGAGCGCGTGCTATGCCTCCGAGCATTCTGCCACCAATCACAAGGCAATCATCGATGATAGGTTTACTCGAGGACTATAGAAACCAGACAACATAATCAGTATCCACCGTAATGAAACCCTTGAAGGAGCCTGTCTCATAGGCAGGGTTGTCCCAAATAACCTCGTGACTAGTTGACTCGGGAGGAGGATCCCTAGGCACTCTAGAAATCGGCTTGACCTCCTCTCAGCTAAGAAGAACTCCCATCTCGATAAAGCATAGATACAGCGCCATATACATGACTCAACCATAGTAGGGGTGACCTCACGCCTAGATAACAACTGCCTATCACAGGGATTGTTGAGTATCTCGCCCCAGGTGACATAATCTAGCACAACGCCAATGGTGGATGACTGTGTCAAAACAACTCTGGTGATCATGTAGGGGGACTAGGCATATGCCTTAGGATATATCGTTGAAGACAAGCTAGTATATTGTGGACACAGGGCCGGGATGTACTCATAAGCTCACCACGTCAGAATCTGCCAACAACCCTCGAGGCTCTTAAAGCGGTGTCGCAAAGCCTGCCTTAGGAAAGCAATGAAGGATCCCAAGTCAGAGGCCCCTATATCTAACACTACTCTTATGGCATCCAGCAGCCTGCAAGTTAGCAACGACTGGTTGTTGCCAAATAGGCAACTACTGAAGAAATAGAAGAAAAACCGTCTGGAGCAGTGTCATCCGGGTCTGCCTCCCGAGGTATGTTCATCTTCAGCCACTCCATGTGGATCTGAGGCTCATCAGTAGACCCAAAGTATTGTCTCATTGCCCGGGTAAAGGGATAGTGGATTCCCAAAAGCTTGCTCACGAGATCAAAGTCCACAAACTCAGTTGGGACCGAATACCCACCAAATCTAAGACCCAAGATGGCCATCCAGCCAATAGGAAGGACTATATACTCCCCATAGCTCAAATGAAAGGTGCTAGTCTCCATGTGGAACCACTACACCAAAGTCTCAACTACCGTTCGTCTCATGGAATAGGCTAGGGTCCTCAAGAAGTCCTCGAAGCCCTACTCAATCAAGAATGCATGGTAGCGTGAATTAGTCCTAAAGTTAAACAGGCGGCTAAGGATTAAAGACCAAGCTCGCTGACTGCGAATCCTGTCAGCAGCTTGCACTTGAAATTAGAAATGCTACCAGTTAGCATGCATATCTACACGTCTAGAATTGACAAATGGAAGAGAAAAGGGAACTTACCTAACCCTTCCGAACCTGAGTAGAAGAATACCTTTTCAGATCATCCTGAAGATGGGTATCATCTATGCTATCATCAACCTCTCCAATGTAAGCCTCGACCTCGACCTGACAAGTCGAAAATCTCAACCTACAACTATGGCACCTCGAAGCTCCTGGACTCGACCTGGCCATGTCATAGGCCTCTAGATTTGCATCTAGATCAAACATAAGCTCATCCTCTAGCTCTATGCCTTTCGGACCCTCTCCTTTCTTAGTCTGAGGATACTGTGAAGAACCGCCTCTTGAACCAGTGTGGGAATGAGATGAGGCACTAGCTGTCCCACTGAATATCTACTTCTGGAGCGATGTACTATGTGTATGCCTTCAAGGGGTGTGGTGTCATAACTAGCTCGGTCAAAACACCGTTGAAGGTTCTGCGCAACCTGCACGTTGGCCGAGACAGTGTCATCATCACTGCTAGACGAGTCTACTTGAGATGGAACAATAGTAGGAGCCTTCTCGAGATCCCCACTAGATCTCACTCGTAGAGACATGATCTGTAAAAGCAAATTCATATTTAATTGGTAAGCCCAAATCAAATTGCAATGTAAGTAAATAGGTAAGTATGTCTAACCCTACTACCTAGCACATATCATGCAGGTTCATACCAAGAAGTCATGTTTCCTAAAAATGTTGAAGTTTCCAAACTACTCCTCTCTAAGATTCAGATTCGGCCACACCTGTCCTTTTCTTTAGGATTTTGATTCGGCCCCGACTGTCTAATCCTATGCTATCTCTCTAGGGTTTCGATTTGGCCATGACCGTCTAATCCTATGCTACATCTCTAAGGTTTCAATTCGACCACTACTATCTAATCCTATACTATCTCTCCAGGGTTTCGATTCGGCCACGATCTTCTAATCCTATACAATTTCTCCAGGGTTTAAATTCGGCCATGACCGTTTAATCCTATGCTCTCTTCATGATTTCGATTCGGCTACGATCATCTAATCTTATGCTCTCTCCAAGGTTTCCATTTAGCCACGACCGTCTAATCCTATGCTCTCTTCAAGATTTTGATTCAGCCACACCCGTTTAATCCTACACTCCTCCCTGAGATTCAGATTCGACCATCTAATCCTATGCTCTCTCCAGGATTTCGATTCGACCATGACTATCCAATCCTATGCCATCTCATTGGGATTTCGATTCGGCCATGACTGTGTAATCCTATGTTCTTAAAGCAACTCACCCCTCAAAGTTATGTTATCGTCATGTTTACAAAATCTCAAGGTTCTCAGTCACTATGCTTTTTCTCTTATTTCTAATTTGAGTTTTATTTTTAGTATCCATAGAATCCAACATTTTCATGTTCATCCATGTGGCCTAAAAATTTAAGTTTTCCTCACACGAACAGGTGTAAACGTAATTATGCATGTACACAATTCTCTCTCACACACACACACACACATGAATGTGCACTCTTATGCCTATGTGTATGTACATGTGAAAGCATGCAAGTATGATTATGTGAATACCCAACGTGTGAACAAAATGTTTTCCAATAACATCATGGCATAAATAACAAAAAAAAAAAACATATATATGCAAAATACCAAAAATAAAATAAATACTAGCATGCTTTCCTAGTTTCTTTGCTACTAACATATTTGCAGAAAATAAAAAATGAGGGAAAATAGACACTGACCTAATTGTAGAAAAAAGGCTGAAGTAGCAAATTGAATCTGAAAACTGGCGACTCGCTCTAGAGAAATTTTCAGAAGTAGGATTTCAAAGAAATGAGATGGATATGGCCAAAATGAAGCCTCAAGACCCATTTATAGGCCTTTGTATAGCATGGGCAGACCGGTGCACCTTATGTGGCCGCCGGGTCTGCCTGGTGCACCATGTATGGCCGCTGGTCAGTGTTAACTGGGTCAACATTGTCCGGTTGACCTTTGACCCCATAAAAAAAGAGTTTCTTGCCCTGTTCGAAGGACCAAGTTAGGAAATTTCTCCGAACCAGCTACAGCAGCTCAACCTTGTTAGGTAAAACCAGTCTCGATCCAAGAACAACGCAGTTTCCGCACGCAATTTTGGGGCAACAAAATGCAGAATTACGTTCTTTATCTGGCATCTCTCATTACACTCGATATATTAGATAAAGAAGGGGCAGCTATAGATACCATGTTTTGTCCGCCCTAAATTGGCTTGCGAACCCCGAAAATTCTAAAAATATTATCCTTCTCCATGGGGCCACAAAAACATCTAGATTAATGTAGCGCAACTCGTTCAGGCGTTAGAGCACTCAAAGTGCCTTTTTCGATCAAATTGACCAAAATACCCCTAGTCAACCCTAGGTTGACTGAAAGTCAAACGAGGTTAAAGTCTTCCCGAAATGACATTTTTCATGTTTTAACATCAAACTTGAGCCACTCGAAGATTTTTGTCAACTTTGACCAAGTTTGACCCGACGCTGAGTCCTAGGGGCACCAAAAACCCTAATTTTGATCCTACCGTCAAAAGAGGTTAGGACTAGCAACATTGTGAAGATTATCAAATTCCCTCTCCAATGGCTATTCATGGGTCAAAATTGGAGTTAAAATGGTTGAGATATCCAGAAAACTGTGCAAATTTGCGTCGGCACAATTCCCGAGGCCATAACTTTTGATCAAACAATCGGATTTCCAATTTCTTTAGAGTTCTAGAAACTAGACATCCAGAGCTTTCCAAGGACACCAAGATCAGCTTAATCCAAGTATGGAAAGATCTTAAAAGACACGTCTAAATCTGGACCAGAAAAAGTCAGAACTACTGATGTTAGCAGGAGTGGCTGGCGACTCTTGTGTGGTAGCCAGGCACCGCCGGTAGCCACTCAAGGGCCGTCGGAAGCTGAAGGGTCCAAATCAGGCTATCAAGGCTTCCAAACCCTTTATTTTTGCAAAAAAGAGAAGATTTTGCATAGTTTTCTGTGTAGATCCTCTCTCTCTCTTCTCTCTAATTTCTCTCTCAAACACTTCCAAACAACTTTGATTCTTCTCTTTTCTCCATAATCACAATGGAGTGCTCTTGCACCCAATCTTCCTCTCCTTGGTTCCATACCTTGGATTTGAGGTTTAGAGGTGTGGATGTAGCTTTTAGCTACAATCCACACCCTTTTCTTTTCACAGTTTTTTCTTGCTCAATAATATGCTTTATTTCTTTTCCTAGCATGTTCTTGCTTTATTTTTCTTCCTAGCATGTTTTATGGTTTTTCTAGCATGTTTCCTTGCTTTTTACCCTTATTTATAGCCTTGATTTTGTTGGCCTAGCCTTCTTGGGCTAGAATATGTCTAAACTGCATGTTTGTGCTTAGATCTACATGCCTATGATTTCTATGCCTTGTTTATGCTTAGATCTACATGCTTATGCTTTCTAAGCCTTGTTTGTGCTTAGATCTACATGCCTATGTGTTTTTTTCCATGCTTGTGCTTAGATCTACATGTTTATGCTTAGATCTATGCGCCTATGTTTACATCTACGTGTTCGTGTGCTTAGATTTGTATGTTGGTTGCTATGCCATGTGCTTCTATAGCCCTTTCGTCCCTTGATATCTCTCTTTCTTGTGTTTTGGCCCTTATTGGTGGGGTGTAGATCTAGGTCCTGTGGTCTAGGCCTACATCTACACACCTAGGGTTATATCAAAGGGTTTGGATTCCCTATATGCATGTGTATGTTTGCTTCTATGCTTTATGTTTATGCTTGCCTCTCTAGATCTAGGTTATGCCATGCTTCATGCCCCCATGTGGGCTTGTTCTTGTGTGGTTACATCCATCCCCCTCATGGCCTATTAAGGTGTAACCACTCGTGAGACACATACCCATGATGTCGGTTTGCTCGATGCATACCATTTCTCTGCCCCGTGTGATGTCGCTTGCCATGCTTGCTTTGTACCACCTGTTTGGCTTTCTTTGCTTCTAAGCATTCTTTTTTCCACACTTGCCTACATGGTCATGCATGAGTATTTGCTCGTTTGTGTCGTCCATACTCCAATCTAATGGAACTATAGACACTTAATCCAAACCTACATTTGTCCTCCTAGGACACCCTCTTTTTTTTGATAACATGCTTCCCTCTTTTGATGGCCTAGCCAAGTTAATTAGTTAATTCAATTTGCATGCAATATGCATGGCGACACAAACAAATCACCAAATAACTAAATGCAGCGGAAAATAAATTGACATGGTGATTTGTTTACGAATAGAGAAAACCTACACGGCAAAAACCCACTGGGTGATTTTAAGGTCGCCACTACCGAGAATCCACTATTATCAAAACAAATGGTTACAAGTAAAGGAATCCCAATACCTTATACCAACTTACAGTTGAACCCTTACCCAAATACCCAATTGGACTTGTTCTGTAGTGACAATCTCTCCTTTTTAATGCACGGCTCCCAATATGTTACAAACCAATAGATGCACGGATCCCAGTACACGTCTTAATCACCAACTTGAGAAAGATGTTGGCTGCAAAGTTCTTCAGTTCATCACACGATAAAGATCACAAAGCTCCTTGGTCACAAACCCTAAGGTGTACAAACACAACAACTTCTTCAAGAAAAAGATGAACTAGGGCAAATTCTGTCTCCGGTCACAATTTGCATGAACACAACTTTGCTTCACACTTGTGCAACTGTGCAACCTTTGACGGCCCTTAAAATAATCCTTATATATGTTTAGGGTTGTGAGAAAAGAAAGCCTAAACACGTACTCACTGATTGGAGTGAAATCAACTCTGAAAAACTGAATTTCATATACCTCGATAGATGCTACCTGTCAAGCTTTAAAATCCATCACTTTCTCACTTGTTTCTTGGACAGACTTGTATAGCTTTAACACTTGAGCTTGAAACCTTGTTCTTTGAAGTATTAAACACATCCTAGATCTACCAAATTACAAGTAAAGTGCGTTTTGTCAAAGGATTAGCCAATTACATAAAATATTGACATATATTCCTAACATTGAATCACATATGTCCTAACAACCTCCCCTTTTGGCAATTTGTAACAAAACCACAGCAAACAAATGAACATATGAGAGAAGTCATAAATCGCTCAACTCATATTCACTTGTTGAATACAATAAAATCTACCATAACACAAACTCTTGGAAAAATTTGCAAGAAGATAGTTTATGGCAAGTAGACTTTGACAACATGTATTTCTGAAACACTTTAAACAAAACTCATCAAGGCATCTTAGTGTGAAACAGAAATAAAAGATTGCATACTATAAATAAAAAACATGTTTATAAAGATAGAAAATAAACTACACATGGAGAGATAGGTGAATAACATAAATCAACATATATATATATATATATATCTAATGATAAGTACAATGTATGTCAAATGGTCACAAGACCAATATACATGAGGTAAATGTAAAGGAACAGAAAAGAAAATACTTAAGAACCTCACTACATCCCTCAAAAAAAATATGGACACTCCCCCTAAAAAAAATCTCCTATGTTAACCCTTCCCCTATGTGTATGACTACTCTCATATCAAAACTACTCCCTCTTTTTGTCACGAATGACAAAGAGCAAGTATATCAAGTAGACATCTCATCATCACTGGGCGAGCTAGCATCATCGTCCTCACTACCGGAGCCACTGTCACTCTCATCCTCAGAGGCTGGTGGAGATAGAAAGGAAGCAACAGTGAAACCACCCATGACAACTTGTCGTCGTGCGATACGACCAACACGAGTGTTCACCTGACACAACTCATCACTGAGAGTGTCAAGGCGAGCATCCATGCACATAAGCTGTGCCATGATGGCCTCAAATGTCACTCCACCCGCTGAAGAAGAAGGAGCGGAGGTGGATGGAGCTGCAGGAGCTGGAGGAGCTACTGTCTCGGTCTGCATCTACCTCAAGCGAAGCTGAGCATCATTCCGTCTAGCAGTAGCTGCGTCAATGGCGCCCATGATGAAGAAGTGATTGGACGGAGGAAAGGAGACAGAAAAATGGCAAAGATTCCTCGTGATAGTTGAAGGAAAGATGAGCTTATCACGGGTCGCCGTGTCCCTATAGACATCTATGAGGGAAAAGATAAAGTGAGAAAGGAAATCAATAGAAAGATCCTCAATGAGGGATAACAAAAAGTGAGCACGAGGCTCTATGATAGTGCTATAGTGTGACAAAGGATGAAGGATAAAAGTCATCTCCATGTTCAAAAATCTCGAACCTTTAGCAAAGGTCGAGCAATAGGTGTTCTGACGATCACCCCAAAAAGGAGTCTCACAGAAAAGAGACATAAGTTCGTCTTTGGACATAGTCCTCAAACGATCACAACTGGGTTAGTCAGGATGTGCTACCCTCGGGACATGAAGCACCTCAGATATAATATCCGAAGTGACCACAATGCGCGTACCTCGAACGGGAGTAGAAAACTGAGGTGTTGAAGAATAAAAGCCGTGCATATTGGAGTAAAACTCATGTATGATCACGAAGGGACAGGTGACTGGGGCACCACATAGTGACTCCTAACCTCGACTGTAGATGACAGTGGGTAGGTCAGTATTAGAAAAATCCTATAGGATGACTTGGTTCCGAATGAATGCCCCATCTAGAAAAGTTCCCTAAGAAGTCCTTACGGGCCTTCTCATCACGAAACCAAACAGAATGAGGAGTGGGTTTAGAGGAAGAAGAAGCCCCAGAACGCAGAAGGTTCTGGGACGGAGTAGATTTGCGTTTGGGTGTGGTGAGGTTCAAAATTGATCACAGTCTAAGGCCCAAAGAAATAGCACATTAGGCTAATTTCATGGAAATGAAGCTAGAGAAAAAAAAAAAAAAAAAAAAAAAAAAGGGTTGGGCTCACGTAATGAAGAAAAGAGAAAAATAAAGAAGAAAAGGGTGAGAGTTTCAAAGAATTGGGATCCAAAGACCCAAGGAAGAACAGACCTTAAAATACATGAAGCAAAGGAAAGGCCCAGTCGGCCAGGATCAATAAACCAAAAGGAGCCCAATAAGAAGAGCTGGGTCGGGATCCCAGAAGTTAGCAGAGTCCGGGGATCCCTGGGACGCGCAACACGGTCTAAGTAAGACTGAAGCAGGTTCAAAAAAAAAGAAGGGATAAAAGACAAAGAGCATGCGGGTCTCATGCGCCCAGACATACAATGGGATCAGAAAGTATAAAGCAAAACATTCATGAACGTAGGAGTTGTGCCTCAAGGAACCAAGAATGAGAAAATCATAAAAAGAGGTAACTGGAATGAGCTTTCAACCCAGCAGTAAAAGATTCCAATTGTTTGGGAAAAATGACAAGGATGGAGTGCAACCAAAAGCTGGAAAGGTGAAAGAAAGGGCCAAAATAGCTGAAGTTCAGCGACCTGAGGGGACCTTGAAGTGGAAAATTAGCTAGGGGGTTGTTGAGGTTCAAAATTGGTCACAAACTAAGGCCCAAAGAAATAAAACGTTGGGCTCATTTCACAAAAAAAAAAAAATAATAAACTAAGAGAAAATAAGAGAAAAAAGGAGGGTTGGGCTTACACAATGAAGGAAAGAGAAAAGAAAGAAGAAAATGGCAAGAGGCCCAAAGGATTGGGATGCAAAGACCTATGAAAGAACAAAGTTTAAAATACATAAAGCAAGGGAAAAGGGCCAAACCGGCCAGGGCCAATAAGCCAAAGGGAGTCCAGTAAGAAGAACTGGGTCGGGATCCCAGAAGTCACCAAAGTCTAGGGATCCCTGGGGCACGCGAAGGAAGATTGAAACAAAACAAGGATCAAAGACAAAAGCATGCGGGTCTTGATGGAAATAAAGATAAATGCAGCGGAAAATAAGTTTTAAAACGGATCTACTTCATTCGATATTGATAACATGCACAAAGTAAATTTCAGAATTAGAGAACAAGAGAGTGTACCTTGAAGCGATGAATTTCAAAACTGAAGATTGAAGCACTTGGAACTACTTTTAATCTTCACTCCAATTCCACTAACGCCCAAGATGTGTGGTCTCTCGATTGGTAACAAAGGGATGACCAAAAAAGTGACTTACACTCTCATACACACCACTTTTCAATGATGTTTTTCTCACTTACATTTCTGTACGTTTTTCCCTTTGTATCTAACCAATTATCTAATTGGGCTGGCCTTTTGGGCCTTTCCAATTGGGCTTAAGTGTGTGGCTTGGAGTGGGACCAAAAGGGACCAATAAGACACTAGCTCCAATGGGCCTTGGGCTTTTCTGTCAACTCTTGACAAGTCCAAAGTTACCATTAACTATATTTAATACCACTATAAAAATATAGTTGCACTCTAGGCCTTATCTATAAATTATATCCCAAGACTTTATTATACATGCAACCCCTTCATAAAATATTCGTAGTAATATAAAGTCATTAATGTAGACTGCCACTTTGTAAATTATTACATCTTAATCCTTGAGTACCCAGTTTAATCCTTTGATGTTATTCATTATATATTTATGAAATCCAATTCCATAAATATATACTTTAGTCTTACTAAAGTGGTTAGGCCTAACTCTTTGAATAACAAACTCATTAAACTTACCTCAAGGGAATACTTTATATCTCCGTTAAGAGATTATGAATTCCATCTTGAGAATACATGTTCCATCAACACTAAATGTGGCTGCCCAACATACTGAGGTTTTGACCATTACTATAGATCTCACTCCTGATATATCAAAGCAACCTACATCTCATGATCAGGTTCATTATTCTCTCAGGATTAAGAGTTCATGCAAATACAAGTCGTGAGATTTATTATTCATATGACAGTCTTAGGAAAATAATAAATCTCACAGCGGTCCAGTTCAATATGTCTTAACTCTTAAAACATATTAACACATCAACCAAAAGTCTCTACTTCCATGATCAAGACAAATCATCGTGGTTGATATGTTATAGTCTTCGCAGATGAAATGTCCAATTTCATCACCGACTACAAACTATAATTCTGAGTTTACAAAGAACTTGTGATTTATATCTTCTGTGACTTTTCACATAAATCACATACTATGCATCTCATGGACTTAGTGATAATGTCTAAATATTCATGTTACTATTATTTCAGATAATAATAAAACAAATTTATTAAACATAATATTAAGTCATACATAATGTCAAACACAATGTCACACTTAATATCATACATAGCATCTTACAATAGGATTTAAGGGCACCAATCCTAACAATCTCCCACTTGCCCTAAAGACTATTGTGCACTAATCTAACTCCCATTCTATCCAAATGCGACTCAAAAGTCCTTTGAGGCAAGGCTTTAGTAAATGGATCTGCTAGATTATTTGCACTTTCAATCTTTGCTACCACCACATCTCCACGAGCAACAATATCTGGAATGATATGGTACTTCCTCTCAATGTGCTTTCCTTTCTTATGATTCCTTGGATCTTTAGATTGTGCAACTGCTCCACTGTTGTCACAAAACAATGTGATTGGAACTTGCTCCATTCTTATTACACCAAGGTCAGAAAGGAACTTCTTGAGCCATACAGCTTCCTTAGCAGCAACATATTCTGCCTCCATGGTGGAGTTTGCAATACAAGATTGCTTAATACTCCGCCAACTAATGGCTCCACCTCCCAAGGTGAAAACACATCCTGAAGTGGATTTTCTGAAATCTAGATCCGATTGAAAATCTGAATCTGTATAGCCAATGGGAATCAAATCCTCACTATGGTAAACAAGCATATAATTTCTCGTTCTCCGTATATACTTGAGAATATGCTTTACAGTTTGCCAATGTTTTGGTCCTGGATTTGATTGATATCGGCTGACCATGCCAACTGAATAGCCGATATCGGGTCTAGTACAAAGCATGGCATACATGAGACTTCCTACTGCAGAAGCATAAGGAACTTCTCTCATCATTTCTTCTTCCTCTTGAGTCTTAGGCCTTTGGTCATCAGACAGAGGAACTCCATGTCTGAAAGGAAGTAATCCTTTCTTGGAGTTTTGCATGCTAAACCGTTCTAGAACCTTATCTATATATCCAGCTTGTGATAAGCCTAACATCTTATTCTTGCGATCTCGCCAAAGCTTGATCCCAAGAATAAAGTTAGCCTCACCCAAGTCCTTCATATCAAATTGGCTTGACAACCAAACTTTTACCGTTGAAATTACCCCTACATCATTTCCAATGAGTAGAATATCATCAACATAAAGCACTAGGAACATTACTACTTTATCTTGATGTCTTTTGTACACACATGGTTCATCAAGATTTTGTTCAAAACCAAATGTCTTGATTGCTTGATCAAATCTGATGTTCCATGACCTAGATGCTTGCTTAAGTCCATAAATGGACCTTTGCAACTTGCATACCATATGCTCTTGGTTCTTTGCTATGAAACCTTCCGGTTGCATCATATAGATTTCCTCTTCAAGATTGCCATTAAGAAATGCAGTCTTGACATCCATTTGCCAAATCTCATAATCATAATGAGCAGCAATAGATAAGAGAATTCTGATAGATTTAAGCATTGCTACTGGAGAAAAGGTTTCATCATAATCAATACCTTCTTTTTGTGTATACCCTTTCGCCACTAGCCTTGCTTTAAAGGTTTCAACCTTTCCATCTATCCCTCTCTTCCTCTTGTAAACCCATTTGCAACCAACAGGTTTAATGCCGTTAGGCGCCTTTACAAGATCCCAAACTTGATTGGAATACATAGAATCTAATTCAGATTTCATAGCTTGGACCCAATGATGTGCATCTATATCATTTATTGCTTCATCATATGTATAGGGATCCGATTCAACCTCTTCTGAGATAGCTTCATAAGTTTCTCCCAAACCTATGAATCTTATAGGAGGCAGAACAATTCTCCCACTACGACGAGGCACCTGAGTACTAGACATGTCATGAGTAGAATCTTGTGGTGTATCTAATACAGCCACATCGTCCCTAGTTTCATCTATTGGTTGTTCATTTACAGGTTCATTTATTTCAGCCAACACAACTCTACTTCTAGGAGTATAATCATTCATATAGTCATTTTCCAAGAATTTGGCATTTGTGCTAACAAACACTTTATTATCTTTATGACTATAGAATAAACCTCCAACAGTTCCTTTTGGATACCCAACAAAGAAAACCACTTCTGTTTTAGACTGTAACTTGTCAGACTTTCCTTTTAACACATGTGCAGGACAACCCCAAATATGGAGATGTCTCATACTAGGCTTATGCCCATTCCACAACTCCACAGGTGTTTTAGGAACAGACTTCGAAGGTACTAAATTCAGAAGATACATTGCTATGTTTAAGGCATATCCCCAAAAAGAAATAGGTAGAGTTGTATAACTCATCATGGACCTAACCATATCTAAAAGAGTCATATTCCTTCTTTCTGCTACACCATTTTGTTGTGGAGTTCCAGGTGCAGTCAATTGGGATACAATCCCATTCTTAGTTAAGTAATCCTTAAAATCCCCAAGAAGGTATTCGCCACCACGATCAGATCGAATGGCCTTTATGCGTTTACCTAATTGATTCTCAACTTCAGCCCTAAACTCTTTGAAATTTTCAAAGGTTTCAGACTTCCGTTTCATTAGGTACACATAACCATATCTTGAGTAATCATCAGTGAAAGTAATGAAATACTCATAGCCACCTCTTGCTTGGATTGACATAGGACCACAAACATCAGAATGCACTAGCTCTAGCAAATCTTGGGCTCTTCTACCTTTTGCATTAAAAGGTCGTTTGGTCATTTTACCTTCCAAACAAGATTCACAAACTGGAAATTCATCAAAGTCCATGGGCTCTAAGAGTCCATCTTTGATCAATCTTTGAATCCTATTTGAATTAATATGACCTAAACGCAAGTGCCAAAGATATGCATCACTAGTAGAAGGAAATTTTCTCTTTAATGATTTTACATGAGAGTCATTATCTAATTCAGAATTATATAATTCATGCTTATCAGGAGTTAAAATATAAAGACCATCCACAATATTGCCAGAACAGATAAACACTTTATCCTTCTTTATTACAACATTGTCTTTCAGGATAACACAATATCCATGTTTACCTAAGTAAGTAGCTGAAATTAAATTCCTACGAACATTAGGTACATACAAACAGTCTTCTAATATTAGAACTTTAGATTCAAAACATAAATTACAAACACCAACAGCTACAACTGGAATTTTGCTCTCATCAGCCAAAGTAAGAAACAACTCCCCTTCTTTAAGCTTTCTGGTCTCCTGGAACCCCTGCAAGGAATTGCAGATATGATTAGTACAACCTGAATCCACACACCAGGAATCCGTGGGATTCTGTACCAAACATATTTCAAGAAGGAATGTATTAATCATACCTTTGTTCTTGGCAGCCTTAAATATTGGACAATTTCTCTTCCAATGTCCTTTCTCACCACAATGGAAACACTTTCCTTTGATCTTCTTTCCTTTATCAACAACCCCTAAGGCAATTTGTTTACCCTCTTGCTTGGAAAAGTCCTTCTTCTTCTTTTTCTTACCCTTGCCTTTCGACTTAGGTTGAGAAGTAGAAGCTTCACCAACATTGGCTTCAACATGGGAAGTACCAAGAATGCCTTCTGCCGCTACCAATTCATTCATTAATTCAGACAAGGTATAAATCTTTTTATTCATATTATAGTTAAGTTTGAATTCCTTGAATGATTCTGGTAGCGACTAGAGTATCATATCCACTTGGGATTCTCCATCTATATCGGCACCTAAAACTTCCAATGTATTCAGATTAGAGATCATTGTAAGACAATGCTCTCTCACTGAACTTCCTTCAGCCATTCTGGTATTATAAATTTGCCTCATGGTCTCTTGCCTTGCAGAACAGCCTTGCTCACCAAACATCTCCTTCAGACTTTGCATTATGTCTGAAGCTAGTTCTACATCCTGCATTTGATGCTGTAGAACATTTGAGATAGATGCTAGGATGTAGCACTTGGCCATCTCATTAGATTTCTGCCAACGATTATATCGTTGTTTTACCTCAGGAGGTGCATCTAATGAAGGAAAGCTAGGACATGGTTTAGTAAGAACATACTTATGCTCTTTAGCAGTAAGAACAATGTCCAAATTTCTTTTCCAGTCAACATAGTTGGATCCAATCAGTTTATTTTGATTAAGAATAGTTACAAGTGGGCTAAAAGATGCCATGATCAAATCTGAAAACAATAAACATGAATATAATAATTAAACTGACATTATCTATTTAGCATATGAACATATATTATGGAACCTTAATAAAACCATAATATAATATATGCAACGACAACCCAATCCCATATTCAATATCCCTCAGCATAGAGTGAATATAAAATACTATGATTGATTGAGAACTATTCTCATCATTAGTGCTATCATGATAACTCTTATCAAACACTAATAATATGCCGTTATACATTTGGCCTCTAAATTATTATAGTAAGAACTCAGCATAGAGGAAACTATAATATTTAGTCTAGTGTATACCATTATCTAGAATCATGTGTAACCACATTTCATCCCCTTAACAGGCTTATTTTGTAGTACCATGATACAAAACACCCTCCACATGGAATGCAAAGCTCAAGGCTAAGACAAGGTGTTTGATCAAACCACTATAACCAAGAAATTCAATCTTGTAGGACCATGAAATAAATACTCTCCGCATGGAATGCTAAGCTCAAGGCAAAGACAAAGTATTTATTCCATACTACTATGAACCGACAATGGAGGCCGTGAGACCCAACCCTTGTATCTCTCTCCCACTAGATGTTTTAAAGAAAAGGTTTTTAATTTTAAAACATGCATAATCTAATTACACATAGTCTTACTCTTTTTACATGTGAAAACACTTAGAAAAAATTCTGATTTTCTTTCTTTCGATCGATCGAAAGTGCCCCTCGATTGATCGAAAAAATTAAGAAATTCAAACTTGATCCTCTGACTCCTTCGATTGATACTCGATCGACTCTCGATCGATCGAAAAACAAATTCGATCGATCGACTAACAATCGAAAATCTATCGTTCTAAGAAGTCTGATCACTGTCTCATTCGATCAATCGAAAATAATTTTCGATCGATCGAAAATCGCGAAACTTGAATTTCCAGAAATTTTTCTAAGACAGTTTTCTTCGTTTTCATGAACAAACATCTTTAATACGAACATGATTGACAGAGATTGATGTCAAAACTGAATTCTATTGATGCTATAGCCTTAAAACTCAATTTAACATACTTAAATTTAAATTTAAACAACATCATAACATCAATTCCAGTTTTCATCAAATCATAGTTTCAACAAAATGCAGAAAATTAAAACATGATCTTCTAACAATATGAAACTATCTTCTCCAATTCTAAAACTCACAAAACATGTTAAACAATACGAAATTGAAGACCGCTCTGATACCATTTGATGGAAATAAAGATAAATGCAGCGGAAAATAAGTTTTAAAACGGATCTACTTCATTCGATATTGATAACATGCACAAAGTAAATTTCAGAATTAGAGACCAAGAAAGTGTACCTTGAAGCGATGAATTTCAAAACTGAAGATTGAAGCACTTGGAACTACTTTTAATCTTCACTCCAATTCCACTAACGCCCAAGATGTGTGGTCTCTCGATTGGTAACAAAGGGATGACCAAAAAAGTGACTTACACTCTCATACACACCACTTTTCAATGATGTTTTTCTCACTTACATTTCTGTACGTTTTTCCCTTTGTATCTAACCAATTATCTAATTGGGCTGGCCTTTTGGGCCTTTCCAATTGGGCTTAAGTGTGTGGCTTAGAGTGGGACCAAAAGGGACCAATAAGACACTAGTTCCAATAGACCTTGGGTTTTTCTGTCAACTCTTGACAAGTCCAAAGTTACCATCAACTATATTTAATACCACTATAAAAATATAGTTGCACTCTAGGCCTTATCTATAAATTATATCCCAAGACTTTATTATACATGAAACCCCTTCATAAAATATTCGTAGTAATACAAAGTCATTAATGTAGACTGCCACTTTGTAAATTACTACATCTTAATCCTTGAGTACCCGGTTTAATCCTTTAATGTTATTCATTATATATTTATGAAATCCAATTCCATAAATATATACTTTAGTCTTACTAAAGTGGTTAGGCCTAACTCTTTGAATAACAAACTCATTAAACTTACCTCAAGGGAATACTTTATATCTCTGTTAAGAGATTATGAATTCCATCTTGAGAATACATGTTCCATCAACACTAAATGTGGCTGCCCAACATACTGAGGTTTTGACCATTACTATAGATCTCACTCCTGATATATCAAAGCAACCTACATCTCATGATCAGGTTCATTATTCTCTCAGGATTAAGAGTTCATGCAAATACAAGTCGTGAGATTTATTATTCATATGACAGTCTTAGGAAAATAATAAATCTCACAGCGGTCCAGTTCAATATGTCTTAACTCTTAAAACATATTAACACATCAACCAAAAGTCTCTACTTCCATGATCAAGACAAACCATTGTGGTTGATATGTTATAGTCTTCGCAGATGAAATGTCCAATTTCATCACCGACTACGAACTATAATTCTGAGTTTACAAAGAACTTGTGATTTATATCTTCTGTAACTTTTTACATAAATCACATACTATGCATCTCATGGACTTAGTGATAATGTCTGAATATTCATGTTACTATTATTTCAGATAATAATAAAACAAATTTATTAAACATAATATTAAGTCATACATAATGTCAAACACAATGTCACACTTAATATCATACATAGCATCTTACAATAGAATTTAAGGGCACCAATCCTAACAGGTCTCATGCTTCAGACATGTAGTGGGACCAAGAAGTACGAAGCAAAAAAAACGCATGAGCCATGATTCCAACCATTTGGAGAAAAGGACAAGGAAGAGTACAACTAAAAAAAGCTAAAGAAGTGAAAAATGCCAAATAGCTGAAGATCAGCTAACAGAGAAGCTGGAAATAGAAAACCAGCTAAGGGACTTTCGTTTGGTCGGACCAAAAGTAAGATGCTATGAGAAAAAAGGGAAACGACATAGCCCTGAGCAAAACTGGCACGACACAAACTCTAAAGGGCGAAAGGGGAAAATCACCGGTACCCCAGAGCCCGATCTGTGCTATAAAAGGAGGAGGGGGTCCATGCTGAAAAGGCATTCAGATTCAGATAGAGATTCATTTTTTTATTAGATTATTCAGGTGCTCATGGCCATTTTCTGGATTATCAAAAAGAGTATAGAACTATAGGAAGAACTCTTAAAAATTAAAAGAAAACAGAGGAACCGCTCCCGGTATCCCAGAGACAGCCACTATAGCACATGCTCGGATTCAACAAATTCAAACTTTGCAAGTCTTGGAAGCTTGAATAGCTATCAAAGTCTGTAATTTTTGAACTTAGTTGAACCTTGTATCACGTCTTAGTAAGCACTATAATCATAACTAAGGGAAATTAATAAAATGCACCTCACTAATTCGAGGATCCCTAACTTTTTTCTTACATTGTATTTCATTTGCTGTGCATTCCTTTGCTGTTGAAATGTTATTCAATACAGATATTTTTTGTTTGTCAGTTATTTGTATTGTAGGGAGCTTGTTTTGTGCATCACTTGATTCTTAAACAGCCTTTTAGCTGCGGTGAACCAAGCCTAGTCCACCAAGAATATTTATTTGGCCCAGGATCTTTGGGCCACAGTGCTAAGAAGAAAAAGGCACTCTCATAGGGGTTTTCGGCTTGGTCGTACCAAAAGGAAGAAGTTATGAGAAAAAAAGGAAACGATCAGCCCCTAAGTAAACTGACACAACACGAACTCTGAGGGGCAAAAGGGAGAAATCACTGGTACCCCGGAACCCTAAAGCTGCACTATAAAAGAAGGGGGAAATCCATGCTGAGGGCAATTCAATTTTCATTCGTTGATTTTTATTAAGGCATTCATCGCCTTTTTTCTGGATTCCGAGAAAATATATAGAGCCATAGAAAGAACTCTATAAAGTTCGAGGAAAAACAGAGGAACTACTCCCAGAATCCTAGAGATAGCCACTATAGCACATACTCGAATTCAAAAAATTCAAACTTTGCAAGTCTTGGAAGCTTGAATAGCTATCAAAATCTGTAATTTTTGAACTTAGTTGAACCTTGTATCATGTCTTAGTGAGCACTGTAATCATAACTAAAGAAAATTAATAAAATGTCTCTCATTGATTCGAGGATCCCTAACCCTTTTTTTTACTGTATTTTATTTGCTGTGCATTTCCTTACTGTTTGAACTGTCATTCAATACAGATATTTTCGCTTGTTAGTTTATTTGTGTTGTAGGAAGCTTGTTTTGTGCACCACTTGGTTCCTAAACAGCCTTTTAGCTGCGGTGAATCAAGCTCAGTCCACCAAGAACAAATTATTTGGCCCAGGATCTTTGGGTCACTGTGCTGAAAAAAAAAAAAGGCACTCTCACATTTTAGTGACTTCACTGGGGACTGGGTAAAGAAAAGGGAAAAACAATCCCTTCGTAGAGCATGCCTCCAAGACCAAAGAATAGCAAAGGTGCAAATATGCCACCCGCGGCCTCTAAGCCCATGGGAGAAAATGAAGTGGCCTCCAGACAAATTGGCGAGTTGCCCCTGACAGAGCAGGAGGTCGTGTCAGAGCAAAGGAACGTAAGGCCGGAGCCAGACCCTATGGCTCGAATGATTGCAATGCTGAAGGATTTGCAGCAAGAGGTCCGTCTTCTCAAAGAAGGCAAGACGCAAGAAGTTAGGGACAATGCCCCCCTTGTGGGCAACCAAGATTCCCAGCCAAAGGGAGGGTCCGCAGTGATAGGAGGAGCCAACCCCCAGTACCTAACACTGGCAGATGTCAGTGCCCTCCTAGACCAAGAAAGGGAAAAACTTTCGGGGGGATCCCTAAGCAATTTTCTCGAGATCCCCTATTCCCACCAGAACTCCTCGGTAAGCCATACCCCAAAGGATATGAACCCCCAAAGTTCCATCCTTTTGATGGAAGAAATGGGAGCGCCATGGAACACGTGAGTAGGTTTATTCACACCATGGGCCCCTACACAGGAGACCGGGAGCTGTATCTAAGAGAGTTGGCTAAATCCTTAGTGGATAGAGCATACACTTGGTACACTATGCTGAGACCCGGGTCCATTAAAACCTGGAACGAAATGATGGAAAGTTTCCGTGCAAAATATTACCCTAGAGAAGGCAAGGTCACTTTCCAAAGCCTTCAGATGGTAAGACAGAGGCCTGAAGAGGATCCCATCTAGTTCATTAAAAGGTTTGAAGATGTGTCTCTAGATTGTTATGGGGACCATGAAGAAAGAGAACTCGTAGAAACATGCATATCCAACATGCTTTTCAATTACAGACTCAACCTCGAAAATCTATGCATCACACAGTTTGCTGACCTATTACAGAGAACTAGAAGGACATCACAAACTATGAGGACAAAAAGAATGCCAGCATCCCAAGCCATGACAGCATCAGTAGGAGAGAAAAGGAAGAGGCCTGACGGAAAGGTGTTCGAGGAACCACCAGTGATCCCATGTACCGCAGAAGAGTTAAACCACGTCCTGGACAAATGGATCAGGGATGGAGTAGTTAGGCCATTCACCGTGTCTAGGCCACCAACGGAGGAAGAAAGGAAAAATCCTTTGTTTTACAGGATTCATAATTATGTCAAGCATTCCACCAAGGATTGCTGGACCCTCCGCAGGCTCTTTCACAAGAAGCTAAGAGAAGGAACCCTAAAGCTCACTCAGAAGGAGCCAGATGTACAAAGGAACCCCTTGCCCAACCACAAAGGGAAGGGGGTGGTGGCTGTAGTAATCCATGGGAACCCAGCAGAAGCAGAAGAGCCAGAAGGATCCTTCCACCCGAGCACAGTCAGGACCCTTCGGAAGAATCCCAAGTTCAGATCATTATTTAACCAGGTAGAATTTGGACTAGAAGCAAGAACGGTGACCACGGAGTCTCTCATGACTATAGCAGCAGATTCAGGAATAGAATGTTTCACAGTAGAATCACATGCTAGCCGAGCTTTTTTGGAGACAACCTACGCCATAACTTTCACTGATGAGAACATGGAGGTTAAGCATCTAGAGTGATCAACAGAATCAACCGAGGGATATGTACAGCTGGCCCTAAGAGTGGCGCCAATAGTGGCCTTGACCAGATTTCATGTAATCAACTCAGAGTTGTCCTACCATGTATTGTTGGGACGGCCATGGCTCCATAAGCACCGCCTTATACCATCCATAACCCCTTTAGCCAAGGAGAAGTAAACTTTGTGGAAATAATGTTCTATGATGAGTTAGAACCGGACAATGAAAGTCCCATGCCGGGGACCCTAAGAGCACCTATCTTGGTAAAAGAAGAAGGAAAAGGTACCCACGACTTAAGAGACCTCCTAAAGAGAAAAAGGCAAAAAAAGGAGCCCATCACCTCAGGATCTCAGGAATGTGTAGTAGTACGAGAACCCGGGGGAAGATTGATTTACCACTTATGAAGGTGTGCAGGGCCTGAGTGCATCGTGCAGGAGGGTCCCGGACCACCAGAATGTATGGTAGCTCAAGAGGAAGTCCCAGAGGAACCAGTTAAAGAGACACAAATCCAACTTGAGGAAGAATTGGAGGAAATAAAATTGGGGGCTGAGCTGGGATCCCAGAAGCCTGTTTTCATCAGTAGTCAGTTAATAGCACAAGAAAAGGAGCCACTGGTGGCCTTGCTCAAAGAATACATCGATGTGTTTGCATGGACCTATGATGAGATGCCTGGTTTGGATCCTGGGCTGGTGGTCCATGCTCTCAACGTGGACCCAGGAGTCAAACCAGTAATCCAACCAGCTAGGGTCTTTCACACTGATGTAGAAGCTCAAATAACCTAAAAGGTCAAGAAGCTGCTAGCAGCTGATTTCATCAAGCCCATTTAGCATCCCAAATGGCTTTCCAACATAGAACCTGTGAAGAAAAAGAACGGCCAGATTCGTTGCTGTGTGGACTTCCGCAACCTAAACAAGGCATGTCCAAAAGATGAGTTCCCTCTGCCTAATATTGACCTCCTTGTGGATTCAGCTGTGGGAAGTTCTATGTTTTCATTCATGGATGGGTATAGTGGGTACAACCAAATTCGTATGGCTGCTAAGGATGCCGAGAAGACAGCATTTAGGACCCCAATCGGGAATTTTTATTACACTGTGATGCCCTTTGGCCTCAAAAATGCAGGGGCTACGTACCAGCGAACCATGACAGCCATCTTTCACGATATGATGCATAAGGAAATGGAAGACTACGTGGATGATATTGTGGTCAAGTCAAAAACTAGGACAGGACACCTTCAGGTACTTGAACAAGTTTTCAAAAGATGCAGAGAATACAAACTACGCATGAGCCCTATGAAATGTGCCTTTGGAGTATCTGCGGGAAAGTTCCTCGAGTTCCTGGTACATCACAGAGGTATAAGTGTAGATCTAGCCAAAGCTGCAGCCATTGCCACAATGAAAAGACCAACAACAGTGAGGGAGCTTAAAAGCTTCCTAGGAAGGGTCTCCTACATTAGGAGATTTGTGCCAGGGCTGGCCTCAGTCATAAGTGGCTTATCCAAACTGTGAAAGAAAGGAATCGAGTTCACCTAGGGAACGGAGCAACAGGTTTCCTTCCAAAGGATCCAGCAGATTATGAATCATTTACCCACTCTCTAAGCACCAGTACGTGGGCGACCCCTGTTGCTATACTTAGCATCAAATGCCCAAGTAATAGGAGCCCCGTTAGCACAAGAAGATGATGATGGGAATGAGCAGCTATGTAAGTAGGACACTCAAGGATGCTGAGACCAGGTATCCCAGGATAGAGAAAGCCTGCCTAGTGGTTATTTATGCATCCCAGAGGTTGAAGAGGTATTTCTCAGCTCACCAAATCCTTTTGGTGACTAAGTCACATCCCATAAAAGCACTATTGCATCAGCCCTTCCTAATAGGAAGAATAGCACAGTGGCTGGTCTTGATCTCTCAATATGACATAGGCCTCAGAACCCCTAAGGCTGTCAAAAGTCAAGCCATAGCAGACCTCCTAGCACAGTTCCCAGGAAAGGAAGAAAGCTCACTAAGTGAAGAGATCTGGGGTGAGGTAGCAGTGGCAGGGATCCTAGGAAAGAAATGGACAATGAGATTCGATGGGTTAGCCACAACGACCTCAAATAGAGTGGGAGTTGTACTAAGCTGTGAGGATGGGGACACCATACCCTTATCTTTCAAGCTTGGGTTCTCTTGTTCTAATAATGCAGCTGAATATAACACATACTTGACCGGGTTAACTGTAGCACTCAGTATAGGGGTAAAACATATGAGAGTTCTGGGAAATTCCAATCTTGTAGTTTCCCAAGTGAAAGGTGATTTTGTACTAAGGGAACAAAGTTTAGCAGCCTACAGGACTTGGGCGCAAAGGCTGGAGCAGGAATTCCAGACCTTTAGCATAGAGTACACGCAGAGAAGCGAAAACAGGTTTACTCATCGCTTGCCACCCTGGGATCCCAGGTGCCATTCAAAGGAAGGGACACGCCGGTCAGAATAGGAAGGCAGGAACATTCTATCTTAAAAATCCTCCAAAAGATATCCCCCGGAGAGTCCAAACAATGGGATTGGAGGAGCGAAGTGAAAGAAAAAATGTAAGAAACAGGATCCGGGGGGAGTCTCAAAGAACTAAGGGACTACGCTCTAATAGAAGGAGAACTATACAGGAGACTGCCTAGAGGGATCCTATCCAGATGTATCAACGAGAAGGAAGGAAAATTAAGATTGGAAGAGCTACATACCTAAGTCTACGGGACTTTAGAAAAGATCAGCCTATATAGAAGAATGCAACGCATGGGATACTACTGGCCTAATATGAATAAAGAGGCAACAACTATACAGGAAAAATGTCAAGAATGTCAATTCTCGGTGGATAAGGAAGAGAGCTACGCTGTATTTATTACAGAAGATTGGAGGACTCCCTTCATGGAATACTTGGCTCAAGGGATCCTACTGACTGACAGGACACTGGCCCACTAGCTCAAGAAACTCACAGTCAGATATTTCTTGCAGAACGGGATCCTATTCAAAAGGGGATACAATGGGGATCCCCTAAGATGCCTGGGGCCAAGGGAAGCCAAGGAAGTAGTCTGGGAAGTCCATTCTAGTGATTGTGGAAGTCACCCAGTAAAAAGGAGGCTCTATAAACAGTTACTACTGTTGGGGTACTACTGGCCAACAATGAAAAGGGACTCTAAGGAGCTAGTCAAAACTTGCCACGCCTATCAAGTCCTTGGAGATGCAATCCATACTCACCCAAATATGTTGCAAGATATGACAACACCATGGCCTTTCCACACTTGGGGACTTGATCTCATAGGGCCTATAAACCCCCCATCCAATGGTTACATATGGATCTTGGCAGCTACCGAGTACTTTACAAAATGGGTAAAGGCTATCCCTTTGAAAAATGCCACTAGAGCAGCTGTAGCAAACTTCATTCGAGAGCATATCATTACAAGGTTTGGGATCCCCAGAAGGTTGATCAGTGACAACCGGACCCCATTCATAAATAAAGACATGAAGGGATTGACTGAGGCATATTACATCAAGTATGGAAGATCTACACAATACTACCCACAAGTAAATGGCCAGGCAGAGGCCACTAATAAGGTGATATTGAAGATCCTTAAGAAAATGAAGCAAGAGTATGGAGGGAAGTGGAGTGACCACTTGGCGGATGTACTTTGGGCATGCAGGAGCTCTGTGAAGACAGCCACAGGATTCTCACCATTCTCCTTAGTCTATGGAATACAAGCTATCAGTCTAGTGGAATTAGTAGTTCCTACACCAAAAGTAGTACTTGAAGAAAGCCAGGAGGACACCGGGGGCACAAACAATGAAAGGAGAGTAACAGAACTTGAAGGGGTAGAGGAAGAAAGAGAACTAGCCAGGAGAAGAAGCCAAAGGTACCAGCAAAGAATGACTAAAGCATATGCACAAGCAGTACGCCCAAAAGCTTTCACTAAAGGGCAGCTAGTACTAAGGACAACAAAGCATGTAAGGAGAAACCTACCAGGACCCTCCAAATTTTCCCCAAAATGGGAGGGACCCTACATCATCAGAAAGGCTCATGATAATGGGTATTACTACCTTACAAAGGAAGATGGGACAGTCCTAATAGAGCCCATAAATGGGAAGTGGCTAAAACAGTACTATGCATAAGAGAGGAGAGGTTTCAGTACACTGGGATCCTTTTTGCCAACTCTCCAACCTGCTAAGTGTTTTTTAACATTCTCCTTTTTTTTTTTATTACGAATTATCGCTTAAGTAATTTTGTTTAGGAACCCATAGTAGAAGGACACTCTGTGATCCTTACTATCTTTGTTAACTTTGTTATGTTCCTTGAATGATGATTGTGTTTTGATCCAATGAAAATCTCTCTTTATTTCTCCTCAGCTATTAAATCCTAAGTATTGCAAAGCCCAAGCACGAGCGAAATCAAGGAAGGATACCTGGGCAAAAAAAAAATGTTTGATACATGTCCTAGGACCCACCCCACAGTTGGTTTCAAACAACTAGTTTCAAATACATGATCTAGGATCCCAAGAAAATGCTCAGATACCTAGCCCAGTACTTAACCCAAAAAAAAGGGACTTGCCAAATTCATGAACTGGGACAAAAAAGGGAAAAGAGAAATCCCTCAGTGTACCCAGTTCAGTACTTGCGCAACAAAAAAAGGGGTACATGGTCCGAAACCTACAGCAAAACTTGTGGGAATCATGGCCTAGGACTCGATACCAAAGAAAAAAAGACAATGTAAAAAAAAAAAAAAAGAAAGATCCACATACCATTAAGAAAGATTAGAAACAATCCTAAAACACAAATACTTAGAAGCAGTCTCAAAGCACAAATACAGATCTATGTAAAAAAAAAAAAAAAAAGCCAGAAGTAATGTTCAAACAAAAAGATAGAAACTTATACAACCCTAAATTGTTCATACACATCTAAACTAGCTAAAAAAAAGAAAAAGAAAGGGGAGAAGGCTAGGAAATAAGGCCAGCCAACAAAGAACCATCTGAGGAAAGAGCAGGGACAGCTGAAGAACAAAGAACCCTCTGCCTTTTAATCTTCAAATCTTGCAAAGTCTTGTGAGCATGAGCTAAAGCTTCCTCAGTAACAGCAATCTCAGCATCAATGCTCTTAGAAGCTTGCCTCTGGAATAGCGCATGGGCCAATGATCGCAGATACTCCAGCAAGAAGGACAAGTTGAACTTGGCTTCTAGAAGATCCTACACCACTCCCTTCCACTCCAAGAGCTTTTCTTCAGATAAAGAGTCTAGCGAATAATTTCTCAAGGAAATCAACACGGCATATAGCAGCTCCATTAGAATGTTCCCCAAAAATACACCTCCTCTAAAACCAATGGTAAAATCCCTATAGCTCTTGAACAGCCCTTCTAGCAACGGCAGGCCTTCCATGGGCACAGAGAAGCGCAAAAAGCTGCCATAAGAGGGCCTAAAGTGGTGAAAGTGGCCAGCAAGGAGGCTATTGAACTCTAGAAGATCAAAGCGAGCCAGAAATGTGAGGAGCCTTGAAGCAGGATCTAAAACAACCACTCCTGGAGCCTCCCCCATTGTTGCATCACCACCTAAAGAGGCTGAGGAACCTTCAACCCTCTGGGCAGTTTGAAGATCAGCAACCTGAGCGGATCCCATAACCCCCTCAGGAATCACAAGCTTAGAATCTCTAACACCAGTATCAACTCCTGCAAAAAAAGAAAAAAAAAAAAAAAAAAAAAAAACAGACTTAGTTTAAAAAAAAAAAAGGAAGAAGAAGGAGAAAAAGGAAAGTAAAAGGGGATAGAGGGGAAACCAGTATTAGCCCCTTGGGGTGGAGCCTCCTCCTCTTGTTCCTCTAACTTCTTGGAGGACTCTGAGAAAGAGCACATAGGAAGTTGAAGAAAGGGTGAGGAAGTCTCAGCGAAATGACTAAAAGATGGCAAGGATACAAAGGGCTTCGCCATAACAAAAAAAAAAAAGACAGGAGAAGGGCACAAAAGGAAGAAAGAAAAAGAAACTCAGTAAGAGCGATCAACACCTACCTTTAGAATCCTCCGATTCTAAAGAAGAAGCAGCACCAGAGGCAAATCTCACAATGGCTTGGCCTGGAAAAGAAAAGGAAAGAGAGAACTCAAAGAAGGGAGAAATAGTAAAGAGGGATACAAAAGAAATAGAATTAAACGCTATTATAAAAGAATAAGACTCACCTGTTTGTCTAGATGGAGATACGCCTCCCAAAGTTTTTGTACTTAACCCCGTCTGAGGTAACACAATCTTGATGGGACTGGGAGTCTGCTCAGATTGGGGACCTTGGGACACAGGAAGTTCAGGAGCCTCAGGATCCTGGGTAGCCTGGACACCCTGCATTGGCTGCCCAATCTCCCCAGCAATGCCACCACTAGGGGTCTCCTCTTCCGTACCCTGAGATGCAGCTGCAACCATTTCCTCTTCCAAAGTCTTACAAACAGTGGGGGGAGAAACTTCCACCTAAAGAAAAGGGGGGGGGGGCAACATGAACAACAAAAAGCATAAGTAACAGGGCATCACAAATATACAGCACTGAAGAAATGGACAAAAGCAAAAGGCAGAAGGCACGGATGAAGGAAAACCATACCACATCTTTACCAGATGATTGGCTTTTACCTTTCCTGGGGTCCGACTTACGCTTGGACTACAAAGAAGACAACCACTCATCAATTCAAGAAAAACAACAACAAACTGCAACATAAAAGAGAAAAGAAGGAAAGAGGCCTTGCCCGTCTCTCTCTCTCAACAGGGTCTCCGGGTCTCTGTTGTTTACTACGGGTACGTCCAGAGGGTCACAGAGAACCATGGACTGAAGAACTCACAGGAACCTGAGGAAAAGAAGACTCTACCTTAGTCTTCACCTGGCTCCTTATGGCCAAAGGTTGCTCAATTTCTTTTTCCTCAGCAAGCACCAACTGTTTCTGGGATTTCCCAGTCTTATTCTTTTTTGTCTTAGGGCCAATGCCTTCTACACTCTCTTCAACTGCAGCCTCCTTCAGTTTTTCCTACTTAATTGCTCTTCCTTTACTCATGCCAATGGGAGTACCAGCACTTATGGCCTCTACTGCCCCTTTCTTAATTGGTACCCCAGCAGAAGCACCAACAATAAGGTCACATCCTGACCAGGTTTCTGGAAAATCCTGTGCATAAGTCACCAAACCTCCCCTGGAAGCGTGCCACTCTGCGAAACCTATTTTGCTACTCACAGCAGTAGAAACAATACCAGCAGTAGGTAGAGACAGACGCTTGTTGGATGTTGGAGCAGAAGAAATGCCAGGGTTAGAGACTCTCCCAATTATGTCAGAACCAGCATAGTTAACAAAGGATTTTTGCACTCCTCTCCAATAGTCAGCATAACCACTGGAGGCAAAAACTCCTCTCTGAAAATTGGGCACTACGAACTGAGGACTCATTCGTGACTAATAAGAGAAGGCCTGGAGTCTCATAAAAGGATCCAAAGAATGAAGATATGGTACTATGTCATTAAACACCGGGGGAATGTCCTGGTCGAAACCGAACTGCCAAAGTACTCGGTGCGCCGAGTAATGAGTGTACTGGGGACTGCTTGAGGAAGGCACAAGAAGCCAAGAAGGACTAATGCAAGCTAGGTAGGCTAAACTACCCTTATCACCACAACGCAAATCAAAAATATTTCCTGTAAAAGTCAGAAAAGGAGATAACACAGAATCACAAACAAAACCGAGGCCAAACTCTTGGGGAGAACACCAATGCAAATGACCTGCTTGATCAAATAACTCAACCAAGTTAAGGCTACCACCTTTCAGACTGAGCCAATGGAAAATAATAGGGTGGCTGTCAGTTGAACTGCCACAAAGCCCTTTAACCACATCATGGGATCCCTGAAACTTATCTTTTACGAACTTCAAATTCCTACATCTTGCTAAAGTAACCGAAGAACAATCCCACATAAATACCTGGAGGATGGCGCAATGAAGAGAAGAAGTAATTACATAACAAGAGTCACCCTCGACTTCATCTCCATGGAACTGGTCCAGTTGAGAATAGACATGGCCCAAAAACATGGGGGCTAGAGGATATTAAGCACCCTGAGCCAACCTAATCACCAATGGAAAGAGAGTAAACTTGATCCCATACCCAGGGAACTCACTAAACAGAAACTTGCTAAGCCAGAATGCGAGGAACCCAGCTCGCCTAACTTCCTTATCTTTCTCGCGCGAGAGATTCATAACCCACCTACCCATTCTGGCCGATTTCCCACTAGGAGAAGCAGTATGTCCACCAAAATGAGCAAATAACTTTTCT
Organism: Quercus ilex subsp. ballota; assembly: GCA_032727855.1. Taxonomy (NCBI): domain Eukaryota; kingdom Viridiplantae; phylum Streptophyta; class Magnoliopsida; order Fagales; family Fagaceae; genus Quercus; species Quercus ilex. The sequence continues at coordinate 52,646,809 of CM064908.1, forward strand.
TCCACCTCAAGATCCTTGTTAGAAAGATTAATATCAAAAGGATTTCATCCCTAAGCACTGCAAGGAGGAAATTGTTAACCACATCCTCTAGGGTGACAGTCAGTTCACCAACAGAAAAAGAAAAAATGTGCAGAGCAGGACACCAACGGCATACCAAATGCCTAAGACCTTTGGCATCTCTAAAACCCTCAAGATTCCTAGAAATTGCCACTGCCTTCAGGATACTGGCGCGCTCCAGGCAACCCACGAACTCCTCGTCAGAGAGTTCCTTATCCACCTAGATGGACTAGCCTTGGATCTTTCCAGCAACAAAATCAAAAAAGATGGGGACCGCCTTTCGAAGTTCCTGCCTGATTTGGAGATCAAAAATCTCCCTAGGGTCTGGGACCTGAGCGGAGCCAGCGAAACCCGCCTGACTAGAAAATACCCAGGCATTAATGGATGGAAGGGCCTCACCATAGGACATCTGAGGGAAGAATAAGCTAGGGGTGTACCAGGGGTCTCGTAAAGGAAAGGCAAGACGCCCAATGACCTCACGAGACTCATCTTTTGCAGAACTAGAGGAACCTTCACCTTCAAAGGGACTAGGAGTACGCTCCTTTCTTTTTCGAGAAGAAGAAGAAGCCATTTAGACAACGGGTATCTTGAAAGTAAAGGGAATTAAGAAGAAAGCAAGAAGCAATAGACTGATCGAAAGGAAGAGAAAAGAGACTAGGAATGGAAGATTCAGGGAGATAAAAAGATAATGTGAAACGCCTAGAATAAAAACACAAAGAGCAGTTGGAGAAGACAATATGTGGAAAGACGCGCCAGTTGCCAGAAATTTAATTTAAAGAGGGAAGAGTTATCAGCAGTAATTAATGGAAGTTATAGGAAACGTAAAAGTAGGTGGTGGAAGTTTTTACTTCATAATTCAACTGCCACGTCCCATGTAGAAAGGAGGAGTTACAAGAGAAAGAAGCAAAAAAGAAAAAGGGGCTAGGATACCAAAGACCAAAAATAAAAGATCAAGGTCCCCGAAGGAGGATCAAGACGGAAGAATCTTGCAGAAACTCAACTACTCACGCATGGGCTGCAGGCAAACCATGAGCTCGGGGGGCTAAATGTTGAGGTTCAAAATTGATCACAGTCTAAGGCCCAAAGAAATAGCACATTGGGCTAATTTCATGGAAATGAAGCTAGAGAAAATTTAAAAAAAAAAAAAAAAAGGGTTGGGCTCACGTAATGAAGAAAAGAGAAAAAGAAAGAAGAAAATGGTGAGAGTTCCAAAGAATTGGGATCCAAAGACCCATGGAAGAACAAACCTTAAAATACATGAAGCAAAGGGAAGGTCCAGCCGGCCAGGATTAATAAACCAAAAGAAGCCCAATAAGAAGAGTTAGGCCGGGATCCCAGAAGTTAGTAGAGTCCGGGGATCCCTGGGACGCACAACATGGTCTAAGTAAGACTAAAGCAGGTTCAAAAAAAAAGAAGGGATAAAAGACAAAGAGCATGCGGGTCTCATGCGCCCAAACATACAATGGGATCAGAAAGTACAAAGCAAAACATTCATGAACGTAGGAGCTGTGCCTCAAGGAACTAAGAATGAGAAAATCATAAAAAGAGATAACTGGAAGGAGCTTTCAACCCAGCAGTAAAAAATTCCAACTATTTGGGAAAAATGACAAGGATTGAGTGCAACCAAAAGCTGGAAAGGTGAAAGAAAGGGCCAAAATAGCTGAAGATCAGTGACCTGAGGGGACCTTGAAGTGGAAAATCAGCTAGGGGGTTTTCGGCTTGGTCGCACCAAAGGGAAGAAGTTATGAGAAAAAAAGGAAACGACCAGCCCCTGAGTAAACTAACACAGCACGAACTCTGAGGGGCAAAAGGGAGAAATCACTGGTACCCCGGAACATTAGAGCTGCACTATAAAAGAAGGGGGGAAATCCATGCTAAGGGCAATTCAATTTTCATTCATTGATTTTTATTCAGGCATTCATCGCCATTTTTTGGATTCCTAGAAAAGATATAGAGCCATAGAAAGAACTCTGTAAAGTTCAAGGAAAAACAGAGGAACTGCTCCCGGTATCCCAGAGACAGCCACTATAGCACATACTCGGATTCAAAAAATTCAAACTTTGCAAGTCTTTGAAGCTTGAATAGCTATCAAAGTCTATAATTTTTGAACTTAGTTGAACCTTGTATCACGTCTTAGTGAGCACTGTAATCATAACTAAAGAAAATTAATAAAATGTCTCTCATTGATTCGAGGATCCCTAACCCTTTTTTACTGTATTTTATTTGCTGTACATTTCCTTGCTGTTTGAACTATCATTCAATACATATATTTTCGCTTGTTAGTTTATTTGTGTTGTAGGAAGCTTGCTTTGTGCACCACTTGGTTCTTAAATAGCCTTTTAGCTGCGGTGAACCAAGCCCAGTCCACCAAGAACAAATTATTTGGCCCAGGATCTTTGGGTCACTGTGCTGAAAAAAAGGCACTCTCACAAGGTGCCACGAAGCAACTAATGCAAGAAAGAGAGATAGAGGGAGAGAAAGAGACAATTAGACAAGTACCAACAGCACAATATATATAAGAATATAGAAATTTGAAGGTACGTATGCATGAAAATGCATGAACATGAGACATGCAAACTTAAAAACATCATGGGCTCAGCCCAATCCAAACCTACCAGTACACAACATTGCAACAAATATATCACACATCTATAATGCATGAAAATATTGTTATAATGCAAGTGATATGTAATGCATGATGTTTTGAAACTTATTTAAGCAAAACCCAACCCAAAAATTTTGCAAAATCTTCATCAATTTTGAAAAACCCCAAAAAATTTTCAAAAATCCAAAAACCTAGGTCTAATGCATGAAATGCATGAAGAATGAAGGATTTAGGAACCTCACTAGTGAAGAACCACTTGATATAGGCCGAAAATCAACTGAGGATGAAGATTAGAATGGGAGAGAGGTGTTTTGGGGGGTGAAGAGATGAAGGCTATCGAGAGATCAAGGAGAAATGAAGCTGGAATCGCACAGACTATATATATAGAATTTCATAATTCTCGACAAATCGAGAGCTATCGAGAGTTTTTGAGAATTAAAAAGGCGCGTGAGATAGCTATTGAACAAGCTATGAAGGAGTTTTCCAAAGGTTTCCACAACAAAGAAGCTGATGAATCAAGGTAGCTATCGAGAAGCTATCGAGCATCCCGAAGGTTTCTCGATGGATCGAAGTACCTATCGAGAGCTATCGAGAATGAGATAAAAAGCAGCTAAAGAGTCTTGATAGATAGTATAGCAATTGAGAGGTATCGAGATAGCTATTGAGGTTGCTTGAAAACAGTTATTCAAGAAGAGAAAAACACAGACATGAATGCAACCAAACATGCTACTCAACCAAGAATCTAAACAACATTTTGAGCTCTCAAAAACATCTCTCAACAAAAAAATTTCAAGCATATAGATCCAAAACACACACACAAACTAAACAAGTCTAACCAATTTTATATTTCAAAAACAAGTTAAGACAGTTTAGTGAGCATACATTAACACATGTATTCCTTGTGATGGCAAAATCACATTGTACCTGCACATGTATCAAAGGTAGCAAAGAATTTTGCATGTTGTGTGTGAAGAACATTGCAAGATTGCATACGTGTCTACATGTTATGACGATTGAGATATGAGAAAATCACTTTAACTCACACACAATCATAACTGTTTGATAAGGACTATCACCTTCGAGGTACATCCTATAACTCTTACATCTCCTAGAATACATGCTTGCAATCATATATAAAGCATTTTGATCTTTTTGCTTTTATTTTTCTTTGCATATTTTTTTTAAGCAAACCATGCATGGGCATATAAGAGATAGAGAAGAAATACCCAATGATGTTAAGCATTTGACATTCCACTTTTGCTATGCCAAAGCATACAAATGTCATTTCATGATTGGCGGGCAATAGTGGTGAGATGGTTATTTATGCCTTTCTCTTAGGATTTTCTAGTCCTTCCCGTCAAAAAGAGTGATACGAGTGTTAAATACATGAGATTACTTAATCTTACTCATCACAAACACAAGCCACAAAGCTCACTTGCTTAGTTGTGCATAGTTATGCTCATCTAAGCTACAAAAGATACAAAGTTTACAAAACTTTGTTTCAATGGCCATCCAAGGTACAAAAGTACCAATGTACATAAACACACACTGTTTTTGTATTTTTCTGATTTTTCAATTTTTTTTTATTTTATATGAAAAACAAAATAAAGCAAAAATGAAAAGAAAACAACCAAAAACATGTTAAACAAAGCAATGCTTAAAACTAGACTAACTCAAAACACAAAAGCAAAACACACAAGTAATGTAAAAACAAAAACAAAAACAAGAAGGGGAGAGATAGAAAAAGTGACAGAATCATTTAGAGCCTTCTTTCCTTCCACACCTTGAAAGACCCTTTCCGTTTAACAAACCCAATCCGGCGGTAAGGGGGAAGAATTTAAACCATTCAAATTCGAAAGGAACATGAGGGCTTTGAGAAGATCTCCAAGAGGAGCAAAGGAGGATGGAACTGATTCTAGTTTCCCGACGCAATCATGTTGTTGCTCTGTTGAGTGGCTAACCACTTATAGCAATTAGATCGAGTATGTCCAACTGTGCCACAGTGATGACAGAAATGCTGCTTTTTCTGTTTTGGATTTTGAGTATTTCCCTTCTTAGCCCTAGGGTTCTTAATCTCTTTCTTATCAAGCTTGGGGGGTGTTCCCAAGATAGATTTACCCTTGTCTATGTTCTCACTATCTAATTCATTTTTAACATTATTGTTTTTAGTTTCAACATTATTACCAGGAGGAACAAAAATAGTAAAACTAGAAGTAGCAATACTAGGAGAAAGGAAATCATACCCTAAACCTGTTCGATCAGAAGCAGATTTCTGGAGACTGAGCATCTCATCAAGATTTGCACTTGAAGTTCTTTCTGACTAGGCTCTAGATTGAAACAGTTCTGCCTCAAGCTTCTTGGTCTTCTCAGCCAAGAAATTATTCTAAAATCTCAGTACTCCAATGGTTTGATTTGCTTCATCAAACTTTGTGGAGATTTCTTTTCGTTCAAGCTCCACTTCGCTAAGTTTCTTGGTGGCCAACCTATACAGCTTCTCATGCTTTTCTAAGACCTTGTAAAACTTTGCATAGGCTGTGTGGATGTCATCTTATTCATCCATATTTTCAAACTTAGACTCCGCCAATTCCTCTTCCTCATCCACATCTTCAACAATCCCTTCAGTAGTATTTACAATGGTAGTGAAAGCATTTAGGATTCCATCATCCTTATTATCGAAATCATCCTCAGGCTTAGTGTCACTCAACGTAGCAGCAAATTCCTTGCTCTTCCCAATGGTCTTGAGATACGTAGGGCACTCTTTTTTCATGTGACTGAAGCCCTGACACCCAAAGCATTTTGGTCTTGAGGGAACAATGTACTGACCGCCATCCCTAGCATCCTTCTTCTCTTTGTCTTGACTCTTGAACTGCGAAGAACTGGATTACTTTTGGTCTTTATCAAACCCTTTCGCGTTGGCATTCTTCATAAACTTCTTGAACTACCTCATGATATAGGATTTCATCTTAGAATCTTCATCATTTGAAGACTCATCAGTGTCACTACTCTTGGCCTTCAATGCCATGCTCTTGCTCATGCTCGATTTCTCGATCCTTATCAAACCCAACTCTTAGGTCTGTGGATTGCCAACCAATTCTGTCAAAGGAATTTTGTCAATATCCTTTAATTCCTCAATTGCAGTGATCTTGGCATGAAATCTCTCGGGTAGAGATCTGAGCACCTTTCTCACAATCTTGGGTTCAGGAATGGTTTCCCTAAGATTAAATGCTGAGTTTACTATGTCCTTGAGCTTGGCATAGAACTCACCAAATGACTCATCCTCCTCCATTTTGATCTCTTCAAAGCTTGTAGTAAGCCCCTAAAGCTTTGAATCCTTAACAGCCTTGGTTCCTTCATAGGTTGCCTGGAGAATGGTCCATGCTTCCTTAGCAGTTTCAGTAAAGGATATCTTCTTGAATTCCTCATTTGTGACTGCACTGAATAGAGCCTTCAATGCCTTGTTGTTGAAGTTTGCCGCCTTGATCTTAGCATCATCCTAGTCGGCCGGTGCTTCCATAGGCTTGGTCCAACCTATCTCTACAGCGTGCCATACCTTTTCATCCAATGACTACAAGAAAGCTCTCAAGCGTACTTTCCAGCATGCATAGTTAGTACCATCGAATAAAGGAGGTATGATAAGGGGTCAATGCATCACACAACAAAGATTAAAACCTAATCAAAGTGTGCCTGCTCTAACACCTCTTGATAGGCCAAAAATGTATTGACCACATGTGATAAATTAACCAATTGATTTAGCCAAGTTAATTAGTTAATTCAATTTGCATGCAATATGCATGGCAGCACAAACAAATCACCAAATAACTAAATGCAGTGGAAAATAAATTTACACTGTGATTTGTTTACGAATAGGGAAAACCTACAAGGCAAAAACCCCACCGGGTGATTTTAAGTCACCACTCCCGAAAATCCACTATTATCAAAACAAGCGGTTACAAGTAAAGGAATCCCAGTACCCTATACCAACCTACAGTTAAACCCTTACCCCAATACCCAATTGGACTTGTTCTATAGTGAAAATCTCTCCTTTTCAATGCACGGCTCCCAGTACGTGACTAACCAATAGTTGCGCAAATCCTAGTACGCGACTTAATCACCAACTTGAGAAAGATGTTGGCTGCAAATTTCTTTAGTTCATCACATGATGAAGATCACGAAGTTCCTTGGTCACAAAATCCTAAGGTGTACAAACACAGTAGCTTCTTCAAGAAAAAGATGAACTAAGGCAAATTCTGTCTCCGGTCACAATTTGCATGAACACAACTTTGCTTCACACTTATGCAACTGTGCAACCTTTGACGACCCTTAAAATAATCCTTATATATGTTTAGGGTTGTGAGAAAAGAAAGCCTAAACACATACTCACGGATTGGAGTGAAATCAGTTCTGAAAAACTGAATTTCATAAACCTCAATAGATAGCCATCTATCGAGCTAGCTGTCGAGCCATGGGCTGAAACAGCTTTTAAACCTCGATAGATGCTAGCTGTCGAGCTTTAAAATCCATCACTTTCTCACTTGTTTCTTGGGCAGACTTGCATGGCTTTAACACTTGAACTTGAAACCTTGTTCCTTGAAGTATTAAACACATCCTAGATCTACCCAATTACAAGTAAAGTGCGTTTTGTCAAAGGATTAGCCAATTACATAAAATATTGACATATGTTCCTAACATTGAATCACATATGTCCTAAACTCCTCAAGAGTAGGGCATATCTCTACACCATTGAATTGAAAAACATGTTGAGAGGGGATCCAATAATTGGCAACAACATGAAGAAAAGGTTCATCCACCTTGATTTGATGGTATTGAAAAATGCAAGGAACGATAGCCTCTTTGAAACTAGGGCCAAGCTTCCTAATCCAAGTCGAGACTTTGAAGGGGGAGAATTCTACCTTTAGGAAACCTTAAAAGAGTGTTTTCTAGGAGGAAAATACGTTTAGTAAGGTTTGGGAGTCCCTAACGGCTATTTTATACTAAGGAAGGGCGATTAGGGCTTTTCAGACCCGCGGCATGCGTACGCATGGTCAAATCTATGAACACAAGGTCAAGGCTGTGTACGCAAGCCCCTTTACATGTACGCACGACGAGAGGCATAACCCAAGTTTTCTTTGTTTTAAGTATGGTTTTCTTCCACATGCTTCTCCTATGGATCCTATGGCCCGAAGAGCTATTTAAGAAACAACTCAAGCTCAGATTTTTTTTTTTTTTGGTAAATAAGCTCAGATTTTCAAGCATAAGAAAAGCGTAGAATTGTGCATCTATTCCCATAAGTTGTAAATTAAGTATATGTCCCAAATAAAAAAGCATGAATGTAAAAGATGTTCTTAAAATACAACCCAATGTCTCAAGTTAAATTCAAAGTGCAGAAATGTGTGCTACAAGGAAAAAATAATAATAATAAGTGTATGTTTTTAGACCCCTTAAAACACAAGTTGTTTAACCTAGTTATTTAGCCAAGTGATTACTTAGATAAATTATTCATATCTAGGTTAACACATTCAAATCATATCATGTAAATAATGCGAAAATATAAATAACACACGATATGATAACCTAGGAAAACCAAATCAGTAAAAAACCTGGGGAGGATTTAACCTAACTATCCTTGAGGTAAAACAGATCCACTATGAAAAAATTGAAGTTTGTACAATAAGACTTAGACCACTAATATCCTATTGCTACCTCAAGTAGAAAACTTACTACCACGACCACATGACAACTCTGAGTCCACGGACTACTTCTTTCCTTGATCCACTGCAACCACAAGTACTCCCACTTGTGACTTTGAGACTCCACTCAAAGGTTTCAGATCTTCTTTAAATTCTTTATGCAGCAATTGGAGCTATCACCAAGCTCTTGACATGAATCTCGATCTTGATAACCCTAAGTGTGTATGAAGGTAAACACCTCTAGATCTTACAAGGGATTCAACACACAGCACATCAAAAGACTTCTAAAACATAGCTAGGGTATTTCCTTTTATACTTGGAGTAAAACATAAAACCCTACACGTCAAACCGGGTTTGGGTTGAGTTGGAAAAATCCGCAGAAAATTAATCTGCACGAGGTTCGATCAATCGAGTCTAATTTTTGATCGATCGAGCCTTGCAGATTTAGACCAATAAATCCCTATAATCACTCGATTCCAACTTTACAAATAAACACACTTTGATGAGTAGCCTAAATCTGGACTCTAAGTTTTGATCATGGTTTGCCAATACATTACAAATTGAAGTTCTAATACATTTAGTTCCTAAAGTCTTAGAACCTAAAAAAAACTCCCCTTTTGGCAATCCGTGATAAAACACATCACAAAACTGAAATGCTCAAAGTTACAAATAGCCCATTAAAAATTAAAATGCCTAAAAACAATTCAACCTAACTACTATCTATTAGTTGCCAGTGTAGACAGCAACATGACTGAATTAACCTGTAAATTCCTGAAGCACTCAACAAATACATAAATGCATGTGTGGAAAATACAAGTAAAACAAAAGAAAAATCTTGATTTCACAAAAAAGAAAATAAAAGACATATACCTTGAATAACCTCATAATATAAATCAATAACCAATGTATCACATGTGAAACAAGAAAGAATAAAAGAAACATAAAACATAGTGTCTCCCCATAAAAAATAAATAAATCATGAGCCAAATAAAAAGAAATGCATCAAAGAAGCTCCTAAATACAATCTATGTACCCCAAAACAAAAAACTCCCCCTATCTCCATGCACAATATGTACTCCCCTTTTTTGTGACGAATTGTCGAAGGGCAATCATGGCTCATCATCAAAAGGAGGTGGTGGCGTAAACCATCAAGCACTTGCCAAATCAGCACGTAAAACCTGAAGCTCAGCAAGCACATCCACCAAAATCTGTCCATGCACCACCTGAATGGTCATGACAGTATCCACCAAACTCCTAATAGAGGAATTGCTCAAAGAAGAGGGAGGAGGATCAACAGCGGCGGTAGGATCGACAAACTCCTCAGCAGAAGGATCACCAGATAAAGGAGGCCAAGATGTATCACCTGTGGAAGACTCAACTCTAGGGCATTTAAAGCTAGCTTTCATATGATCTGCTTTTTGCCTAAGGAAGGTGGCACCTATGAGAGCGATGATATGGACAGGCTCAAATGCAAGAAAGTCCTCTAAACCCAAATCTAACAAAATCCTATGAATGAATACCAAAAAGAAAAGACCATGCCCTTTCGAACCACTCCTATGAACCTCAACAAGTGATCAAATGAAAAGAGTAGGAAAACTCATAGGTGCATCAATGACAAGAGCATACAAAAATGCACATCTTTAAACGAGAATAGTGTGTAAATGAGAAATAGGCTAAATGGAATGACACAAAATTTGGAAAAATAAATAATTGAGCTCAGTAAGCTCATGAGAGGTGACACGAGGATCAATACCCCACTGAATGGAAGAACCAGTGATGAGTGACATGATGTCATCAAGAGGAGGAACCTCAGTGTAAGGGTAGACAGGTTGCTGTACCAAAGGTACATGAGGAGCAGAGGCCACTACCTTAGGAGTAATGACATAATCTTCACCCCTTGTCCAACTCATCACATACTGGACGTTTGAATCATCGGAGTGGACAGAGAGGTTCGAGTAGAACTCTCTAATCAAAACAGCCAGAGGTGGATGATCTACATCTAAAAGACGCAACCAACCCCTATGATTAAAACTCCTACGTATCTCTGGATCAACCTTGAATGCTAAAAAATGTGTGAAAACACAAGAGCTATTTAAACCTCCAAATTAAAGTTACGGCTCGATTGATTTTACTCTAACTTAATACAAAGTGCAGAATAGAGTAAATGCGAGCGGATAAGTAAACAATCTACTCTAACCCATAAACATTATAACACAGCAGTAAAATGAAAGGTAAAAGAGTAGGGAAGAATAATGCAAACACAAGATAACGCGCCGATGTGTTATCGAAAAGGAAATCGAAGAACTTGGCGAAAAACCTCTCTGTTGCCCTCCAAGCGGTAATCGATCCACTAGACAATCAGTTGGGATACATGGGTTAGCAAGAGACCCTCCAATCCTAATCTACCCGATGCACCTAAGCCTACAAGCTCCTACTCCAACAAGGCTTCTCGGAACCATGTCTTGTCTAGCTCTCCGGATCCCGCAATATGCCCGATTGCATCCGCCAAAACCTGGCTTCTTCTAATGCTTCCCAGTAGCACCAAAACCTCACTTGACACTCTGAAAGGGTGTGGTAAGTGTTTGGGCTATCAACCTCTCAATAGTATGGAAATGGAGAGGTAGGAGTTAAGAAAAATTCACAAGCAATGGTGTAGAGAATTGTGGGTATAACAATCTCTGACTCTCAAGGTTTGTGGCTAGGGTTTTCTCTCAGAAGCACTCCTCAACATATGTGGGTATATATAGTATGGGTACAGAAAGTATGTATCAGAAATGACAGTCTAGCAAAACAGAATGTTTCACGGGTGTCTCGCGGGAAGGCCTTACCCTCAGATACTTGTGAAAACCAGCTGTCTCCATCCTGTCCTAACTCTTCACATTCCAGACATGTGCAGGGCACATGCTTCACTTCGCGGGAAGCTTAGTCGCAAGCTACCCGCAAAAACAGCTTTAGTTGAGCCTTGAGTCTTCACACATTCTTTCTCTCACACAACCCTTACAATGAAATCCCACAAATAATACAGGGTACATAAGATTGATTATAATTACAATCAAATTTGGCACGGAATAAAAGCCAACAAAACACATAGTTGTAAATTACAACTTTACAAACCTCATTTAGATCACTTTACACTCAGCCCACACCTTTCTATAAACATTCAGATTCTCATAAGTTTCTTGGTTTTTCGGGGTTAGAAACCTATCACTCTGGAAAGCAGGGGTAGAGGGGGTAAGGGTTGGAAAGAAAAGACGAAAATAGAAAACAAAGAAAAAGAACCAAGGGCAAACTGTGTTAGAGAGGGTTAGAGCACAAAAATCTCAATAAATAACAATCTATATGATGCATGTAATGAATGCACATATGATGCATGCTCTAATGCATTGAAATTTGTTCAATTTTACTTCATAAACCATCAATTGACTTGAACATATAGTTTTAGAACAAAAACCCCAAATTTCGAAAAAAGTCAATTTCAAAAATCCCAACAAATTGATCAACTTATCATTACACTAGTTAGATAACATCATATAATGATATAATCAACCAATAACATAAGTCAATTTCATCAATTTTAGCCCAATTGAACAAAATCCCCAATTTCTTAAAGTTTCAAGCCCTAGAAATTTCAATTTTTCCCAAATCACAAAATTAATCAAATTAATGCATGGAAATCATGTTAATAACATCCAAGAACAAAAACCCATTAAACAAAATTGATTAAAAACAACTAATTTGAACAAAAATCCTAAAATCCCTAGGTTCGAAATTTTCAATAAAAATGCATGAATCATCTAATTTTATTTAAAAATAAAGGGTAAAAGAGACTTACTAGTGCTTGAGGACAAAAACATTAGAGAGATTTGTGGAAGAAAACGACAAATTTGGTTTAGATTGGATCGATCGAAGAGGAATAGTGTAAAAGCTTTTGGAAAAATTTGAAAAGTGTGAAGAACACGTAAGAAAAGCTTATTTAAAACACTTTTAGATTGAATTTTGATCGTTCAAAAATAAGCTTCAATCGATCGAAAACAGATTCAATCGATCTAGCATCTATCGAGCCAGGCAGATTCAAACCAAAATTTTTATCGCAATTTCGATCGGTCGAGAAGCAACTTCGATCGATCGATAGTCTGGAATTTTGAAATTTTTGAAAAATAGGGCATTTTTATATGGAAACTTCTCAAAACACAATATTTCATTTATGAAATGCATGAGTATGAGATTAAAAGTTTTTCAAAAACACTTGAATTCAACCTAGATCTTCCAAAAACACATTTTTGAATCAATTTGTCCTCAAAAACTCAAACATAAAACACATTTTGCATTAAAAACAAGGAATATATAATCTTGGATGGCCAAAACAAATTTACACACAATATCATATACTAAGTTTAGCAAAGAATAATTTGTGTAGTGTGTGCAAATAGCAATAATTTGAGATACATGTGAGGTGATATGTAGATAGTAATCAATCACATTTTCTACAAAATTCATCACATAATTTTGAAATATCACCTAAAGAGTTACATCATATAACTCTCACATCTCCTAGAAAACAAGCTTGCAATCATGTAAGTTTCTTGTTTTGCCTCATAATGTACACACCAATTTTATTTCATTGTGAATTTATTATAGTCTAATAATGTACACACCAATTTTAGCTTTATTCCAAGGCTACACCAATAATGTACACAGCAAGTTAGAGTTTTAGCAATAAGAACTTCAAAGAATCCATGACAACAGGGGTCAAGAATCAACTCTTAGATCAAAGGATCTAAATACAAGAGCTAACCTGCTCTGATACCACTTGTACGTTTTTAGACCCCTTAAAACACAAGTTGTTTAACTTAGTTATTTACCCAAGTGATTACTTAGATAAATTATTCAGATCTAGGTTAACACATTCAAATCATATCATGTAAGTAATGCAGAAATATAAATAACACATGATATAATAACCCAAGAAAACCAAACTAGTAAAAAACTTGGGGAGGATGTAACCTAGCTATCCTTAAGGCAAAACAGATCCACTATGAAAGAATTGAAGTTTGTACAATAAGATTTAGACCACTAACATCCTATTGCTACCTCGAGTAGAAAACTGTTAGGTTCTAAAGATTTAGGATTTTATGTGTTTAGAACTCTAATTTGTATTGTTGGCAAACCATGATCAAAACAGGTTATTTAGTCTTGTTTAGACTTGCTCAAAGTTGGGTCGTTCATGTAAAGTTGGAATCGAGTGGCTGCAGATGCATTGGTGCATTTTGGCCTGGCTCGATCGATCGAATCTCGGGCAGAATGTTTTTCTGCAGAATATTCCAGCTCAGCCCTAACTCATTAAACGTTTTGGGTTTTCTGTTTTTACCCTAGGTATAAAAAGAAAAACCCTAACCACGTTTTTAGAGTTGCTTTAGTTGTATTATTGCTCATACATTACGGTTTTGTGTAAATCTTTTGTGAGATCTAGAGGAGCTTTCCTTTACACAAAGTTTAGGGTTTTCAAGATAGAGATTACTTCAACATCTTGATGATCAACTCGGTTGCTACCATTGAAGTTTAAAGAATATCAAGCGTGGGTGCTTGTGACTGATTGAAGAATTCAAGAAAGAAGTAGTCTGTGGATTCGGAGCTTGCACATGGTCGTGTCAGTAAGTTCTATTGGTGGGTAGCATTAGGAAGTCAAGCGGGGAGCTTGTAAGTCCTTTTGTATGAACTTCGATTCTTTCATAGTGGATTCAGGTTTGCCTTGAGGATCGGTGGGTCAAATCCTCCCCAGGTTTTTACCGTGTGGTTTCCTGGGTGATCATATCATTGTGTCTTTTATCTTTCCATTGCTTTATATGTTTGATATGATTATTTGATTGTTTTAACCTAGAATTGCATAATTTGACTAAGTAACAACTTGGCTAATTAACTAGGCTAACCAATCTGGTTGTTTTAAGGGGTCTAAAACCGTTCAAGTGATATCAGAGCAGGTTGCTCTCTTGTTAGAGATTTTTTGATCTCTGAGCTGATCCTTGACCCCTGTTGTCATGGAGCATGGACACTCTCTTATTGTTCCTCCTCACTTTGATGGGAATAACTATGCTTATTGGAAAGTAAGGATGAAAGAATTCCTGAAATCTATTGATGATAGGGTTTGGAATTCCATTGAATACGGATGGCAGAAGCCCACTACTCCTGTGAGTGAGTGGAAAACTTCTGAAAAAGAAGCAGCAGGCTTCAATAGCAAAGCTATGAATGCCATCTTCAATGCTGTTTCTATGGAGGAATTTAAGAGGATCTCAAATGTTGAGGTTGCTCATACTGTTTGGAAAATCCTCCAAACTGTGCATGAAGGCACAAAGGCAGTTAAGATCAATAAACTGCAGCAATTAACTTCTAGATTTGAAAGCATTAGAATGTCTGATGATAAATCTTTTGATGAATTTTATGCTAAATTGAATGACATTGTTAATTCTGCTTTTAATTTGGGTGAAATCTATGATCAACCTAAAATTGTTAGGAAGATTCTTAGATCTTTAACTGAAGACTTTAGACCTAAAGTGACTGCCATTACTAAAAGTAAGGATGTGGACTCCATCCCTGTTGATGAGCTTGTAGGATCTCTTCAATCCTATGAGGCTGACCTACCCAAAGTGAACAAATCCAAATCAATGGCTCTTAAGTCAGTTAATGATGTTGATGGTGGTGGATTTGATGATGAGCTCTCTGCTACAGAGATTGCATACCTTGCCAAGAACTTTAGAAACTTTCTTAGGAATACCAATAGAAAGGCAAGAGGTACAAACACTGCTGAACCTAGAAATTTTAGGAAGAATGATCCCACAAAAGTGAATAACTTTGAAAAACCTAGAGAAAAAGTTGGTCAATCTTCAAATAATTCTTTGGGTCCTCAGTGTTTTGGCTGTCAAGGGTATGGTCATGTGAAATCTGAATGTCCTACATTCTTGAGGACTAAGGGTAAAGCTATGGCACCCTTAGTGATAATGAGGTTTCTGATGATGAGTCTGGATGTGATGAGGATGGAAACTTCATTGCTTTCACTGCTACAGCTGTAGTCAATGAAAGCGTATCTGTTGAAGAGAACCCTTCTGATAGGGAACTCTCTGAGGATGCAGATCTTCAAGAGGCCTACAATAAACTTTACAAAATTGCTGCAAAGGATGCTATGAATGTTGAACTTGGCCTGAAGAAAATTGAATCTCTTGAGCTTGAAAAGAAAATTTTGCTTGTTAAACTGTTTGATGCTAATGATCTTTTGAACAATGTTAAATCTAAGAACATGCTTTTCCTTGATAAAGTTAAAACTTTGGAACATGATTTATCTGTTGCTAGATCTGCTAGTTCTAAACTTGATCGAATGTTGAATGTTCAAAAGTATCCTTCAGAAAAATATGGTTTAGGATATGTTGAAAGCATCTCTGATTCTACACCACATTCCACGAACTTTGTTCCTTCTTCTTCGTCTGAACCTTCCGTGAGTGAGGTTGTGAGTGAAACTGTCAAACCCCCTGTGAGTGAGGTTGTCAAACCTGTAGAAGTTTCACCTCCTAGGAAGATTAGGGTTGATCTGAGAGAGTCTAAACCTAAGGATTCTACTCTTTCTAAGGACAAGATGCATGGTAAACCTGCTTGGGTTTGTCATTCTTGTGGAAAGTCTGGACACATTTGTCCAAAATGTTACAAGCTTCAAGCTGCTAAGAGAGCAAATAAACCAAATGTGCCTGTGTCTCAAGCACAAGATCCTATGGCACTTATTGGTGAATTGGTAAAGGCATTGAACCTTTATTCCAGTCCTGGAGTTAGAAATCACTCGAAAGTGAATAAGAACTCCAATGCTCGTGGTGCATCTAAAAGGTTTTAAATGCAAAAGACTCGTCCTAATTGAGTCTTTCTGACATGGTCCTTGTGCTTCACTACTCATTCCTCTGTGACCTTTGTTCTTTGGTATTTGTGTTTTTGTTTTTTTTCTAGGACTTGCATTGCACTACATTCATGCATTTCATTAAAAAAAATTAAAAAAAAAAAAAGGGAGAAAAGGAGAAAGCAAAAATATGTTTGACATTATTTTTCTTGGTCTTTGAAAACAAGGTTGGTCAATTTATTTACACATAACATGTTTTTGTGTACCTTGTTTAGCTTTGATGAGCTTATTTATTGCACTTTACTAGTTGAAGCTTTGTAGTGCATGTTTTATGGGAAAGATGTTTATGGTGTTTATCACTTTGTCTTAATCTTGAAGTCACATGTTATTTCACTGTCGGACTTGATCCTTTTAAGAAAGGCATAAATAACCATCTCACCACTGTTCACTAGCCAATCATGAACACCTTAGTGCATCTCATAAGATTTTGTGCTCAAGAAAGTGTAGCACATGCACAAAAAGAACATAAGGTGTAGCCTCGGCTTAATTGCTTAATGCTTAAAATTGGTGTGTACTATTAGGCTTGATGCCAATTCACTTAATTAAAACTGGTGTGTACTATTAGGCTTGATGCCAATTCACATAATTAAGAGGCTAAATTCAAGAAACTTACATGATTGCAAGCTTATGTTCTAGGAGATGTGGGAGTTATATGATGTAACTCTTTAGCTGTTAGTCTCTTTTAAATTCTGTGTGATGAATTTTGTAGACTTTGTGATTGATTTCTATTCACATATCACCTCACATGTATCTCAAGCTTTTGCTAGTTTGCACACACTACACGAGTTACTCTTTGCTAAACATTGTACATGTTATTGTGTGTGTTTTTAGTCTGACCAACCAAGTTTGAAAATATCTTGAGAATTATGCAAAACATTATTTTGCCTGAGAAATTAAAGGATGAACTGGCTGAAACTTTCTTTGGAGAAACTGGGATTACAAATTTGGGTTTTTGAAAAATCATTCCATTTCATCTCATACTCATGCATTATGTTTCATTGATTTCAATGCTTTGAGGAGTTCTTTTTCGAAAATTGGTTTTAGGTTTTCAAAACTGTAATTTTTTCCAAAATACTGTGATCCACTGCCTGTTTCGATCGATCCATTCTATTTTTCGATCGATCGAAAATTTTAAAATTCCTTTTAAAAATTTCGGAGTGATTCGATCGATCGAAAGTAATTTTTGATCAATCGAAATTCGTGAATCAGCTTTTTAAAACAGTGTTCTTTGACTGATTTGCTTACCTTTTCAAAAGTTTTTTTCAAACTTTCTTTTCTCTCTCCGACTTGGCAAGGATCTACAGTAAATTTTTGTCATTTTCCTCCAAATTTTTTGCAAGATTTCTCTTTCCTCAAGCCGCTAAATCTCTTTTGCCCCTAATTTTTGAGTTTATTTGCATATATCATGCATTTTTCATGCATTCTCTCTCTAATTTTCGGACCTCTCTAATTTTGGGATTTTTGATGTTTCAAGCCCAATTTTGTGCAATTGATCAATGGGTTTTTATGGGGACATGTGTTAAACATGATTGTGATAGTTTAATTTGATCAATTTTGGGTTTTGTGAGAAATTAAAATTTCTAGGGTTTATGTTTAGTTCCGAATTGGGGATTTTGTTCAATTGGGTTGAAATTGATGAAATTGGCTTGTTGATTGGATGTAATTAGGCATTATAATCTATGTGTTATGTTTTGTAATGCTTAATTCATCCATGTACTTCATAATTTATCAAGTGGTTTTCAAAATTTTTGGGGTTTTTGTTAGAAACTCTATGCTCAAGCCATTTTTGTTCAATTCAACTTAATATTGAACTTTGTTTACTGCATTAATACATGCATCATGCCATTTTAAATGTTCATGCATCATATAGATTTTTGCTCTATATTTTTCTTGTGCTAACTTGCAGTCTGCCCTTGTTTTTTTTTTTTTTTTTTTTTTTTTTTTTTTTTTTGTTGTTGTTGTTGTTGGTTTTCTCTTGTGTCTCTATCCTTTCCTTAGCATCATGCCTAAGAAAACTAGGGCTCGTAGGTCTGTCACCTCATCTACTCCTTCCCCTCCTCCCTTTGACCGAGAGAAATTTCCTAGTAAGAAAAACCAAGAGATTTATGTTAAGTTGAACCTTAAGAGGAAGATATGGTCTGAGCGTTCTGTTATCTTAGATGAGCTTGATCCTGCCATTAGGGCGAACTTTGAGCGTAGGGGCTGGTTACCATTGGTGGATATTTCTGATCCTCCTCCACCTGCTACCTTGATTAGAGAGTTCTACTCGAACATCTCTATCCACGTCTATGATTCCAACACTTTGGTAAAGAGTTGGATACGAGGCGTAGAGTACACCATTACTCCTAAGGTAGTGGCTGATGCTCTAGGGGTACCTTTGGTACAGCACCCTGTCTATCCTTATGATGAATCTCCTGTTTTAAGTGATGTCATGTCTTACATCACTGGCTCATCTATCCAGTGGGGTTCTGATCCTCGGATCACCACTGCTGAGCTTTCTGAGTTACACTATCTCTTCTTTAGGATAGCTTGTCACTCCATCTGGCCCATTTCTCATCTTCACACCATTCCTCTCGAGTGGTGTGTATTTTTATACGCTTTTGTCACTGATGCTCCTATCAGTTTTCCCCATTTGTTTCTTCGTTCTTTGAACGAAGTTTATAGGAGTTCATCTTCTGCTCATGCTCTTGTTCATCCTATTTTCATTCATAGGATTTTACTTTATCTTGATCTTGGTGGCTTCCCTTCCTCTGAACCCGTTCATGTGATTGCTCCCATAGGTGCGTCTTTTCTTAGACAGAGGGCTGCTCACCTTCGAGCTGGCTCTAAACATCCTAGGTTTGAGCCTTCTAGGTCCACACCTCCTCCCTTTTCTTCTACAGGTCCTGCTGATGAGGCTGTTCCTGATCCTGATGCTGCTGCTGCTGCTGTTCCTCCACCTCCATCGGATGACTTTGATATCCGTCATACTTTGGAGACTGTCATGACCGTTCAAGCGGCTCATGGTCAGCTTTTGGTGGACCTTTTTTGATGAGATTCGAGCTTTACGAGCTAATCTAGCACGTCTTCGTTCACCTTCACCACCTCCTTTTGATGATGGATTGTGATTGCCCTTTGGCATTCCGTCACAAAAAGGGTGAGTAGGGTTTGTAGAGGAGATTTGTAGTTAGGGAGATTTTATTTGTTTTGTGGAGTAGATTGTATTTAGGCACTTCACCTTGTATATCATTTTTGGGATATTCATGTTAGGGGGAGTAACATTGATAGATATACATGATTTTTTATTTGATTCTTGTTTCTTCGGATTCACTGTTTATTGATTTATATTCTATGAGTTATTCATTGATATATGTCTTTATTATGTGTTGTGTGAATCATACAAGAATGTTATACCTGTGTATATACTATTTTCTGTCACACATGCGTTTATGCATTTTTTGAGTATTTCAGGAATATACAGGTTGATTCAATTGAGCTGCTATCTACACTTGCAACTGATGGATAGTAGTTAAGATTGGATTTGTTGTTATGAGCATTATTTTTGTAAAAGGTTTTTTAAATTGTAAACTTTAAACTTTTAGTTTGTGTTTTGTCACGGATTGTCAAAGGGAGGAGAGTTTGTTAGGTTCTAAAGATTTAGGATTTTATGTATTTAGAACTCTAATTTGTATTGTTGTCAAACCATGATCAAAACAGGTTATTTAGTCTTGTTTAGACTTGCTCAAAGTTGGGTCTTTCATGTAAAGTTGGAATCGAGTGGCTGCAGATGCATTGGTGCATTTCGGCCTGGCTCGATCGATCGAAGGAAAGGCTCGATCGATCGACTCTCGGGCAGAATGTTTTTCTGCAGAATATTCCAGCTCAGCCCTAACTCATTAAACATTTTGGGTTTTCTGTTTTTACCCTAGGTATATAAAGAAAAACCCTAGCCACGTTTTTAGATTTGCTCCAGTTGTATTGTTGCTTATACATTGCAGTTTTGTGTAAATCTCTTGTGAGATCTAGAGCAGCTTTCCTTTACACAAAGCTTAGGGTTTTCAAGATAGAGATTACTTCAACATCTTGATGATCAACTCGGTTGCTACCATTGAAGCTTAGAGAATATCAAGCGTGGGTGCTTGTAGCTGATTGAAGAATTCAAGAAAGAAGGAGTCCGTGGATTCGGAGCTTGCACGTGGTCATGTCAGTAAGTTCTACTGGTGGGTAGCATTAGGAAGTCAAGCGGGGAGCTTGTAAGTCCTTTTGTATGAACTTCAATTCTTTCATAGTGGATTCAGGTTTACCTTGAGGATCAATGGGTCAAATCCTCCCCAGGTTTTTACCGTGTGGTTTCCTGGGTGATCATATCATTGTATCTTTTATTTTTCTGCTGCTTTATATGTTTGATATGATTATTTGTTTGTTTTAACCTAGAATTGCATAATTTGACTAAGTAACAACTTGGCTAATTAACTAGGCTAACCAATCTGGTTGTTTTAAAGGGTCTAAAACCGTTCGAAAACTTACTACATCGACCACGTGACAGCTTCGAGTCCACGAACTACTTCTTTCCTTGATCCACTGCAACCACAAGTACTCCTACTTGTGACTTTGATGCTCCACTCAAAGGTTTTAGATCTTTTTTAAATTCTTTACGCAACAACTGAAGTGATCACCAAGTTCTTGACATGAATCTTGATCTTGATAACCCTAAGTGTGTATGAAGGTAAACACCTCTAGATCTCACAAGAGATTCAACACACAGCACATCAAAAGACTTTTAAAATGTAGTTATGGTTTTTCTTTTTATACTTGGAGTAAAACATAAAACCCTACATGTCAAACTGGGCTAGGGCTGAGTTGGAAAACTCTGCAGAAAATTAATTTGCAAGAGGTTCGATCGATCGAGTCTAATTTTTGATCAATCGAGCCTTTCAGATTTAAACCAATAAATCCCTACAATCACTCGATTCCAACTTTACAAATAAACACACTTTGAGCAGCCTAAATCTAGACTCTAAGTTTTGATCATGGTTTTCCAACACATTACAAATTGAAGTTATAATACATTTAGTTCCTAAAGTCTTAGAACCTAACAAAAAGAACCAAAGAAAAAGAGATATTCTATGCTGTGTGCTGTGTGTCTGTCAATCTGTCATGCAGGAATCACCGAAAATGCCTCTTCCTTCTTCCTTGGCTGGTAACTAAGGGTCACCTCCGAGTCTTCACCACCACCATCATCAACGTCATCATCATCATCATCATCATCATCATCATTGCTAGGATAAGCTAGTCCTCCAGGGACATACAAGTCCTTTAAATATTGGGTCATCTCCAGCTTGAGATTCCCAGCCAGCCAAACCAATTCCTTATGCTCCTAGACAATGGGCTGAAATTTGAAAGGAAAACGGGTTAGAATAAGCAGTTGAAAGATGCAAGAGAAGAAGAAACAAAGAAAGAAGTGGAAGAGAACTCACTGCCCATGTGCCGTCTAAAAAAGGATAGCCTGTGATATTTGTGTTGTGAGGCATGGGACGCTCCCTAGCGAAACTGCCAGGGCCATAAACATAGACCATCCAAGGCAGATGAAAAGGGTCAATAGGAATGCTAGGAGCAAGGGCTTCCTAGTACAAGTATGTTAGGTTCTAAGTACTTAGGAACTAATGTATTAGAACTCTAAATTGTATTGTTAGCAAACCATGATCAAAACAGGTTTTAAGTCTTGTTTAAACTTGCTCAAAGTGTATGCATTTTATGTAAAGTTGGAATCAAGTTGCTGCAGAAGTTATAGTGTGATTCTGCCTGGCTCGATCGATCGAGAATTAGACTCGACCAATCGAAATTCGGGTAGAACGTTTTTCTGCAGAATTTTCCAACTCAGCCCTAAGCCTATATGACGTGTAGGGCTTTATGTTTTTCCCTAAGTATAAAAGGGAAAACCCTAGTCACGTTTTCTGAGTTCCTTTTGCTATATGTGTGAATCTTTTGTGAGATCTAGAGGTTTTTTCCTTCACACATACTTAGGATTATCGAGAATGAGAAATCGATTCAAGAACTTGATGATCTTTCAGTTGCTGCATTAAATAGCTTAAAGATACACAAGCGGGAGTGCTTGTACTTGCTGGGAATCCAAGAAAGAAGTAGTCCGTGGACTCGGAGCTGTCACGTGGTCGTGGTAGTAAGTTTCCTACTCGAGGTAGCAATAGGAAGTTAGTGGTCTAAGTCGCTATTGTGTAAACTTCAATTCTTTCATAGTGGATTCAATTTTATCTTGAGGATAGCTAGGTTAAATCTTTCCTAAGTTTTTTACCTGTTTGGTTTTCCTGAGTCATCATATCTTTGAGTTCTTTATTTTCCACACTTTACATTGATATGATTTATCTGTGTTAACCTAGATCTGCATAATTTAACTAAGTAATCACTTGGTTAATTAACTAGGTTAATTTGGTTGTGTTTTAAGGGGTCTAAAAACAAACAAAGTATTTCACTTAAACGTCACCTTGTACAAGAATGCAAAAGAAGAGAGTAGGAATGGAAAGGATGGGAAGAAAGAGTAATACCTCGACATTAAGGGAGGGCATGAGGCGAGTATGGTTGAACTCATCATAGTTCAACTCCTCCCTAAGCCAGTTGACATAGGCCATACCAGGATTCCATAGGGCGTACTCAGCGTCGTTCATAGAGAGCGGGGCAAGAATGAACTCTGGCTGATCCATAGGTACCTGTAAGGCATCCTTACCCACTAGATGGTAGCGCACTCGCTATGCCAAGTAAAGCACCCTCAAGTCTACACCCTCTAAAGGCTAGGTGACCTTGGAGGCAACGATAACAGATGCCTCTAAGTCGAGAGTCGCAGCAAGAGGAACCCTGGCCCACGAGTTCCAGTTAATCTATAAAAAATGCATGAGGTTAGAAGGAAAGCACAAGAAGCATGTGAAGAACACAGTAAAAGGCATTGAAATTCAAACTCACATAATCGGAAGATAACCCCTCCAGGTGGGCCCTCACTACAAGGGAATTTCTAAAACTTAGGTCCAACCCTTAAACAATAACACCATATCGAACGGCCCAGAGCTGAGAAGAAAAGGAGGCATGAATACAGTTTGCAAGAACATAGTATACAAGGTGAATACCGTTTATAAGAATACAAAGTACAAGATGAATTCAGTTTGCAAGAATAAAGTGTACAAGATGAATAAAGTTACAATAATACAGTGTGCAAGTAAATACAATTTGCAAGATGACAATTTGCAAGACAAAAAAGAGTATGAAGACAGTTTACAAGAACATGGGTTATAGTTTTCTTTAGCATGTACAAAAGCTACAAAAGAAACGGGAAAGAAACTGACCTTTAGAAGCTTCCAAGGTCCCACCAGCTGGTTCAGGGTGTTGGAAAATCTGGTTTTTCATCTCATACAAAACACATAGCAGAAGCAACAAACACGAATCTACTTTATTCATAAGAGATAACATGTAACCTTGAATTCTAGAACAAAGAATAGAAAGCATACCTTGATGCAGTAAAATTCAAAAGCAAGACTTGAGAATACCTCTAATCAACATCCCTATTCCACATGGTGCCCGAGAAGAGTGGTCTCTCAATCAGACTTTATGTACGTTGATTCTCAAAGAAAAGTTCTTTTTAAAAGATATTGTTCTTCTTCTTCTCATTGTTGTAGAGAAAAACTATTTTCTTTTCTTTTCATCATACGTACATTCTAACTACCTTGGTAGTTATTTTATTTAATAAATTGTATTAAATAAAAATTGATTCTCTAATTGGATTAGCCTTTAAGGCCTACCCAATTGGGCTTTAGTTTGTGGCTTGAGATGGGATCAAAGGGAATAAATAAGACTCTAGCTCCAATGGGGCTTGGGCTTATCTGTCAACTCTTGACAAGTCTAAAGTTACCATTAATTATATTTAATACCACTATATAAATATAATTGCACTCTAGGCCTTTTTAATAAATTATATCTCAAGACTCTAATGATATCATTTGACCCCTCCATGAAATATTCATAGCAAACAAAGTCATAATGAATTGTCACTTTGTAAACATCTATTTTATTCTTGAGTACCCGGTTTAATCATTTAGTTATTCATATTTATTGAAATCCTATTTCAATAAATATAAACTTTAGTAACTCCTTACTAAAGTGGGCGCCCTGAATAACCAGTTTCCATTAAACTTATCTCAAGGGAATATTTCGTCTCTCTATAAAGAGAGACTATGACTTCCATCTTGACACTATGTGTGGTTACCCAACATACTGAGGTTTTGACAGTCAATATTAGATCTCACTCCTGATATATCAAAGTAACTTACATTTCATGTTCGGGTTCACCATCCTCTCAAGATTGAGAGTCTATGAAATTAAAAGTCGTGAGATTGATCATTCAGGTGACAATTGTTGATTGAATAATTAATCTTACAGGGGTCTAGTTCAATACGCAGACCATGAATCCTTTATATTATCAATCGAAATGAAGTTAGGCCCTGAATCCTATAAAAAAACAATCCAAGGTTATCAATCCAGATAACATATAAAGCACTTCAATCCTAATAACATATAAAGCATTTCAATCCTGATAACATACGGATTCCATGAATATAAAAGCATGACACAACACCATAAACAAAAGACATGATCATGGGCTTCATGGAATAACACGAACCATTACCGACTACGAACTATATTTTGAGTTTATAAGGAACTTGTGATTTATATCTTCTGTAACTAAATTACATAAATCACATACCATTATCTCAAGGACTATGATAATGTCCCATTAGTTCATTTGTAAATAGTCTCATATAATTAAACAATTTAATTATTTATAACATGCCAATAAATTGGATTTTAGGGCATAAACCCCAACACAGGGTCCCCCGGCTAAGTGTATCCAAGCACAAGTACAGATAGGCAAGACATGCCTACCCCCAGTTAGCTCCCCTAGCAGCCCCGAAGTCATAAAAGAGGGCTAACCACCTCAAGGATACGGTCTGCCCTCAATTGGCAAAAAGATATGCCCCTAGAATGTATAGCAAGAATGCCCTAGCCATTCAGGCACAGTGCTTAGCCGTCTCTTGGGGAAGGGACCAATAATCCACTTGTCGAAGTAGCAGATTGTGTCTATGGAGTACCTTCTCTCGAGCAAGTCAATCGCCAACCAAGTGCCCAACTCACCTTTCAAATTTTTGGTAGCACCGTTATACTTAAGGCCAATCATGCAGTGAAAATCATGGGGAGTCACAGTTATCTCCCTTTCAGCAATATGGAAGGTATGGGTACTGCCCAACCACCTATCAGCGAGAGATTGCACCAATATGGCGCTTTCCGACCTCTTCGGTAGAAGACGAACAATAGGCTTGAAGCCCACAGCATGAATGTAGGCCTTTGTCACCTCGGCAAGGTCTCCGTACCACTTAGCCACGCAGTTGGTGCTACCCCTACTAGAATACAGGGAGATAGCCTACAAAAAGGAGTGCGGCGATGTTAGATTCACAATTTGGATCAAGAAACAATGAAAAGGAAGTTTTAGATTTCCAATAAGGACCAAAATGGGGTTAGAATCACATTTCAGATGAATAATTGGATGAGAAATAGATGAAAAAGGAGTTCAAAATGGTCAAAATAGGGTTTCTACCTAGTGGTATGTGTGTGTAAGCCTAAACGTACGTACGCAAACACTAAGCACACGTACGCATGATGAAGCCCACATACACAGACTCTCAAGAACAAGCTTGCGTGCGTAGGAAGAGAGGCTACGTATGCATGAACATAGCCACGTACATAGGCTCAAGTCCTCGTATGCGTAAACCAACCCAGAGAAGTATTCTTTGATATTTTCAAGCATATCTCAACCAAAATTCATCCTAAACATGTTCCTACCCCTCCTAAGGTGTCAGGTTTTCATCTAAACCCATCCCACCACAAAACTCAAGCATATAAGGTCCAAAAACATATTAAAGCAAAAGATCAGAGGAAAACTCAAAAATGAGAAAAAATGGAAAACTCAACAATCTGGCCCAGGCATTTGCCGAAAGATGATTGATCCTCCGGCCAATATGTCAACGGAGGGGGCTCCATTAGTCTCACTGCCCCACTCCAACAAGTGAGATTGAAAGCATTGCTTGAGAGCATATAGGAGGTCTTCTTGGACTTGGGTGCCATGGAGGAGATGAGAAAGTGTAGGGAGGGAGAGAGTTTCAGAGAGAATGCGAGAAGGAAGAATCATATGGTGAAAGAGGGAGAAAGGGTAGAAGCTTTTGTAGAAAAAAAAAAGAACACAGTTGGTGACTTTATGTGGTTTAGCCAAAAAAAAAAAAAAAACCTCAAAATCTCCAGTGAGTTCCCGGAAGGTAGGAAGTGCTAAAGAAAAATCCAAGAACATGTCGAAATGACCGAAATACCCTCAATTGGGTAAAAGATACAAAGACCACACAAGCATCCATAACAAATTGAAAGCATCAAGAGCATGCCTCACCGGACCGTAAGTCACCAAAAGAACTCCCTCGTGAGTTCAAATTTTCAAACAAATCCCTAGTAAAGTACAATATTATGAAGGGACTCCTTCATGGGTCCAAGGCACAATGGCAACCCCTTTGTGAGTTGTGAAGAAGATAATCCCTGTGGAGTTAATGAAACCCCCTCATGGGTAGAGTCAACACAAGTTCCCCAGTGAGCCATGAAGAAAAAGAAAATCTTCCCCAATGGATTACACATCTTCAAAGACTTCCTTGTAGGTCAGAATCACCACCAAACTTATCAGCAAGTTCTTTTTTCCCAATAAGGAGGCTCCCTTGAGGGTCACCAAAAATTCTAGAAGATCATACTCCCTAATGAGTTCCCCTTTATCATCCCCAGTGGATCATTCACCCAAGATCCCCTCATGGGTCAAAACAGACAAGACTCATGCGCATATCCAGAAGGAATTAAACATGTAGGCACATCATACAGACTTGTGCACATATCCCGAGGGAATTGAACATGCAGGCATAGTAGAAGAGGTAGGGATAAAGATAGAGACCAAGGTCACCCTAAGGCAAGAGCCTCATAAGAACAGGTAGAGATGGAGATGGAGAAGACAAAAGGTGGAAGCCACCTAGAGAAGTTTGAGGCGAGAGCCCCAAATGGACACCACAGATATACATCTTTTTAATATCGTAAGAGCACCCTTGTTTGTTTGGTTGTTTGAGCTCGTAAGAGCACCTTTGTTTGTTTTTTCTTTTCTTTTTAAGTGACTCTAGCATAGCAAGTCACTTACCTTTTGCTAGCAATTGGCAAAATAGGTTCTAGGATAATGAACCTATTGTTGCTTGTTTCTCGAGCAACAAAGGTGGGAATTCGGACATATGAATCCCATGTGACTCTGCGAAGTCGCACCCCGCCCCATTTATGCGTGTTGTGTGTCGTGTACGTGGGTTAGGCCCAAGTCGTACATCAAAACAAAATGTTTTGTCTCTTATTCTTTTGATTCTGTGAGCGAAGCTCATGAATCAAAATAGGGGCATCTATAGACATTGCATTTTGTACCTGTTACGACTCGAGCCCCCACTACAAAAAAAATGCTTATTAGCGAACAAAAATTTGTGACGGACCCAAAAAGCCCTCTCAAAAAATCTTATTTGTGATGGCAAAATAAAGCCCTTGCAAATACTTGGTAAAATGTGAAATATTTGTGACCAACAAAAAAAGCTGTCGCTATTATTTGTTATAGCCGTCACAAATGCTAATATTTTTGAGGGAAATTTTCCCTCCATATTATTTGCAAGGGACAATTAAAAATCTCTCGCAAAAAGTGTATTATTTGTGACAGTTAAAAAATTGCCGTCACTAATCTAAATTATTTGTGAGGGCTAGGATCGACCTTCACAAATAATCATTAAAATATAAAAAATTTTGGAGGGAAATGTTCCCACCAAATTATTTCCGAGGGACAATAAAAATTCTTTACAAAATGTTTAATTTTTGTGTGAGTTAAAAATATACCCTCACTAATACTAAATTATTTGCGACGGCCACAATTGGCCTTCGCAAATAATCATGAAAATATTAGTTATTCTAAAATTCAAAGAAAAATAAAAAGAAATACATAAACATATAGCACTTTGTATTCTTTAGATGAATCTTTTGTTTACAGCCTAAAAAAAAAATGTCTTTTATATACATCCTATATATAAAAGGTCTGTCCTTATTTTATAATAAATTTTACCCATAAAAAAATCATAGCACTTTCAACTTCAAAATGGTAGCCTGAAATTCAAAAATAGCAACCTTTTATATTCTCTCTCTTTCTCAAAAGTGAATAAAATTTTCTTCACATCAAGGAAAGCGAGCTTGTCCAATTGAAATATAAGCGAATCACAATACAAACATTATCAAATAAGTCAACTCTTTTTTTTTTTTACTTTTTTTTTTTTTAGCTAAAAAGGATAGAAATGCTTTATTAGAAACAAAGAAGAATTACATTAAATAGTTCTCTTAACACATAAGCATGAAGAAACTTTTAGTAATTACAAACAAACAACCTGTGTTTCCTTCCCATTTTGTGGAAAATGCTTATTAGATAGATGTCTAACATCAGATTTGTCCTACAAATATATTTTGATTTATGTTGTGCCCTTGACAGGACTACAAGAAAAATGCCCATTTGCGACCAAGAATTTTTGACGAACCCAAAAAACCCTCTCAAAAAATCTTATTTATGATGGCAAAATAAAGTTCTTGCAAATACTTGGTAAAATGTGAAATATTTGTGACCAACAAAAAAAAGCTATTGCAATTATGTGTTATAGTTATCACAAATACTAATATTTTGGAGGGAAATTTTCCCTCCATATTATTTACGAGGGACAATTAAAAATCTCTTTCAAAAAGTGTATTATTTGTGACGGTTTAAAAAAAAAAAACTGTCACTAATACTAAATTATTTGCGAGGGCTAGGATTGACCTTCACAAATAATTATTAAAATGTCAAAAATTTTGGAGGGAAATGTTCCCACCAAATTATTTCCAGGGACAATAAAAATCCCTTGCAAAAAGTTTATTTTTTGTGTGGGTTAAAAATATGCCCTTACTAATACCAAATTATTTTGTGAGGGCCACGATTGATCTTCGCAAAAAATAATTGAAATGTTATTTTTTTTAGAGATAAAAGTTATTCTACAATTCAAAGAAAAATAAAAAGAAACACATAAACATATAGTACTTTGTATTCTTTAGATGAACCTTTTGTTTACAATCTAAAAATTAAAAAAAAAAAAAAAAAAAACTTTTATATACATCCTATATAAGAAACGTCCGTTCTTATTTTTTAAACAATTGTACACATAAAAAAAAATGATAGTACTTTCAACTTCAAAATTGTAGCCTAAAATTCAAGAATTTCAGTCTTATGTACTCTCTCTTTCTCTCTCTCAAAAGTGAATAAAAATTTATTCCCATTAAAATAATGCATAAAATATGAGTTCATAGATCAAATGGAAAATTACATCCAATTGGCATGAAAATTGGCATGCATGTTAAGAACAAATAGAACGTTTTATCCAATGGTTGGATTCTCAAAATATGAATTCAATAATAAGTTATTGGGTGGTGTAACATTTTTTAGAGTTACATCAGGTATAACTTGAACTCAACCATATATTTCTTAATTCGATATGAATTTTGACAAATCTACCGTTAGATTACATTATCTTCATATATTTTTCATGCTTATAAAATTTCAAGGTGGTCAAATATTAGTTGTCATGTCATCAATCAATTGTTTAAATTTAAGTTTTTGTAGTTTAAAATAATGCATAAAAAATAAGTTTATAGATCAAATGGTAAATTACATCCGATTGGCATGCATGTTAAAAACATATAAAGCATGTAATCCAACGGTTGGATTTTGAAAATATGAATTCAATAATAAGTTATTGGGTGGTGTAACATTTTTTAGAATTACGTCAGGTGTAACTTGAACCCAACCTTATATTTCTTAATTCGATGTGAATTTTGACAAATCTATCGGTAGATTACATTATCTTCATATATTTTTCACACTTACAAAATTTCAAGGTGATCAAAGATTAATAGTTATGTCATCAATCAATTGTCCAGATTCAAATTTTAGTAATTTAAAATAATGCATAAAAGATGAGATTATAGAACAAATGGTAAATTATATCCAATTAGCATGAAAATTGGAATGCATGTTAAGACTATATAGAACATGTAATCCAACGGTTGGATTTTCAAAATGTGAATTCAATAATAAGTTATTAGGTGATGTAACATTTTTTTGAATTACGTCAGATGTAACTTAAACCTAACCCCATATTTCTTAATTTAATATGAATTTTGACAAATATACCATTAGATTACATTATCTTCGTATATTTTTCATGCTTACAAAATTTAAAAGTGATCAAATATTAATAGTGATGGCATCAATCAATTGTCTAAATTCAAGTTTTAGCAGTTTAAAATAATGCATCAAATATGAGTTTATAGGTCAAATGGTAAATTACATCTGATTGGCATGAAAATTGGAATGCATGTTAAGACCATACAGAACATGTAATCCAACAGTTGGATTTTCAAAATATGAACTCAGTAATAAGTTATTGGGTCGTGTAACATTTTTTAGAGTTACGTCAAATATAACTCGAACCCAACCCAACCCTATATTTCTTAATTCGATGTGAATTTTGACAAATCTACCGTTAGTTTATCTTTATATATTTTTCATTCTTACAAAATTTCAAGGTGGCCAAAGATTAATAGCCATGTCATCAATCAATTGTCTAGATTCAAAGTTTTAGTGGTTTAAAATAATGCATAAAATATGAGTTTATAGATCAAATGGTAAATTACATCCAATTGGCATGAAAATTGGCATGCATGTTAAGAACAAATAGAGAACGTAATCCAACGGTTGGATTTTCAAAATATGAATTCAATAATAAGTTATTGGATGGTGTAACATTTTTTAGAATTACGTCAGGTGTAACTTGAATACAACCCTATATTTCCTAATTCGATGTGAATTTTGACAAATCTACCATTTGATTACATTATCTTCATATGTTTTTCATGCTTACAAAATTTCAAGATAATCAAAGATCAATAGTCATGTCATCAATCAATTGTCTAGATTCAAGTTTTAGTAGTTTAAAATAATGTATAAAAGATGAGTTTATAGATCAAATGGTAAATTACATCCAATTAGCATGAAAATTGGCATCATGTTAAGACTATATAGAAAATGTAATCCAACGGTTGGATTTTCAAAATATTAATTTAATAATAAGTTATTTGGTGGTGTAACATTTTTTAGAATCACGTCAAGTGTAACTTGAACCCAACCCTATATTTCTTAATTCGATGTGAATTTTGACAAATTTACCGTTAGATTACATTATTTTCTTATATTTTTCACACTTACAAAATTTAAAAGTGATCAAATATCAAGAGTGATGTCATCAATCAATTATCTAGATTCAAGTTTTAGTAGTTTAAAATAATGCATAAAAAATGATTTTATAGATCAAATGGTAAATTACATCCGATTGGCAAGTAAATTGGAATGTTTGTTAAGATCATATAGAACATTTAATCCAACGGTTGGATTTTCAAAATATGAATTCAGTAATAAGTTATTAGGTGGTGTAACATTTTTTAGAGTTACGTCAGTTGTAACTCGAACCCAACCCAATCCTATATTTATTAATTCGATGTGAATTTTGACAAATCTACCGTTAGATTACATTATCTTCATATATTTTTCATTCTTACAAAATTTCAAGGTGGCCAAAGATTAATAGCCATGTCATCAATCAATTGTCTAGATTCAAAGTTTTAGTGGTTTAAAATAATGCATAAAATATGAGTTTATAGATCAAATGGTAAATTACATCTGATTGACATGAAAAGTAGTATGCATGTTAAGAACATATAGAGCATGTAATCCAACGGTTGGATTTTCAAAATATGAATTCAATAATAAGTTATTGGGTAGTGTAACATTTTTTAGAATTACGTCAGGTGTAACTTGAACACAACCCTATATTTCTTAATTCGATGTGACTTTTGACAAATCTACTATTTGATTACATTATCTTCATATGTTTTTCGTGCCTACAAAATTTTAAGGTGATCAAAGATCAATAGTCATTTCATCAATCAATTGTCTATCAAATGGTAAATTAAATCCGATTGGCATGAAAATTGGCATGCATGTTAAGACCATATAGAACATATAATCCAATGGTTAGATTTTAAAAATATGAATTCAATAATAAGTTATTGGGTGGTATAACATTTTTTTGAGTTACATCAAGTGTAACTTGAATCTAACCATATATTTCTTAATTCGATGTGAATATTGACAAATCTACCATTAGATTACATTATCTTCATATATTTTTCATGCTTACAAAATTTCTTGGTGATCAAACATTAATAGGCATGTCATTAATCAATTGTCTAAATTCAAGTTTTTGTAGTTTAAAATAATGCATAAAAGATGAGTTTAAAGATCAACCTTGGTCGGGTTTAACCAACTTTGACTAAACTTTGACCGCATCTTTCTCTAAATGCAACCGTTTAATTGTGACTATAATTTATCAGAATCAACCTTTTATTACACTCTTCAAATCCAATGGTTAGATTTCAAATCTAAGTATGACATGCGATGGACATGTGTTGTGTACCTATATGGCTATATATATTCTCTCAATCTGACCATCTAATTGGTCTCAAATTTCACCAACATCAATATGTCACCATACTCTTCAATCCTAATGATTAAGTTTTGAATATGAATTTCACAATGTCCAGTGGTATTGGGACCATATATTAAGTTTGATTGGGTTTGACCAACTTTGACCACGCATTTCTCTAAATCCAATCGTTTGATTGTGACCATAATTTACTAGAATTAACATTTCATTATACTCTTCAAATCTAACGATTAGATTTCAAATCTAAGTATGGCGCATGATGGACATGTGCTGTGTACTTGTATGGTTATGTTTACTCAATTTGACTATTCAATTTGTCTCAAATTTCACCAATACCAGTATGTCACCATACTCTTCAATCCTACTGATCAAGATTTGATTATGAATTTCACCAAGTCCAATGGTCTTAGGACCATTTTTTGAATGGTCATGTTAGCATTTAATATGCAAACAATGCACTTCGTTTGTCATGCAAACAACGCACTTAAACGTAACTCCATATTTCTTAACTTCTTTTGGTCACTGGTTGTGATTGACGGGCATTGCATTTTGCATACACTTTATTGACTTAAAAATTTAGGCATCTGCACCACTTAAAGGGGGTTGAAGAACCAACCCTCCCTCTCCCTTCTCTTTTCCATTAGCAGCAAAAGGGAGGCAAAAAAAAGGTAGGACTGTGAGGTCATGTGCTTCTAGTTTCCTAGCTGCTGCCATATGTGCTTGTAAGTCAATACCTTCCTAAGCAACATATTTTAATACATAAGCACTACAATTATGGAAGAGATGATTACTTTTTTACATCAATCACAAGGTAATAAAAAAATTCTATGCATCGGCTGCCTGAGATTGAAAATTTTTGTTTCACTATGATGTTTATTATGTATATGACATGTAAGATATCCAGATTCATACCTAATTGCTTTTTTATGCTTTTCTCTTTCAGCTGATAAGTTTGACTAGAAATCCTTTAAGAACGTATATAAGCAAGAGCTTCCCAAATACAATTACCTTCCACATCAAGAAGGCTCTACACATTGATTGTCTGCACCTTCTGCTTGCATCTATTTACTTCATTGAGGTTAAATATCCTCAACTATTACCTATTACTTATAAGTCTGTCTTGATGTCAAAGTAGTTTTAAGGCTTTTTGATTTTAAATCCAATTATATGAACTTAATGTAAGTTTACTTGGATCAATATTATGGAACCATTAGTCACATAGGATGGTCAATTCTTTAACTTGCTTTGAAGATTGAAGGTGTTATAATTACATTTTGGATTTAAAATGAACTATCTTGCTTGTGGTTTAGATGTTTTGGTGCAGTGTTTTAAAGCCTTTGCTCCATTCTTCTTCTCATTTATGATTGGCATTTTGATGCTTCTGGTAATGATTTTCCTAATGCTTTTCCTGCACCCCTCAAATTACTTTTTGAAACAAAAAATTAAAAATATATGCTAAGTCTTACTGTTTAATATGATTATCTAGCCACGGAAGTCACATTACTCACTAGGGCAATGGCTTTTCCTTAGGATAGAGAGAATTATTTTGCATTCTAAAGTAGAAATAAATGTGATTCGACACTATCAAATTGACACCCTTGCTTTAATATGCCGAATGTACTGACCATGTTGTAGGCAAACAAGAATGGCAAGCAAATAGAGAGAGGTGAGATGTATGAAGTGGTGTATTCTCACCGTGATGGTACTGCTATGAATGAAACTGCGGAAGCGAACATGGTAAGTTTGTAACAAGTTATATTAGTAATTTGAATGTATTATATTTTGAGTTGGAAAGAAGTTCTTTGATGGCAGAGAACTATTTAAGATTAAAGCTGCTAGTTCATATTAACCATTACAGGTGCTATAACATATGACCATGTGCATCTTCATTACTTGTCATGAACATGTGCTTGGTTTTGCATGGCTTATGAATTTTATATAAGGTACATATGCAGGAACTAGAGTATGCTTTGTGCTCCATAGAGGTTTAATATAGTAAGATGCATGTATTGGTGTTAGATGATTAGTTAAGGACTCCAAGTTAAATTTTTCACCAATCAATCTTATGGAGATACTATGCTTTTGAGATTTTCATGCCTATACATGAATTTACCTTATATATCAGTTATAAAACTTGAAACATAAAAATCAACAATATAATAACTCTTAAGGACACAATATATATGGTTTGGGTTCTAAGTACACATGGTATAACTCTAACCCAACTTTTTTTTTTCTTTTGTAATAACTCCAACCCAACTTTTATATATATAAAAGCATATTACTCATGTTGGCATGAGTTATGTTTACATGGTATACCCTCGCAATTAGTTATGTTTACATTGATTGCTTCTTGTTTTGTTTCTACTAGTAAAACCACAGCTCTGAACCCTTGTCTTCATGCACTGTTAAGGGTCTCTCCCTGATGTTCATGAAGTGCCTTGGTGTTTTTTTTCTCTTGCAAGACCATCATAGAAGCATCCTTGTTTGATAGTTTGGCCTATCCTATCTTTTAGTCTTTGGACAAAATTACCGCTGACAATAATTAATAGTATTGGCCGAGGTTTGCATTGGGTGAACCTGTTATAACCAGTGGCTAGGTTTGGACTTGAAGTTTCACTTTTGTTAACTTAAAGGGCCAAGATATATTTTTCTTGACTTCAAGCTTTGGATTGTGTGGAGGGCATTTTTGGCTATTGCACATAAATCTAGAATTGTTATATTATTTTAATTTATATTTAATTTTGATAGTGGTTTAAGTAATCAAATTATGTTATTATCGTTGTTAAAAAAAAAAAATATATTACTGTTGTTTATGATATATTATTATATGATTAGATTTGATATAGTAATATGTGTACTTATTTATTGAAGCATTGATACAAATACAAATTCACTTTAATTGTTTGATTTTAACTCATGTTTAATGCTTTTTTTTTTTTTTTTTTTTTTTTTAAGGATGGTACTAGCAGGGATGAAGAGGACAACTCAAACAATAACAAGGAGGTCAAAAATAGCTTGGAGGGTGACTCAAAGGAAGACTAATATAGATCTTGTCATAATTCTAGTTGTTTAAGTTTAAAACAAGGTTTAATTTCAAGATTTTTTTTGTATATTCTATATTTTAAAGTTTGAACTTATATGAATTTTTATTTTTCGATGGATCAATTTTTAGTAATTATTGTACTATTGTATAAATTTTTAGTAATTATTGTACTATTGTAATATGATAGTTAAACAAAAATGATATAAAATAAATTAAAAATAAATAAATAATAAAATATTTCAAAAATCATATAAAATATTATCACTGATGACATAAAAATTTGGTCATAAATAACTTTATAGTGACGACAAAGTTCTTCGCAATTTATAGAATAGCTACGATCCTTAACCCCTTGCAAAAATGTTTTAAGTGACAGCTTAATTTCATTACTATTATTCCTAACTAATTACGAGGGGTTAAAACCTCTTACAAATAAATTTTAGCAAGGTTATTATTTGTCTCGTTAATTTGAAATTTGCAAATAACTAATTGTGAGGGTATAAAGGTCCTCACAAATAGTTGTTTAACAACGACTACTTTCCCTCGCTAAAAATAAGTTGCGAGAGGTTAAAAACTCTCACAAATAAATTTTATCAATGTCATTATTTGTCTCTAAAAGTATGTTGTCATTCACAAATAACTAATTGCGAGGGTATAAAGGTCCTCACAAATAGTTGTTAACGACGACTACTTCCTTTCGCTAAAAATAAGTCGTCAACTTTTCCCGTCGTTTGGTAATATATTTGTGATGGCGGATTTGTTTAGTAACGACAGTGGATTACCCTCGTAAATTATCTATTTGCAAAGGTATGGTCGCAAAATCTCTTTTAGTCACAAATGCAAATACAACGTCATTCGAGGCTATATGCCCTCGCTAATAACCTTTTGCGACGATATTTGAATTTTTGCGAGGGAATATGGCCCTTGCTAGTAGACTCTTTTCTTGTAGTGCCCTATTCCCCAATGATGCTGAAATTCTAAGGTCTAAGGGTCGTTTAGGTCCCAATCAGATTACAGACTGACTTGAGAAATGTTAAAATAGAAAAAACAACTTTATAATGAGCAAAAATCTATTTTTAGAAAATAAAGGCCAAAAGAAAACTCAAGCATGCATACCCAAGCATGAACTCACGTACGTAGGCACGAGCCTATGCACGTAGGTAGGGTTTCAAAGCATAAGAAATGCATGTTTTCTACATTAATGTTGAGGTTTAGAATGAATCCCACATCGTCTAGGAGCCATTCCAAACCCCCATTTTCACAATATAAATACCCATACATGGTACCTTTCAATGAACACACAAAAATCCCACAGGAAAACACTAAGATTCACTAGAAATAATGAATCAAAGATGGAGTTTTTCACAAAACATCCTTAAGTCAATTTTATTTGATT
Source organism: Quercus ilex subsp. ballota (assembly GCA_032727855.1). Lineage (NCBI taxonomy): Eukaryota > Viridiplantae > Streptophyta > Magnoliopsida > Fagales > Fagaceae > Quercus > Quercus ilex. The sequence goes on from CM064908.1 coordinate 52,684,245, forward strand.
AGGGCATTTTCTGGCCTTGATCTTTGAATTTTAAGATTACTAATCGCACGTTTATTGATTTATGATAGATTTGACTGAAGGGATTAGTCAAAAATCAAGCCTAGGAGCTTTTGCTTTAAGGTATTCTTTTCAAACTTTTTCTTTTATTTTCTTTAAGTTTTTTTGCTTGTTTTATGTTTTAATATGTTTATGTAGTCTAGGTTTACATTTTTGTATGTCTTAAAAGCATGTTAAGGTGTTAGATTTACAATTTTAAGTCCTATCTTGTTTCTGTGTCTACTGTTTTCTAGGTTAGGGTTTTTGAACAACCCTGCGCACGCATACTTTATGCATATGTATGTAGGTCAAATCCTGTGCACGCAGGTATTTGGTCTACATATGCAAGCTTCTGTATGCTTACGCAAGTCATTGTCCAGAAACCTTAATTTATGTTTCACTTTGTTTGTTTCATATGTTATACTCCTTCTTTGATCCTCCATGTATATGTATATAGCTTGAGTCTCTATTTCACATGTTTGTTTGCCTTTCACATGTTTAAATTAGGGTTTGTATTTATTCCTTTGTTAAATGCCATGCCATTCATTCACAAGTTCTTGCATGATGCCATAGGTGCTAAGTTGCTGCAAGGTAAGTGAGGTAAGTCATGCATTCACATGAGCATGCATATTTAAATAGGATTTTGCTTAACAATGGATTTGAACATGCTTGTTTGATGAGTTGTGCTTAATCACATGTTTGCTTGAATCTTTCATGTTTATGTTTCTGCATTATTTTGATTGCTACCTTAGATGGTGTAATATGATAGAAAATTCCATGATTAGATGTATGCTAGGGTTTAGGATGAGAGGATGTGCTATGATTACATGAATGTTAGGTTATTTGATATGTATGCCATGATTAGACGTATGTTAGGGTATGCCATGATTAGATGTATGTAAGGCTTTGTTTGATTGCCATGATGGATGTATGGTTGGGGATGATTGATGCTGTGTTTAGTAATTAGATGTATGCTAGTGTGTGTGTGAGTATAGACACAATATTGAGTATGCCTTTAATATAGTTAAGACATAAGACACAATGAAGGGAAGCCAACCTTAGGGTTGGGTAGGTTTGGGTGCCTAACACCTTCCCAAGACTATACCTTAACTCCGAACCCATATCTCTGGTAGTAATATCAAAATTTCCTTCCTTGAGAGGACACTATATATATGGTTCCTAGACCAATGCAAAAACTAGGTGGTGACTCCCCGTTGTGTCCACAGCATGCACGAGCTTGGTTATGAGCAAGCAAGCTTGTTCATGCATGCGCATGATCTCCCTAGAAACCCTAACCCTAATTTTTCTGATTCTATTTCTCGTTTCCTTGCATAATATGTTTCTATTTTAATTCCTTTTTATACATATTCATGCTTTTGAGCTTCTGTTTCACATGCTTGTTTGTTTGTTTGCTTTTTCACATGTCTGAATTAGGGTTTATCATTTTTTTTTCCCTAACTTTGATGCCATGAACATGCATTCACATGTTCATACATTTATGCCATAGGTGCTGAGTTGCTGCAAGGTAAGTGAGGTAAGTCATGCATTAGTTTGATGTTTGATTTCATGTCTAAAAGTTTGGAATACATGTGATGATTTAAGTTTGCTTACCATGCCTATCTTTCTGCCTTGTTTTGTTGCTACCTTGGATGATGTAATATTTTTTCAATGCCATGATCAGATGTATGCTAGGGTTTGTGATGTGATGATATGCATGATTAGATGAATGTTAGGTTAACATAAGAATCCATGCTAGATGAATGCTAGGCTCGATATGACATGTATGCTATGTTTGGGTTGGGATATGCCATGCTAGATGTATGTTAGGGTACGCCATGATAGATGTATGATTAGGTTTTGTGGGATGATTGATGCCATCTTGTGTGCTTAGATGTATGCTAATGGGTGTGTGAGTTAGGATACAATATTGAGCATGCCTTTAATAGGGTTAAGACATAAGACACAATGAGAAGCCAACCTTAGGGTTGGGCAGTTTTGGGTGCCTAACACCTTTCCAAGATGGTACCTTAACTCCAAACCCATATCTTTGGTAGTAAGATCAATGATCCTTCCTCAAGAGGACGCTATATATATGGTTCCTAGACCATTGCAAAAACAAGGTGGCGACTCCAACAATCCGTTGTGTCCACATTGGCGACTCCACTGGGGATAATGAGTTTAATTCCTATGTGTCCTATGTCTTAACCTTAATAAAGGCTTATTTACTTGTTTGCACACACATTCACTTGGTTCTATTGTCCCTTTACCTCAGTTGGTGATGATTTGGAAGATGGAAGGCTCCATTCGAACCCAAGTCTTTCGAAGTTCATCCCACCAACTCACAATCGGTGCCACAACCTATGACGGGCTTTGAGCACATTAAAAGTTTGCCACCAATCCGCAAAGGTCCACTTAGGCCCTCAGTTGGAATCATGGATCACCTAGTTGTGAGTTACCTACTTATCTATCCTTTTAGCTTTAAGGAGCCTACACATACTTACACATACTTATCTACCCTTTACATATCTCTTGTTTGTTCAACCATATATCTTGTGATCACTTAATTCTAAAGGACAAATAAAAGATGTAAAAAATGGAAGGATGACCCTAAGGTTATGGCATAAACTAAGACAACTGAGACAAAAGAAAAGAAGTTCTCACATGTGAGAAGCTTATCCCTAAAAGTCCAAAGGTTTAACTTGAAACATTCATAAGACCATAGCCTAATTGCTATCATAGGCCCAAATCAAGAAGCCCTTTTGAAAAAGAGGACTTTGGGCCTAAGATAACAAGTATGCTATGGGCTTAGCATCCAAAATCCTAAAAAGTTAATATGAACTTCCCTAATCTTGGGCCTCTTTGTTGTATGCCTAGGCCCAAAATGATGAGAACTTCATGGACCTTGAGAGGAAGGTTACAATATATTCTAGCTAAAGGGCCACTTCAAAAAAAAAAAAAAGAATAATGAAATGAAAAGAGAAGAACCCAAAGGTGATGAATATATTGTAAGCCCGTGTTTGAGACAAAGGGTTAAAAATCTCTAAGTACATTCTAATGAAAGCTTATGAGTGTAAGATGACAGCATTATTGTAAATGGACTAAAGCCCAATGAAACAAGGGGCAAGGCTCATGAGAGGAAAGGGAGTGATTTTGTAATTGGGCCTTCATTAAAATCGACTTAAAGACTTTCTAAGAACATCTAAAAATCTAAAAGGACCTTTTAAATGGGACATGGACTTAATGGAAATAGGACTTCTTTTCAAGCACCATTGCACCACTAAAGTCAAGAAAACGCGTCCCTACTCCAATTTGGAATTGAAAAAAGCACGGACGGCGTTTGGTCAAGATTGAGGACACACATCAAGAAGAAGTGCTTTAAGTAGGGGAACCATCTCAAGCAATAATGGCCACTCCAATTAGCAATGAGGTCGCACAAAAGATATACAAGGCAATGGAAGAACAAAGTGACATTCTCAAAAAGATGGGGAGTCGCCTCACCAGGCTAGAAGAAGCCAAGTTGAAAAAGATCCCACGTGTAGATGTTCTCGATGATAAAGAAGTGGAGGATTGGGATGAAAGAGATAAGGTTGATTATGAAAGGAACAAACAATTTGAAAAACTCACGGCTGAAACCGTAGCCATGGGGGAAAAGATGGAAAAAATGCAATCTTTCGCAAGGCCCAAGGGATGGATGATTGTTTCTATAACATGGAGGGAATAAGCTCCAAAACTTCTATTGTGCTACCTCCAAAGTTCAAGATATCGAATGTGGAAAAGTTTGAAGGAATTGGAGACCCAAAGCAACATGTTAGGAGGCATCTAAGCATTGCTGAAATGAAGGGGTTAGATGAGAAGTAAACTTTGCATACATTTCCTCTCTCACTCATGGGAGGTGCATCAAGATGGTACTATAGTTTGGATCCTAGCAAGACTCAGGTGTGGAATGAGCTAGTAGAGATATTTGTGAATCAATTCATCTTCAATACTATGATTGATGTGACTTAAGGGATTCAGAGACAACTAAGCAAGGAGTAGGGGAAACATTCTCCGAATACATGATGAGGTGGAAGGGAAAGGAATCTAGGATGGTTAATAGGCCAAACAAGAAAGACCAAATCAACATGATTATCAAGAATTTTCTCCTGACATACAAATAGTAGGCTCTTATCATTGCCTATTAGTTCTTTTGGAGAGTTGTGTGATTATGGAACTAAGATAGAGGATGACATCAATAATGGACAATTGGAGAAGGGCGAAAGCAAACTTCCAATCAAGAAGACATATGGAGGAGGAGCGACTACCTCTAAAGCGCCCAATCCTGTGAATGTAAGTGCCATCATATCTCAACAAACCTTAGCTTACTCAAACTTCACAAAGAAAGCCGGCCGAGAATTTTCCGACCTAGGAATGACCCTTGCCCAAGCATATGAAAATTTGTCTCCCAAAGGATTCATCAAGCCTCTAGATCCTACACACATGCCTAATCTCGTATCCCCTACTTGGAACCTCAATGAATATTGTCACTTTCACTAGAAATCTAACCATAAAACTAACAATTACTTTCACCTCAAACAAGAAATACAATACCTCATAGACAATGGAACCCTCCCAAATGCCAATATCATTACCACACCAAGCATAAGGAAGAACCCTTTGCCTAATTATCATATAGCTCCTCCTCTATATCAAAATTGGGCGCAAATAGATGAGATCAAAAGGGATTGTTCAAAGTTGATAGAAACCATAGAGGTTAATGCCATGGAAATCCAAGGAATATAGGATGAGGAAGATGAGATTTTAAAGAATGTGGTGGCTGTGTGGGGGATACTTCCTAAAGGAATGACTGAGCTAAAGAAGAGAATCATGGTGAACAATTTGGCCAACATTAATTGGAGTGGGAAACACTACAAACTATCCTTTTTGGAGAAGGATCATCTTGGTAGGGACATAGGAGAAGGGTCTAAGCCCACAGAACCTAAAGGAAAAGAAGAGAAAGAGGAAGAAGATCGAGTTTTAACTCAATTAAAGAAAACTCAAACTCATATATCGGTATGGGGCTTGCTTATGGCTTCTTACAAGCATCGTAGTGCTCTCTTGGGAACTTTGAATAGAAAAAAGGTGCCCATAGAAACTACACCATAAGAAGTACTATCTCTCATGGGAGTTGAGGCCCCATCTCATCCTCTTTTTGCTTTTTTCGATAAGGAACTTCCTCCCCAAGGGGCCACTCACACTAGAACTTTACAAATCATCGTTGAATGCATGGGCGCCAAGGTTCCCATGATGTTAATTGATAATGGATCCGCATTGAATGTATGCCCTTTTAGGACTGCACTTACCATTGGCCTAGATGTGGAGACGATTATACCCTCTCTTTTTTACTGTTAAGGCATATGACAATACTTCAAGGAAGGTTATAGGAACTTTCAAAGCTCTTTGCTAGATTGGTCCAATAAAGACAATTGTGGAAGGGCATGGTTTCATCCTAACTATAACCTTCTCTTAGAAAGGGCATGGCTTCATCCTATTAGGGCTATTCCCTCTTCTCTACACCAAAAGATGAAGATCCCATGGGACGGAGGAATTGTCGTAGTGCTCGGTAATGGTGAAATCTTAGCATCAGTTTGTGGACTTGAGGAAGGAGGAAGTGAGCTCCAAATGAGTGGCTTTGAGTTTGTGAACATGACTGATTATGGACTAAAGGATGAAAGGTGTACTATGGACTTGCTCCTATATTGTAGTCATAAGGTGATTGCAATGATGAAGAACATGAGATATATGCCTAGTATAGGTCTTGGAAAAGAAGGAAAATGGGTGGCTGAATTCCTCAATTTGAAGACTCAACTGACCAAGGAAGGTTTGGGATTCTTTGAAGGCTACGACGGAATCAAGAAGAACCTTGGTACCCTTAATGGGAACTTTGTGAAAGAAGGGGGAGACTTCCCTTTTTGTGGCTTTCCTAAACTTTGGGTAGGTAAGGATGGGAAAGTGTATTTGGGTTGGGAGATATTCTTTAATGAGAAGGCTATTGTGGTGATCAAGGAAGTTCAAGAAGAAGTGGACTGGGTAGATTACATGGATACTAAAGTAATGGAGACTATGCTGAAGATGGAGGGGGATATGTTCACCATCACCAACAAGGAACTAAGTGATCCTTCTACCTTCATCGTGTCTATTGTGGGGCAACTTCATAATTGAACTTGGGTTGGGTTTTCTAAAAATGTGGGAAAGAAAGTTTATAATGCAAGTCCCAATGTACTTTTCAACATTTTTAATAAGATGAATTCTGATTTAGCTTATTTTGATGTATCTTATAATATTGAAATTCTGCACTTAAATGATTCTAATGAGTTTGAAAATGAAATTAATAAACAATTGAAAAAGAAAATTGAACCTATGGAATCAACTTTTGAAACTCTTAATTTGGACAATTATGAGAAACCATGTTTAATTAAAATTGGCTCAACTTTAAATGAAAAAGAAAGTAAAGATCTTAAAGAGTTGCTCACAGAATTTCAAGAAGTGTTTGCATGGTCTGATGAAGATATGCCTAATATTAATCCCGAGATAGCTCAACCTCACATTGACACTCATGCTCACATGGTACCCGTCAAGAAAAAGTTGAGACGTATGAGAACCGAATGGCTTCTAAATATCGAAGAAGAGGTCACCAAGCAATTGGGAGTAGGGTTCATCAAACCTGTACACCAAGCCGAATGGATAGCCTATGTTATGCCCATACCCAAGAAAAATTCAAAAATAAAACTTGAGAATACCTTCAATCTTCATCCCAATTCCACATGGTGCCCAAGATGAGTGGTCTCTCAATCAGTTCTTGTGTATGTTAATTTTCCTTTGGAAAAGTGTATTTTTTAGATTCTGTAGAGAAAAACTATTTTCTCTTCTTTTAATCATATGTACATATTAACTGCCTTAGCAGTTACTTTATTTAATAACTCTTATTAAATAAAAAATGATTATCTAATTGGGCTAGCCTTTTCGGCCAGCCCAATTGGGTTTAAGTGTGTGGCTTGGGATGGGACCAATAAGGCTCTAGCTCCAATGGGCTTCAGACTTATTTGTCAATTCTTGACAAGCTCAAAGTTACCATTAATTATATAACAAGTACCACTATGAAAATATAATTGCACTCTAGGCCTTATTAATAAATTATATCCCAAGACTCTAACATGATATCATTTGACCCCTCCATGAAATATTCATAGTGAACAAAGTCATAATAAACTGTCACTTTGTAAACAACTATTTTATTCCTTAAGTATCAGGTGTTATTCATATTTATGAAATCTAATTTCATAAAATGTGAACTTTAGTAACTTTTTACTAAAGTGGCCAGCCTTGAATAACCATTTCTCATTAAACTTATCTCAAAGGGATATTTTATGTCTCTATAGAAAGAGATTATGGATTCCATCTTGACAATATTTGTTCCCTCAACACTACGTGTGGTTACCCAACATACTGAGGTTTTGATCGTTAAACTAGATCTCACTCCTGATATATCAAAGTAACCTACATTTCATGATCATGTTCACTATCCTCTCAAGATTAAGAGTCTATGAAATTAGAAGTCCTGAGATTAATTATTCAGGTGACATTTTTTAATTGAATAATTAATCTCACAATGGTCCAATTCAATATGTCTTACGCACTTAAGACATATCTACACATCAACTAGAAGTCTCTACTTCCGTGATCAAGGCAAACCATCTTAGTTGATGTGTTATAGTCTTCGCAGATGAAACACCCAATTTCATCACCAACTATGAACTATATTTTGAGTTTACAAGGAACTTGTGATTTATATCTTCTGTAACTAAATCACATAAATCACATACAATACATCTCAAGGACTATGATAATGTCTCATTAGTTCATTTATAAATAGTTTCATATAATTAAACAATTTAATTATTTATAACATGCTAATAAATTGGATTTTGGGGCACAAACCCTAACAAGTTTAACACGAGATGCCATGCTAGATGAATGCTAGGCTTGATATGACACGAATGCTATGTTTGGGTTGGGATATGCCATGCTAGATGTATGTTAAGGTATGCCATGATAGATATTGTGGGATGATTGATGCCATATTGTGTGCTTAGATGTAAGCTAGTGTGCGTGTGAGTTAGGATACAATATTGAGCATGCCTTTAATAAGGTTAAGACATAAGACATAATGAGAGGAAGCCAACCTTAGGGTTGGGCGATTTTGGTTGCCTAACACCTTCCCAAGACCATACCTTAACTCCGAACCCATATCTCTAGTAGTAAGATAGATCAATTATCCTTCCTCAAGGGGTTGTTATATATATGGTTCCTACACCATTGCAAAAACTAGGTGGCGACTCCAACAATCTATTGTGTCCACATGATAACACAACTGGTAGTGTCTTGATGTCTTTCATTGATGGTTTCTCAGGATATAACCAAATCAAGATGGCTCCTAGGGATATCACCAAGACTTCCTTCACCACAAAATGGGGAAATTATTGTTACACCAAGATGCTGATTGGGCTCAAGAATGCGGGTGCAACTTATCAAAGAATGGCCACAACCCTATTACATGATATGATTTACAACAAGGTAGATGTGTTTGTTGATGATATGATTATGAAATCCAAGAAAAGAGAGGGTCATATCGTTAACTTGAGGAAATTCTTTGAGAGGATCAAGGAGTATAGACTGAGATTGAACCAATAGAAATGCACCTTTGGGGTAACTGCGACTAAGTCTAAGATTCTTAGTAAGTGATAGAGGGATAGAAGTTGACCCATCAAAGATCAAAGCCATATTAGAGATGCCTCCACCCAAGAGTGAGAAAGAGATAAGGGGATTCTTAGGTCGATTACAATACATCAGCCAGTTCATTGCCAAACTCACTTCCGCTTGTGAGCCCACGTTCAAGCTCCTAAGAAAGAATGAACCTTATGAATGGAATGTTGAATGTAAAAAAAGCTTTTGAGCTCATCAAGGAATATCTCCTCCATCCACCTATCTTGATATCCCTGAAGCACAGA